>JAXFYN010000115.1:340494-537069 GCA_036172215.1 Camellia granthamiana | reverse complement strand
TCGCATAAGCAGTAATGTCGACCCTTCAGTATCTGGTTTTACAGTTTTAACTTTTAGGAGTTTGCATTCTTCACGCGAGTGAAGGATTTATCGCTCAAGTGGTATTTGCAGGAGGAGAGAGATTCTGGGAGTTTGAATTGTTCACTTGAGCGTAGGTTTGGTCGCTCAAGTAGTCTGTTTGCAGTCTGCTCCGAAAATTGTGTCCAATAACTTAAAAGTTGGGGCCTTAAACCATTTTCTTTCACTTTTCACTTCACTCTCTCTCTCTACATTTCATTTTCCCTCCTTTCTCTCATTTCTCTCTAGAAACCCTTCTACTACCTCATTTATTTCCTTGATCTTTCCAAATCCATTAGGTTTTTGACCCTAGTGCCTTCATTATTATTAGAAAGATTATCAAGAGCAACATTGTGTGTAGTGGAGATCAAGTTTCGACGCCATTGATTTTGAAGCTTTTCTCATATTTTCATCCCAAATTTTGAGATATGGAGTTCTTTGAGTTATATGTATGACTTTAGCATGTCTAGTATATCTTTTCCATGGCTTTGAATGTAGGGTTTGGGTTTTGTAGCGTGAGTTTTGAAAATATTGAAGAAAATGGCTTTTCTTGTGAGAATGTTCAAATTAAAAATGTTTTATGAATTTATAAAACTCTTGGAAGTACCTTGTGAGGAGAATCTATGAAAATTAAGGGAAAACTTTATTGGATCAAACCCTAGTTTTGAAGAAATTTGGGAAAAAAGTGGATTTTGTGAAATATCCATGAAATTGTTGTTAAATTCCTCAAGAAATAGATAGAACCCTCCTTATGTTTGATTATGTAGTTGAGATATCCATGGGATGGATAAATGTTGTTGTTGGAAAATGTTGAAAATCTTGAAATGGTATAAGTTAGGCTATGAAATGAATATTGATTGTGAACCTGAAATGGCACAAATGTCACATAGATTTGTATTTTATCATGATTTTGGAGAACTATTGAACAAAAGAAGTTCACTTTGAATAATGTTGAGAATTATGAAAATATTGTACAAATGAGATACATATATGTAATTACCTCTCATTTCACTTGTTTGCATCACTTTGAATATTGTTTATTTACAGTTATGCCTTGGAAATTAATTCATTGTTTTGAGAAAACAATGTTGCTATTGAAATGTTTTGGGGTAAATACGTTTAGTAAGTCTAGATATGGGGTGTAGTTGGTATTGTTTAAGCTGGCTTGAGTGTCTAGGATGAAAGGACCAAAAACACAGAGCATATGGGGTACCACGTACCTTCCGCTTAGGAGCGGGTAAAGTAAGGGATTGGTAAAACTTGTTATGCCTACTAGACACCAGTCTAAGAATTACCTGAGTCGTATTTACCACCCCATTATCATTATTTGAATTTCATGGAGAAAATAAATTTTTCGAAAGAAACATTGCATGTGTTTCAAAAGAAATGGAAAATTTTGACATTTGAACATGGCATGGCATTGCATTCATGTATATAAGACTGCTTAAACATATGTACTTTGTTAAGATATCTCTACTAGGCTTTGTACTCGCCCCTAATGGATTTGTGCAAGAAAAAATGTGGTGATCCTACCTAGTTAAAGGTGTGGAACGTGCAAGAGGCTCTCTTCCTTTTTATGATCTTAGGACAAGAAGGGCTTAATGTGTATGGGTTTGACAACCTTCTTTTGTAACCAGACTTAAGTCTTGGAACTTGTAACATTTAGGCATTTACTTTGTTATTATTTCTTCTACTTTTATATTGTTACACATGCTATAGATTCATCCTTTTAGAATATTGAATATGTATTGCATGTGAACACTTTTGTATACCTCTCTTATGAATGAAATACAAATTGAGAGAATTGATTAATCGAACTAGGATCGCTTATTGGATGGAATCATCATGTCTATTTTATGTCTACTATTTAGGGGCGTTACAATATTAAAAATATTTACAAAATTAACTAAAAACAAATATATAGATATATAGGGACACTTTTTCATAAATTCCTTTTCACTTACTTATGTTCCATTTAGTCCACATTATTTTCTTATATTCCAATAAGTCTTATGAGTGACATAGTTATCAAAATACCCCTAATAATATTCATATTTATAGTGTGAATATTCCATGATGTGAATGTTCACACCGTCAATATGAATGTTCACATCGTCAATGTGAATCTCTACACCATCAATGTGAATGTTAATATGTCAATGTCAATATTCACATTATAAAATATGAATGTTCACATCACCAAATTGCTAACCGTTCAAAAAATATTTGTAAGGGTAGAAATGTCCATAAAATACTTTAAATATGAGAATTAGGATTTGGTGGATCAAATGTTTAAATAATAGGATTTATCGGAATAAAAGAATATCTTATGGACTAATTGGGATACAAACACTTAAAAAATGATTTTCTAATAAATTTCCCATATATATATGAATTGAAAACTCAAAAATTGTCTTAAAAAACTCCAAACTGGATAGACTGGTCGTCAAGTCTTACATTATATTAAAATGTGAAATGTTTGGAATTGAATAGAATTAAATTGACTACGAAAAGAGTTTCAGTTTCACAATTTTAGTAAAAATTGATTCCAAAGAATAAATCACTAAGCATATATTTTAAATTTTTAGAATATTCTTCAAACTAACTGTTATAAAATGAATAAAGGCACAACAATTTTTCATATTTTATACTAATTACTAAAGCTAGTTTTAAATAATATAATAAGTGTAAATATATGCACCATGAAAAAAATATTATATATTTTTATAAGAATACATTGTAAATGAGATATTGGGATTCGAATTTGCTAATGAGAAGTGTTAGGACCCTCTTGTTGTCAAAATCCATGGAAAAACTAAATGTGTAATCAAGTTGCAGATTTTCCAGTTTTTCAAGTTTTAGTCTTCCCGTTCGAGCGGGGAAAGTCACGCTCGAGCGGGGTTTTCACTCTCATAGCATCTGGTACGTCTGTAAAAATGTTGGGTGATGTGTTTGGACGCTCGAGCGTGGAATCTTCCGCTCGAGCGTGAACCCTGTATAGAACACACAATATAGAGTCCCCGCTCGAGCGTCAATTCCCACACTCGAGCGGACCGCGCGATCTCTGTTTCTATATATTCGTGTATTGGTTCAATTTTAAGGTTACTTTTCCTAGATCTTGTTTAAGGGTCTTAGGGTTTTGTTTGAGGTTTACTTCTGAAGTTTTTGGTGAGTTTTCCTTGATATATTTGAGAGGGTTTGTAACCTATGATCTAAGATATATACATCAAGGAGTTTGTTTCTTCATAATTAAGAGTGTTCTTCTTCGGTGGAATCCGGAGATTCAAGCGTGGAGCATCAAAGGAGTTTGATACTGTGCGTGGTCGTTAATTCAACATTAGAGGTTGTGGATTCAATCTCATACTGATCAATTCCAAGACGAAGGCTGTGGTGAAAGAGTTACAGAAGGTTTGAAGACAAATTTGATGCGTTTGGTAATTTGTTGGTTATCTTTGTAATCTTTCTTTCTTCAGTAGTGGATTGATTAGTGGCGTTTCGCCCGTGGTTTTTTTATCACAATTGGAGGTGCTTCAATTGTGATTTTTCCACATAAAAATCGTATGTGTCGATTTATTATTTTTCAAAAACAACAATCTAAACCACTTTTATAAGTGCTTGTTGATTTAGATTGTGTGTTTTGGATTATTGGGAATTGGTAGAATTAAATCTTTATCGAATCACAAATCACTTAGGATTTTCAATTGATATCAGAGCGGGTCACTCTTTGTTTTTATCAAAACTATAAGAGTGTGATTTTGTGTGATTGGGTGATATGGATTCAATTCGTGAAGGCAACTCGACCCATAGACCTCTTTTACCTGATGGTACAAACTATTCTTATTGGAAAGCTCGTATGAGAGCGTTTTTAAAATCCATCGATGAGAAAGTTCGGCACTGTGTGATCTATGGGTGGAGTGAACCTATTGTCACCATTGATGGCATTGATATTCTCAAACCCCTTGATAAATGGGACACAACCGATTATCAAAACTCGAGTTGGAACAGTAAGGCTCTCAACTCTCTTTTTTGCTCCGTCACACCTGAAGAGTTTCATCATATCTGCACGTGTGAGGTAGCAAAAGAGGCTTGGGACATTCTTGAAACGATTCACGAAGGTACTACTTCTGTTAAAAGGTCAAAACTTCAACGTCTCACATCTGCCTTTGAAACTCTTTTTATGCGAGATGATGAGATGTTTGATGATTTCTATGCAAAACTTAGTGATATCGTGAATTCCTGTTTCACACTCGGTGAAAAAATCCCTGAAGCTAAAGTTGTTGGTAAAATTTTGAGGTCATTACCCGAGAGGTTCCAATCAAAAGTGACAGCCATTGAGGAGGCTTAGAATGTTGATACCCTCAAGCTTGATCAATTGGTTGGAAACCTACAGACTTATGAAGCCCACCAGATTTCTAAAAAAAAACAAAAAGATAGTGTGGCTTTCACTATTGCTCATGAGACTGCAAAAACTCCTGCGACTGAGTTTGATTTAGAGTCTGAGATGACGGCTATGTTTATTAAACAGTTCAAAAAAAATTTAAAGAAAAAGAAGCCTAATTTCAGAGACCCTATTTCAAAAGACAAGAGTAATGATAAACCCAAAACTTTTCCACCAAAACTTGCTCAAAAAACTGAAAAGAAGATTGTAAAGGGGCAAGGGGTCAAGTGTTATGAATGTCAAGGGTTTGGCCATATTGCCCTTGAATGTCCGTCGAAAAAGAATCAGAAGAAAGTCTATACAGTGACTTGGGATGATGAAAGTGGGTCGGAGCAAGAACCCAAAGAAGCTAAATCTGGTGAAGACGGGGATAGTGCTTTCATAGCATTTTGGTCCACTTTCACACAACCTCTTCTGAAGCTAGTGGAATTTGCTCGTGGATAGAATCTGCATCATGCTCCCACCTTTGATGGAAGTAATTACTTGTATTGGAAGATCAGAATGAGGGCATTTCTGAGAGCTTTTGACCCAGAAGGCTGGCAAGCCATTGAAGAAGATGTTGAAAGTGCTGACAATCTAAGCAATTAGAGAGTCCTGGTTACTATTCGTGGAGCAATTTCTGATGAAAAACAGCAATAGGTTGCTCACTGCACAAAGGCTAAAGATGCATGGGAAATTCTGAGCCAATTTCATGAAAGAGGAGATTCATCTTCACCGCCATCTATCACCTTTCCTGCCTTGGTTGCTAGACTGGATGAGGTCAAGGAGAATGAGGAATAAAAAGAAGATGATGAAACATCAGAAAACAATGATGAGATTAATGGTGATGAACTACAACAAGCCTACGAAAAACTTTACAAGGAATCTCTGAATTTATCCGAAATCAATGACAAACTCTCTCTCAAGCTCAAAGCATGTGAAAGCGAGAATGTCAAGCTAAAAGGAGAACTTGTAACAGCAAAGCAGAATGTCATCAAGATCTCTAGTGATAGGCAAGACCTATGTGGGAAACTCCTATCTTGTAAAACTAAAAGGAATGAACTCCTGAAAGTGTATTCCGCATATGAAAAGAAGCTTGAAAGTCTTGAGATGTCACAAGCTACATTGGAAGAGATGGTTTGTCAGAAAGATGAAGAACTCTGAATTGCTAGAGCCACAATTGCTATGTGGAACAAAGGTTCCAAATCATTAGAAGACATCCTTGGGTCTCAATAAATGGGTTGTGACAAAAGTGGGCTAGGCTATGGTAATGCGACAGCTCACAAGGGACAAGCCTCTACATCACATGACCTGAAGACTCAAGCAAAGGGAAAGTTGAAGGTAGACCAGGATGATCCCTCTCTTCATCCACCTAAAGGGGGTAAGATCAACAAAAGGGAGGTAAAACCGGTTTTTATTTGTCATCATTGTGGTAGGTATGGCCACATTCGTCCTTATTGCTTTGAATTGTTTGGTAAGGTGTCTCAAAATGGTAGAAATTCGAATACTTTTTGAGTTAAGAGACAACCTTACATGTCTAGGTGAAATATCAAGATTCATGAGGGTGTTCATAACGCCAAGACATTTACCAAGACTGCCGGACCTGATTTTGTTAAGACCAAAAAGATTTGGGTTAGAAAAGATGATTTGACTTGTCTAGTTGTTCACACTACTCTAAAAGCACGTGACTCACACATGTGGTATCTTGATAGTGGGTGCTCTCGTCACTTGTCAGGTGACAAATCCTACTTCACCTCTCTTGAAAAATATGAAGGTGCAATTGTTACCTTTGGAGATAGTGGCACTTCTAGAGTCATTGGTAAGGGCTCTATAAGTGTAGCTAGTCTTCCCAAGCTTGAAAATGCTTTACTTGTTGATGGTCTTAAACCAAATCTTTTGAGCATTAGTCAAATGCATGATTCCCATCATAAAGTATTGTTTTCAAAAAATAAAAGTGAAATCTTGGATAAAAAGGGAAATACTGTCTTGCATGGGGTTCGCACATCTGATAACTGTTATGGGATTGTTACTACTACTTATCTCACTTGTCACTTAGCCATCATAAATAACATTGATTTGTGGCATCAAAGATTAGGTCACATGAATTTCAAAGACCTAACTAAGATAGCCAACAAAGAGCTTGTGAGAGGAGTACCTAAATTGAGTAAGAATCTGAATCATGTGTGTGGACCTTGTCAACTTGGGAAACAAACTCGTGCCCCTCATAAAAAGGTGAACAGCTTTACAACCAAACGTCCTCTTGAATTGGTTCACATGGACTTAATGGGCCCTACTCGCACTGAAAGTATCGGAGGTAAAAGATACATTTTTTTAACTATTGATGATTTTACTCGATTTTCGGGGGTAAATTTTTTAAGGGAAAAATCTGATACGTTTGATGCTTTCCAGGCCTTAGTCCTTAAAATCCAAAATGAACAGGGTGTTTCCATTGGGCGTATCATAAGAATCCGAACTGATCATGGTCGTGAGTTTGAAAATAGTTCGTTTTCGGATTTTTGTCATATGCATAGAATTAAGCATGAATTTTCTGCACCTATTACTCCACAACAAAATAGAGTAGTTGAGAGGAAGAACAGGGTTGTTCAAGAGATGGCTAGGGTCATACTCCTTAGTAAGAAACTTCCTCCAAAGTTTTGGGCTGAAGCCCTAAATACTGTTGTTTATGTCATAAATCGCGTGTATTTAAGGCCCGACACTTTACAAACTCCATATGAATTGTGGAAGGGATTGAAACCTAATGTAAAATACTTCAAAACTTTTGGGAGTAAGTGTTACATTTTCAAAGATAGAGAGCCTTTGGGCAAATTTGACTCCCGAAGTGATGAAGGTATTTTTCTAGGGTATTCAACCACTAGTAAGGCTTTTCGAGTCTATAACCTGCGAACTTCTTCTTTAATGGAATCAATTAATGTGGTTATAGATGACACAGGTCCCCATACTCCAGCAACAAATGAGGATGACAATGGTGAGTCTCCAATCCTGGATACTGAACCACAAAGTCAAAAAGAAGCTGAGGTCCAAGCACAAGAAGTTGAGATAGCACCATCCTCACAAGTAAGTCAAAGTCCAAAGAGTGCACAAAGAGATATCACTCCTGATGCTTTTGTCACCGCAAGTCCTAAGTTCAAACCATCAGCAAGGGTGACACTGAATCATCCAGCTCAACAGGTGATTGGAAGTGTATCGGATTGAATGAAAACCCCAAGACAGATTCAGGATGAGGTATCACATATGTGTTACGTTTCATTAATTGAACCTAAGAATTTTAAAGAGGCCTTGCTAAATGATAGTTGGGTCAATGCTATGCATGAAGAATTAGGTCAATTTGAACGTAACAATGTTTGGACTCTAGTTCCCAGACCTAGAGACATGAATGTGATAGGTACCAAATGGATCTTTAAAAATAAATCTGATGAGAATGGTATTGTGGTTAGGAATAAAGCCAGGTTGGTTGCTCAAGGCTACACACAAGTAGAGGGTGTTGACTATGATGAGACGTTTGCCCCAGTTGCACGTCTCGAATCTATTCGTATTTTACTTGGTGTTGCATGTTTGCTTGGTTTCAAATTGCTTCAAATGGATGTGAAAAGTGCCTTTCTGAATGGGTACTTGAAAGAAGAGGCATATATTGAGCAACCAAAAGGGTTTGAGGACCCTAAATGTCCAAATCATGTCTACAAGTTAGACAAGGCTTTGTATGGATTGAAACAAGCCCCTCAGGCTTGGTATGATAGACTTACTACATTTCTTCTTGATAATGACTTTCAAAGGGGTAGTGTGGATAAGACTTTATTTGTGAAACATACTAAGTCTCATATTCTTGTTGCTCAAATTTATGTTGATGACATTGTGTTTGGATTCACTGCTGATCATCTTGTGAAATATTTTTCGGATTGCATGACACATGAGTTTGAGATGAGCATGATGGGAGAGTTGTCTTATTTTTTGGGTCTACAAATTAAACAGTCTCCTTTAGGTATGTTTGTTTCTCAGACTAAGTATGCCAAAAATCTTGTGTCAAAGTTTGGTCTTGAGTCTGCCAAACATGCACGCACTCCCATGAGCACCAGTCTTCACCTTTCCAAAGATTCCTCTGGTATTTATGTTGATTCTACCTTTTATAGGGGTATGATAGGGAGTCTTCTTTACCTGACTGCCAGGTGTCCTGATATTGCTTTCAGTGTAGGTATTTGTGCCCGTTACCAAGCCAGTCCTAAAGAGTCTCATCTTCTTGCGGTCAAACGCATCATTAAATATGTTAATGGGACATTGGGGTCTAGGGTCTGGTTTTCTACTGATATTACAGCTGAAATTACTGGTTTTTCTGATGTCGACTGGACAGGGTGTGCTGATGATAGGAAGAGTACATTCAGGGGGTGTTTTTACCTTGGGAATAATTTGGTTGCTTGGCATAGTAAAAAACAAAATGCCATCTCTCTTTCGATTGCTGAAGCTGAGTACATTGTTGCAGGGAGTTGTTGTGCACAAATGCTGTGGATGAAACAAATGCTTCATAATTATGGGATGGATCAGAACACTCTCACTCTTTTCTGTGATAATACAAGTGCCATAAACATTTCAAAAAACCCTGTCCAACACTCTCGCACCAAACACATTGACATTCGTCATCATTTTATTCGAGAGTTAGTGGAAGAAGGTCTTGTTGTTCTTGAACATGTACCCACTGAGCATCAAAAAGCTGATATTTTTACAAAACCCCTTGATCTTCTTCGGTTTGAGTTCCTTAGAAAGACCTTGGGTGTCGTGCTCAGTCACTAGGGTGTTACCTGTTACTTGAAGGGGAGTGAATGTTTGCTATTTGTGTGCTTGGATGTTATAATCTCATAGTCATTGATTCCTGTTACCTTTGCATCAAAAATTTTATATGAACACTGCTCATGTTGCTTACAAGATCTCATTCGTCATTGTTCATAGCTCATTCTGAATGTCCATGCTTATTTACTTCATGATCTCATTCTGTACACATCCTTGAGATAAACTGTTGCAAGGGTTTCCGCACAAGTGATCAAAGTTCTCTATGGACCACTAATAGTGTTTCTTGTACTTTTTCAGAGGAATTGACCTATACTAGTATATCATGGGTGATATTGAGTCTCTTAACCATCTACCATGATTTATTCACTTCCATAGTTTCTTCCTCAATTCATTGAAGTCCGGGCATTAGGAAAAGGCTACCTTAGAGGCACCAACCAGGCCATCCTTTTTGATTTCATCCTTCTCTGGTTTGGTCTCCATACTCTTGAGCGTGCATGCTACCAGTGAGTGCCCACAAAAAAAAAAAAAAAAAAAAAAGAGGACTCATTG
Source organism: Camellia granthamiana (assembly GCA_036172215.1). Classification (NCBI taxonomy): domain Eukaryota; kingdom Viridiplantae; phylum Streptophyta; class Magnoliopsida; order Ericales; family Theaceae; genus Camellia; species Camellia granthamiana. The sequence continues at coordinate 527,249 of JAXFYN010000115.1, read as the reverse complement.
ATTGAGGGGGAGCCTCCGCGTTTACTCCACAAATACCCCGTGATTCCTAGTGGTTTGAATTTTCTCTGTGATGTTCGGTTACTCTTGCCGGAGGTCCAGCCATCCGATCACTACGAGGATTAACCCTAGTTTTGTGGCTCTCAAGGATTGCATACACACACATTCTATTTGTGAGCTCTCATGTGTGTTTTTGAGTTATACATTCTCATGTTGCTTATGATCATTGACTAAATTTTATCTATCTTGTTCATGCTCTTGTGTTTCATATTTTTTTAACTTTACAGGATTCATGATTGATGGATTAATATCATCTCAGTGTTACAGTCTTCCAATGATACTCCCCGTTGTTTACATGACATTCTTCTCTGGTTGAAGTTGTGTTTGTTTTTGTTGCTTTTATTTAAAAAAATATATATATATGTTTGGTGGTGTTTAGTCCCCGCTCGAGCGGCACAAATCACGCTCAAGCGTGGATTTCTATCTTGCAGCATTTTGTGCCATGTTTTACAGTTCTGCGAGGGATATTTTGGCGCTCGAGCGTCCGTTTACTAGCTCGAGCGTATTCACGCGTGTTTTGGCTCCCGCGTGAGCGTTCAACCTTACGCTCGAGCGGACTGGTTTTGTGTAAAACTCCCTCCCTCAACTCTTCAGTTCATTTTTTTCCCAAATCTCTTTCTCTCTCCTAGGGCTCCCTAGCGTCTCCGTGCCTTGTCTTCCTTGCCCTCTTCATTGCTATTTTTCGTCTTCTCGCACACCCAAGGTATGCCCATCTTCTGGTTCCTCTCTGTTTTCTCTTTATTTTCGTAGTTGCATTTTTTTTTATCTCTTTCTTCACTCATGTTCGTCTAGGTAGAGTGTTATGAGTTGTGTGCTACTAGTCTTGTTTTATTGAGTCTTTGGCATTTTGAGATGGGTTAAGATCTTTTACTGTTGCATGTTTCACTGATTTCCATGGAGTACATTTATTCTTTTTGGGATATGGTTGCCTTGCTCACCATGATTCATCTCTGTTGCATTTAGTACTCCTGGGCTTACTATGCATTGACCTTTTTGCTTAAATAACCTTTGTTTGCCTGACTCAAGTTGCCTTATTTGACTGTGCTACTAATGTTTTGTTTCCTCTTTTGATTTAATTTTTGCCTTGGGATAGGGGGTTGTGTGTTTTGTTTTTTGTCTTCTATTTGGTTTAGTCATGTCTACTTTTAAGAGAAGGAAGACTACTGCTCCACGACCTGCATTTAACTCTGACCAGTTTCCCTCGGCTGAGAAAGCCAAGTTGTTTCGAGAGTCTTATCCATCCCGAACCGTTCATCTCGAACTCAATGTTCAACCCAATACCTTTGAGTCTATCCATATCTGTCCTCTTTTTGATCCCTTGGGTGGGGATTTGGTACTCTCTTTCTTAGGTCCCCAAAATCTTAGCTGGATTCATGAATTCTGCTGTGACATGGAAAGTTTTGATAATATTGGTGTGACAACCCTCACCTCTGATTAGTGTTAAACTGTGATTGAGTATGATAAGTAATTGATTAGAACGAAATCCTAATCTGTTTGTATGAGTGTGTTGCTTTAATTGCATTTCTATCTATTTGTCATTTAATGATCTGTTCATGTTTTGACTTCGAATTGCAAATTGAAGGCCTTATCGGCGACCAAATCAGAAATTGATTAGTGTTATATGCTAATTAGGATTTATATGATTTTACGATAGGTTTAATTAAAATTTGATTTGGAATGATTAAATTAGAATAAATAATGTTAAATTACTTTAACTAGGGTTATTTGCACTTTTGCCATTAGTGGGCATTTTCTAGGCCATTAGTTTGATTTCATGTTTGGCATCATTCTTCATCTCATTTCCTAGACTAAACCGTGAGAGAAAGGGAGAGTAGGAGAAGAATTGATTCAACAAGATTTGGCTTGGAAAATTAGAGGAATTGAAGAGAATTTGCAAAATTGAGCTAGCATACTTGGAATTCAAGGCCTAAAGTAGGAAATTCACCCTCTTGAACATGAATTTAAGTTGTTTCTTGCATAGTTCATGGAAATATTGGAGATTAGAGTCAAGTTATAGCCTAAAGAGTTGAATTGAGAAGCAAGGTGTGCATGCATGTCCTTATCATTGAGTTTTGAGATCATTTACATGAGAATTTCCACATGCATGTCCATATTTTTGTTGTAGTCCATGAATTCACCATGTTTTAGAGTTTAATCTTGCATTTGACCATGTTTTGGAGCATTGGAATTCATAAGAACTCATGCATGTTATGTTCTTGCATTGTTCTTCAAGTTTCTTTGAAATTGGTGTTCAATTGGCTTACCTTTGAGCTTGATTTTACAAAATGATCTTCAAAACATGTTGTAGTATGAGTTTCCAGGTATCTTCCAGAAAATTGGCCCAAAAGGTTGAGTTTTGATAAGTTTAATTCTTGATTTGAGCTTTGGAGGCAAATTTGGAAAACCCAGATTTTGGCTTCCTTGCTCGAGCGATGAAGCTCGAGCGAAGGATTCCACGCTCGAGCGAGCACCTTTGTTTTCTAAATTCCGCTCGAGCGACGAAATGCTGGCTTGAGTGTAGATTGCAAGCTCTCAGGTTTTTGTGGACACAGACAGAAGCACGCTCGAGCGACGAGACCTGCGCTCGAGCGAAGAATTGTGTCTCACGCTCGAGCGAGCATCGAGCGGAGAATTTCAACAACCAGTACTTTTTGCATTTTTACAGACCACTCGAGCGAGAGAGTCTATGCTCGAGCGACCTCTCTGTTTTGGTAAGCTCACTCGAGCGAAGAAAGCCACGCTCGAGCAAGACCCCTATTTTTAGCAAATTTTGAAAAGTGTTTTAAAGTGTATTTTTGCATCCTCATCCCATCCTAGGCATTCCTAGGCCATGTTTAAGGCATCTTAATGAGGATAATGTTATAGAACCACACCAAGTCAAGATAGGGGCTAAGTTATTAATCCCAAGTGCGTAATTTAGTGTGTTCGTTCTGCGACTGTGTAGGGTTGGCACCTGAGGACGCTGACTAGCCTATCTATAGCCCAGTACTCTGTGAGTAACAATGTTGTAAAGATACGTTCAATTATAATTATTTTCGAACGATTGATTGTACTGCTTTCTGAAACGGCATTGTTTGCTGAATGAATGTTTGTCCTATTTGTAAACCATACTCGTGGCATCCATAGCAACCTACTGTTACTGCTACTGTTACAGAAATCTCTGTCAGTTCCAATGTTTGGAACTACTGCTGTTTACTGTTTTGATGGCCATTAACTGACTGTTCGGTCTATTAAGACCTACTGTACTGTTTTGCTATTGGACGTACCACGTATGACTATTATGATTTCTAAATGACTGATATGGCATGAAATATGAGCCACTAATTGAATAACTGATTTACTGATGCAAACGACTATTTTAATTAATGAAAGGACATTCATTCTCAACCCCTTTACGCATTTGTTATTCACTGGGCTTTAGCTCACTGTTTATATTTATATGTAGGTGTCTAGGCACCGGACCAAAGCTAGGAGCGTCAAGTCAAGCTCTCGTTTTTTCAAGCCAACCATTGTGCCTCACTTCGAGGTTCCGAGTTCGTTCAAGATAAGGCTGTTTTGGGGTGTTTTAGATTCATCATTTTGTCTCTGTTTTGTATTGACTGAATAAGACTTGACTGTATAGTTATGGTGAAGGGATTTGGTCCCTAACTTGGATGTTTGTGTATATGATGTATATATATATATATGTTTTGGTTATGAATATGGCTTGTTCATAAAAGTCTTTTTGCATTCAGATTTTCACAGTTCATTGGACATCTTTTTATTACTATTTGGCTTCCGCCAGCCCCTTACTCTGTATTACTGTCATTACTGTTACGCAGGCCTTTGGTAATCACGGATTACTGGTCGGTTGCGATGTTAAACCCATAGGGGCGGGTTTGGGTCGTGACAATTGGTCTGTCCTTCAAGACTTGGGTCAGGTCCAAGTCAATCACTGTCACCACTGATCTTATTCGAGAGTTGTTAGGAATTAGTAAAGTCTACCCCATCTTCTATCCTTTTCCTGTGCGTCCCACTTGTGATTTCAATGAGGTTGCCACTGCCTTATGTGGTACCCCTCATCCTTGGCCCTCCGGCTCCTTAATCAAACAAAATGAGCTTCTACCCAAGTTTAGGTTGCTCAACCTCATTGTGTGTGCCAATGTTATCGTCACCACCCATAGTTCAGAAATCAACCAGGACCAAGGGTTTGTCCTCCAGTGTCTCGCTCAACATCGCTCCATTGATCTTGCCACTTTGATTATCTAGAAAATGGTTGCCGCATATGAGCGCAATAACCTTGGTTTACCTTACGGGTGCCTCATCAACCGGCTTCTCGCCAAGTTTGAGGTCCCTTCATTTGATAAGGATGAGTTTGGTTCACCTACCCAGCCTTTTACCAAAAAAACTGTCTCTCAAAGTCAGTCTCACATTCGGGGGGTTTCTACTAGGGCGAGTCGGTCTGGTGCAGGTACAGGTGATACTGTTGCTATAGCAGAAGAGGCTGAGTACGATGCAGCTGCTGCCGGTGGTGCTATTGGTGAGAGCGAGCAGCCACCTCCGGTTCGTACTATTCGTGGCCAGCTTCAGTCTTTTGAGTAGTCTGCTGCTTCACGTTTTGATCACCTCGACGGGCGGATGGATATCTTTGAGGCATGGCTCACGGATCTCGAGACCATTGTTGATGCTCGGTTCATTGCATTGGAGGCTTCTTCACAGTGCATTGAGGAGTCCGTGGCTCAGTCTTCTTCTCAGTTGGATCAGATCCTGTCTCTTCTTCGGATGCAGTCACAGCCACCCGCTCCATGATCATTGCAGTTCCGACATGTTTTTGGCTATTGTTTTTCTTGGTTTTTGCTCACTCCTGGACAAAAAGGGAGAGTAGTTTGGTTTATACTTGATACTTGGTTTGATGGGATACACTTGGTTTGATGGGTGTAGTTTTTTTTTTTTCTACATGGTTATATACTTGCTTATATATTGTTACAGTTGGATATGATACAGTTGGATAGATGGATATATTATTTCTTTTTTATATACATATCTGTTGCTATTCATCTAGTTCCACGATTTTGGTTTGTGTTTGTGTGTTTATCTTTTCAGGGGGATTGCTCAAGTTGCTTAAGCCTTGCGTGGTTCATGTTTTTAGTGTTTATTTTGATTTTCTTGTTTTTGAGGAGGTTGTTTTGATTAGCTGGTTTGTTTTTTTTTTTGGTATTTGTTAGGAAAATTGTTTTAGAATAGTTTTGTCCAGGATTTGACAAAAGGGGAGATTGTTAGGACCCTCTTGTTGTCAAAATCCATGGAAAAACTAAATGTGTAATCAAGTTGCAGATTTTCCAGTTTTTCAAGTTTTAGTCTTCCCGCTCGAGCGGGAAAAGTGACGCTCGAGCGGGGTTTTCACTCTCACAGCATCTGGTACGTCTGCAAAAATGCTGGGTGATGTGTTTGGACACTCGAGCGTGGGATCTTCTGCTCGAGCGTGAACCCTGTATAGAACACGCAATATAGAGTCCCTGCTTGAGCGTCAATTCCCACACTCGAGTGGACCGCGCGATCTCTGTTTCTACATATTCGCGTATTGGTTCAATTTTAGGGTTACTTTTCCTAGATCTTGTTTAAGGGTCTTAGGGTTTTGTTTGAGGTTTATTTCTGAAGTTTTTGGTGAGTTTTCCTTGATATATTTGAGAGGGTTTGTAACCTATGATCTAAGATATATACATCAAGGAGTTTGTTTCTTCATAATTAAGAGTATTCTTCTTCGGTGGAATCCGGAGATTCAAGCGTGGAGCATCAAAGGAGTTTGATACTGTGCGTGGTCGGTAATTCAACATTAGAGGTTGTGGATTCAATCTCATACTGATCAATTCCGAGACGAAGGCTGTGGTGAAAGAGTTACAGAAGGTTTGAAGACAAATTTGATGCGTTTGGTAATTTGTTGGTTATCTTTGTAATCTTTCTTTCTTCAGTAGTGGATTGATTAGTGGCGTTTCGCCCATGGTTTTTTTATCACAATTGGAGGTGCTTCAATTGTGGTTTTTTCACGTAAAAATCGTGTGTGTCGATTTATTGTTTTTCAAAAACAACAATCTAAACCATTTTCGTAAGTGCTTGTTGATTTAGATTGTGTGTTTTGGATTATTGGGAATTGGTAGAATTAAATCTTTATCGAATCACGAATCACTTAGGATTTTCAAGAAGAAGTTTTTCGTAAAACACACCTATACATATTAAAATTCATAAAAACAAATAAGAATTAGGTTGATTCAATTCAATCCTTCTGAACTTAATGTTACATTTTTGCTGAATTTCTTACCATAAAGAGCCTATTAAAATAAAAGATTGGAGGAATGGAAGTCAATAGAAGATTTTAGAACCTCCTAGAGAAATTGAGAAAGTAAAAGACTTACACATCGTTATAGAAATGTGTAGATAGTTGGATAATGGATAGATAGTCCTAGAGAGGGTATTCTAGAACATTCTTGTAAGGTTGAGGAAAGCTTCCATGAAACTTCTATCTGCCTCCTTTTTTGTATATTCTAAAAAGTTCCTAAAAGGCCAAGGTTGCAATTTAATAGGGGAAGAGCTCTGTCATGACCCAACCCACGCCCCAAGGGATTAGAGAAGTGATCGACCAGTAATCTGGGATTACCAAAGGCTTGCTTAATAGTAAACAGTAATAGGGGCTAGCAGAAGCCAATAATAAAAGAAATTGTCCAATGAGCTGTGGGACTTACATGGAACAAAACAACTTTATATACTATATACAGATATTCACATAATCCATCTCATACATAAGTACAAAACATTTACATAACCTAGGAAATTAATTCCTATTAACAAAATTAAACAAAACAAAATATCTGAAACCAAAACCTCATAACATTTGATCACAATGCAAAAGGGTGAATTTGCGACCACCCAAATGCCTTGACATATGACGGTTTGGAACCTCGCAGTGAGGCACAGTAATTGGCTTGACAAAACAAGGCTCAAGTCGACGCCGCTAAGTCCAATTCGATGCTTGATCGCCTACATTTATATATTAGAAACAATGAGTTAGAGCACAGTGAATAACAATTATGTAAAGGGTTTATGAATGATGTTCTCATAATAAGTTCAAACAGTCAGTTTTAGTAGTGAATCAATTCACAAAGTAGTATCTCATACATTTCAGAGTCATAATGAAATCATAGCAGTCATACGTGGTATATCCAGTAGTAGAACAGTACAGTAGGTCTTAAAGACCGAACAATCATTTGATGACCATCAATACAGTAAATAGTAGTTCCAAGAAGTGGAACTAACAGAGATTTTCTGTAACAGTAACAATAATAGATGCTATGTATGCCACGAATACATTTCATAAAATAGGACAATCATTCCTTCAGGAAACAGTACCATTTCAGAAATAGTGCATTTATTAATTACAAAATAATTATAATTGAACATAGCTTTACAACATTGTTACTCACAGTTGGCTCCTTGAAACACGTGATTAGAACACGACATTTGACCTACATAGACGCATGCAAGTACAACAGTTTAAAATACATTTCATCCATTCAATCGGTGCATACCCTATCCGTTATTTATTCCCTAAATCGTTCCTATTTGTTCTTCTATTTCTTTGTGTTCATGAAATGCTTATGCTTATGAAAAACACTTGAAAACCATGCAAACGGAGTCTTGGAAGTCAGAAAATATAAGCAAAACAAAACCAAGCCTGCACTATTGACCGCATGTACGATGGCCTTGGCCACACTAGCAAGTAGAATGCAAGTTGGAGTGGAGGAGAGCTAGCCGCTCGGGAAATGACCCAGGCTGCACATTGGAGCAGAGGAGAGCTGGCCGCTCGGGCAATGACCCAGGCTGCTCGTGCATTCTAGGTTGAAATGTAGTCCGAATTTCTGTTGAAAATGGAACTTTTCCCTTTGCCAAAACCAACTCTAATGGTATGAAAATCAAGGCTCAAAACTCTCAAAAGCATCATCAATTTCATAACTCTAACTTCAAACAAAATCGTAACTTTAAAACAAAACTCATTTTACCATCCACAAAATAAAAATCTTGAATTTGCGTAGAAAATCAAGAATCATGCATGTGGTAAGTTCCAAGTTCAAAATCCATGGAGATTTCCTCCTTAAATCTCAAAACTCATGCAAGAAGTAAGTGGTTGAACAAGAATAATGCCATGTGTGTCAACATCAACAACAACTTACACCACTCTACCTGTTGATGCAACCAAGATTCTATGATTTCATGGTTAATACAACTTCAATTAATGAGATTAAAGAAGAATTTTTACCTTAAAAGGTTGATTTGGTGAAGTTTTGCTCAAATCCCCTTTCTTCTTCTTCTTGAGCTCTAGGGCTCTCTCTTTCTCGCCTAGTCTCTAGAACTCTCTCTCAATTTCTCTACAAATCCCACTTACTCTCTCTCCCCCTCTCCCCCCTCTCTCTCTCTCTCTCTCTCTCTCTCTCTCTCTCTCTCTTATTTCCCTCTTTTCTTTATTAAAATTGATGAGTAAGAAATATAAGTCACTACTAATTATTCTAAATTAATTCATTAATTCCAAGTTTAGATTAATAAATCAAGTTTACTTAATTAATTTAGTTCTCATCTCAAAGCACATCAAAGTACACTAACTTTATCATACTACTGTGAATCAGACTCTAATTTCCTATTCCAAATAGTTAACTTTAACCTTATGGTCTACTAATTCAGACAAATTTATTTCCTATTCTCCATACATCTATTCATATCATCACAAGACAAATAACACATGGCAATTACTGAATAGCCTAACACATAATTAAGGCAAATCACATAATTAGCAGTTAATTAAGACTGTGGTTGTTACAAGTTCATTTGCTCAAATTCATCTAATGCTCTGTTTGTTTGGGCAAAAAATGTTTTGCAAAATATCTTTTCCAGAAAATTGATATATTTTCTTATGTTTGGTTGGACCTAAAAATGTTTTCTGAAAAACATCATCCATTGTTTGGTTCACCTAGAAAATTATTTATTTTTCATAAATTCCATTACTTTAACTAAACTATGCCAATCAATTACATAAGTGTTACCAAACGGCACCATAATAATCATAAATCCAACAAAAAATATTTACTAATCTCAAACACAACAAAAATATATGTTGAATCACTACCAATCAAAAGGAACATAAATATATATATATCAGACATAAATTACCAAAATTAATGTTTAGAATGCTTCCATATCCAAAATAATTCATTCCAAGTTCTACTTTCTACATAAACATAATTCAAAGGAATAATAAGTCTTAATTCATAACCTAGTACAAATTTAAACAACTACTAATTTCTATCATTTTTTTCAAAGAAACTTTCCAACCACATTTTTCAAAGCCTAACACTTTTGATCATGAATGTCTATGCTACCATTCATTTTCAACCAAATAATCAAATGCAAAGATAAAGCTCATTGACAATAACTAGATCCTCAATCAATTTTCTTGACAACCTATAATTTTTTTTTCTTCTTCATTGCTCGAGCGATGGATTGTTCGCTCGAATAGTCTCGCGGGTCATCCAATACCTTTACAAGTCTAAACTTCTAGGAGATTGCGTTCTGCACTTGAGCAAAAGTTTCATCGCTCGAGCGGTCTTATGTCTCTGATGCTCGAGCGCAAGTTTCATCGCTCGAGCGGTCTGTTCAGGTTTGACACTTTTAAAAGCCACTTTTTGGTCAAATCTAGATCATTCTCTCTCTCTCTCTCTCTCTCTCTCTCTCTCTCTCTCTCTCTCTCTTCTTCCTCTCTTCCACCATTTTTTAGGGTTTCAAACTTTCTAGCTTGGTTTTCATCTATTTCCACTCACTTTCTACCCTTAGTTCCATATACCAAAACGTAGAGTACCAAGAGAGCTTTCTAGTAATCTGAGTGGATCGTGTTTTCGTCGAAGTTGAATTTTTGGATTTTCTCCTCTTCGTGCTAGAAATAAGGATTTCTTTGCTCCTTTCCAATACTTCCTTATAGATAGACATGTGGTATATTTCTATTGTATAGAAAGTACGATTTAGTTAAGTGATTTCAAATTCATGTAAAGGAGTTTTTGGGTTTAAGTTGTGAAAAGTAAAATTGTATGTTTTTGGGAAGTTTTGGTGTATTGGAATGTAGTCTATTTTGTTTATGTTATGAATGAAGGAAAAACTCTAATTTTTATTATTAAAGGTTTGATGAAATAAAAAGGGAAAAAGTTAAGTAATTGTTATGTTATGTATTATGCAAATTGTATTAATATAGTAATTGCTAAAAAGGGAGCTAACCGAGATATTGAAATTGTTTAAGAAATATATGTTGAGTTGAGTTGAGTTGTGGTTTTGGTTAACTATAGATTTGGGATTTTTTTTTTTAAAAGAAAATGAATATTTTTAAACATGGTTGGGAGAATTGTGAATTGGAATAATAAGGAAATTGATTTTGAAAGGAAACTGGAATTATAACTCTTTTATAAATTGAGAAATAAATGGGATGTAACATTTGATATATGTTATTGATGTTGTTGGGCTTATGTTCCACGAGAATTGGAAGATTGTAGTAATGTGTAATAAATACATGTGCTTAGAAGTTTGTCCTTAGTCATCAGTGAAGGATGACATTGATGTGTTGAATAGATTATGTGTATGTATTACACTTGTGTTATTATGCTTTTAGCATGTTGTGATGGTTGGTAATGTATGCTACGCTGAGAATGAGAGGTACCATTACCTTCCAACTAACGCTTGGAGAATTGGTTGCACATAGAATGAAAGGTGCTAGTACCTTGATAGGTGTAGACACCTCATTTTTGACCGTCCTCAAGACTTGGATGTCATCGTTGAACACTCGATGATCATCCGTGTTCTTTCGTTTTGAGTTCCCGGAGGCCTCGGCCGAGCGCCCTGCCTCAGGATCTCTTAACTTGTTTGTTTTGTGCTTGGTTAGACCAAACACTTGTTGGTTTTTGCTTTGGGGGGTAGAGAGTGGCTTGTCTGCCATTCCCTAAACCCACCGGCCATTGATGGTCGGTCGGTTGGCACCATTGATGGACGGTCAGTCGGCACCATCGATGGTCAGTCGGTTGGCACCATTTATGGACGCTCGGTCGGCACCATCAATGGTCGGTCGGTCGGCACCATTGATGGACGCTAGGTTGGCACCATCGATGGTCGGTCGGTCGGCACCATTGATGGACGGTCGGTCGGTCGGCACCGTTGATGGGCGGTCGGTCGGCGGTCGATCTGCAGTCGGTCGGATCGGTCGGCACCATTGATGGTCGGTCGGCCATCGTTTTTTTTTTTTTTTTTGTGCTGGCTGAACCCTCGGTTTTAGCTTCTTGAGGAAGCTTGAACCCTTTGTTTTAACTTCTTGAAGAAGCTTGAACCTTTTGCTCTAGCTTCTCCAAGAAGCTTGAACCCTTTGTTTTAGCTTCTTGAGGAAGCTTGACCCTTTTGCTCTAGCTTCTCCAAGAAGCTTGACCCTTTTGCTTAAGCTTCTTTGAGAAGCTTTGACCCTTTCTTGAGGCTTCTCCAAGAAGCCTTGGCTTTCTTCCTCTATAAAAACGAACCCTCCTCTCCATTTGTAAGGGTTAGAAAAACTGGCTGGAGCATACATACAACTCCCCCTATATCTATACTTCAACCCTCCAAACCCTAAAATTCTTGCACCATTTGCACACCAACCCATAGCCTATCACCTCCATCATCCATTCCAACACCTTGGAGGCCATTTGCAGAGATTGAAAGCTCAGAATCTTGGACCAAAAGCTGCTGGAAACCTGCTCTTCAAGGGTGAGTCCCTATTTTCCCTTTTCTTGCTTTATTTTGCATGATTGATTAGTCTTATTTGCAAGCATTTCTGGGCTTCGACCCAAACTGTAAAGTGTCTTATTTTGAGCCCCTCTTCAACTTTGTTCAAGGGCACTTTGCTGTTTGAAGTCATCTATTTCCTTGTTTGTTCAATCTCTCTTTTAGGGCTATTTTTGCATCCTATTTTAGCCTTACTTGTGAACATTTTCGAGATTTTTTATAAACTGGAAAAAGTCTTGTTTTGACCTCCTCTTTAATTTTTCTTGAGGTCACTTTTCTGTTTGGAGTCATCTCCTTCCTTGCATGCTTCATTCCCACATGCTTTGAGCCATGCATTTGAGCATTTGCATTAGCCTTGTTTTGGCCTCTTAGCCACTGAAATTCAACGGATTTTCAGTATCTTTGATGAGGTTTTGAGCTTTGAAATCATAGAGGGGTGACCCTCTCACCCCTCATTCTCTTCACTAGCATGATTGACCTTCCAAAGGGACCCTATTTTGCATGCATTGAAGTCACATTCTAGGCTTTATTGTGTGAGTTCTAAGGTCTGCCTTGACTCTGTCTGGTGCCCCTTTGGTCATATTTTATGCCTATGATGCATGTGTAGAGCAATCCCGTTCAAGGCCTTTCAAAGGGACCTTTCTTTGCATGTTTCCTAGACTGATTTCAGGGCCTATTTGGTGGGTTTTAGGGCTGTCATAACTCATTTCCAGAGGTGGTTTTTCCATGTTGCATGTCTATCTTATATGTGCTTAACAACCCCTTGCATAGCTCTCCAAAGGAGCTCATCATTTTTGCATGCATTGGATGCATTTCAGTAGTTATTTGGGGTTTATTTGACATGCCATATCTCTATTTTTAGTTGTTTTTGTGACCTCTCTTGTGCTTCATATACATGCCATGTAAACCATGCTTGCTAGCTTAGGTTGCATGTTGTTTTAGCCCTTCATGTGAGCACTTTTGGGCCATGCTTGGAACTGATATTGTGCTTATTTTGGACTGCCTTGGCTCTGTTTTCATGCCTCATGATCAAATAATGCTTGCTTTGCATACTTGTGGTTCAATGCATTTGCCTAGTTTCGGTACCCAGGCCTCCTAGCTTACATTGTGTGCCATGTTTGCATGTTTCGGGACCATTGTGTATCATGTTTCAGAGCTGGAACTTATGTGTTTATATGCCATATTGCATCCCTTGCCGTGCTTTGGTAGAGTGGCATTTGATGCCTTAGGTTCGGTCCTCGGTATTTGTGCATGTGTGCACGCATTTCGGTTGTCTCTTTTTCACCTAATGGCCACTGATGTGAGCGTGGCTGAGGTCCACTCATGATGGTGTAAGTCCATCGTGCATTGTGTATGCTATTTCATAGCATTGCGTATGCTAGGTTGCATGTTAGAGCATTGTGTATGCCATGTTACATCGAGCATTGTGTATGCCATTTCATAGCATTGCGTATGCTAGGTTGTATGTTAGTCGTATTGTGTATGCCATCTCATTTGCATTGTGTTTGGGATAGGAGTTAGCCCAAGCATGGGAAACGAGGGACGTTTCGTACTCCGAGTGACGGAACGTGTCTCAATTCCCGGTCGCCGATGGTCCGAATTATCCATGATGGAGTTTAGGCCTTGTTGTGTTTCCATGTACATTCATTTTACATTGAGTCGTGCAATTCGACTCCTCGGCCATCATGCATCGAGATGCGTGATTGGTGGCACGAGGATCGAGGTGTGCATACATATGTGAAAATACTTTGCCATGCCCCTTTCTTGCTCTCTGTTGCAGCAAATCAGAAATCAACAACCTTCTAGAGCTTCGCACAGCATTCCGGGATTAATTGCAAACAGAGGCGAATCGGGGCATCGCAATGGGTTTCCGCGCAAGGCAACTCGAGCATGCATCTTTCATCATTCGGAACAGAGCTGAGGCGGTCCATGAATTTGCATACTAGTTTATTTGCTTTCCTAGTTAATTTGTTAATTAATTAGGGTTTTGTAATATTTAATTATTCATTCGGACTGTAATTATTTATTCGGACTGTATTATTTATTCGGACCCTCCGAGCGAGGGCACAATTGTAATAAGTGTGCGTGCGTGTGATGTATGTCTTCCAACCCCACGTCTTTCTCCCTTTTATTTACTAACTTATGATGGTTAGATTAGGGCATGTTTCAATTAGCATACAGTATGATAGCATGTTTGCATTCATTCATCTGTTTTGCATGCATCGGGCTCGGCGCATCATACTAACTGCATTTGTATTTCAATTCCAAGTTGAATACATGTTAGCTGTAGCATCATCATATGCCATCTTAGAATAGCCGAGCCTATTGTAGTTGCATTTTCGCATGTGTTGCATTAGGCATTTCTGTATAGTTAGGATCATGCATGGATTTCTAACATAGCTTATGTTTTGGCTTGGAGTACTCGGTAAGTTTTATGTTTTAGCATCCTTGCATGTGTGTGAGTGACTGCCATGATAGCATGCTTACCATGAGGCTAACTGCTTATGTGATATAACTGCCTGATTGCCTGTGGGTGAAGGTTGGGTTATTTGGATTGGAACAATTCATCGATTGCGAGTTTTAAGCCCACTTGAGAGTGGCAAAATCATGTTTTCTAAGCCCACCCGAGGGTGGCAAATCCACGTCTTAGCCTACTTACGAGTAGCACCATCAAACCATTTTCAAAATAGACAAACATGAAATGTGTTGTTCTAATTCAGGCGATTCGGTCTATACTTGTATGCTGTGCGCATCACATAGTAAATCTAGGCTAATAACCGGAATAAGAACGCATAATGTTTTCAAAACTAGATATCATGGTTAGTAGAGGCCGATCTTTGATCGGGCGAGCGGGGGTGCTCACGAAGTGACCTTCCCCAATCGTACCCAAGTTCCCGAGCCGAGGCAACTTTGGTGATGACGGACACGTGGCCTTAGGCACGAGTCAGGGTTTCCTAAATTTCCCAAAATAAAATATTTAGGTGGCGACTCTGTATCTAGCAAAGGAGTCCATGTTTGGCACTTCTTTCAAAAATCTGTTTTCTCAAAACGATTTGCCAGATTTGGACTCTTTGGTTCAGATTAAGAACCGTGACAACTTGAGTCCGAACTGTAGTGAGCCCAAAATGAACAGAACGGGACTCATCCTCCCGGGGCGTTCGGGGACGTCTACAATAGGGCTTGGAGAACATGGCAGAAGTACCATTCCCTTTCAACTTGTGTCTGGTAAATTGGCATTTAGTTATGGAAAGGTGTATCCTTGGCCTACCGTGCTTAAGACAGGTAGAGCATGGGTTGGGGGTTTCAATGTTGAATCAGTTTATCTGTGTATATTATCTGTGGTAGCAGTTTGGTTAATAAGGTCAGGTTGTCTCATGTGATATTGTTGTAGCCTTGACATGAACATTATTTTCTTTTCGTGTTAAAGGTATTGTATGTAAGTTTATGTGTCGAATGGGTTGTAAAAATGTTTCATTACCGTTGGCTTAGGGCTTGGAAATGGCATTCATGTATTAGAAATGGGCGTATGTGATAGGTTGGGAGTGTAAGGAATGAAAGGTGATTTGGTTTTGTGAACACGTTATTGAAAACGCATTGTTAATATATGTTCTTTATGAAATGGATAATGTAAGGGAAGAAAAAGAGAATGTTATGTATTGTTGAGCGAATTGGACGATTTTTTGGAAAAAGCATATATATAAGTATACTTTGATTATAAACCGTTACATTTTTTATATTGTATGATATGAAGTATTCATGATTATAGCTATTTGTATGTTGTTATTGTTTAGGATCATGTTAGGATCCCTATTTGGTTTTATGCTCATCTCACGTTGTTAATCATTTTTCAGGTACAAGTTGATAAGTGATACAAGATTAGTGATCTTCCTTACGTGTTGGCCACAAGGCCTTTAGTTGTTGGCGGAATGTCGTTGATGTAAATAGGGTTAAATCCTTTCTTTTTTATGTAATGGTGTAAGCATACAGGCAATTTATTTAATTGTAATTCATGTTGCATTTCAATTTTTATACGCGATTGAAGGAACCTTTATGTATTCATGGATGTCAGTGGATTTTCTTTCTGTATTGTATTAATGAAATGGACTACAACGACGGATTTGGTAATGTTAACAGAGTAATGAAAAGTGGGGCATGACAATTTTTTTATTGTTGAAGCAACTTCTCTAATTTGTTCAGATAACTTGTCATAGCTATCATCTTGGTCATGACTCCACTTTTTGTGAGATCTTGCTTGATAAGAAATTTCACTCAAAGAGGTAACATGTTCCTTTTGCTACCTCTTCCACATCAATGCCAAAATCAATTGATTCAGCAGTTTTTTTCTTTAGTATCTATGTCAACAAAAGACTTCGCAAAGCTCCCTGTTGCCATATCTTTACCAACGACCACAGTCATCTCATCAACAACTCAATTTTCTTGTTCAAATATTTCTCATGTTCAAGATGTGCGTGTTTAAAAAGAAGGTAAAAAAACTAAATACAAATAGTTAGAAAAAGATAATTTAAAACTTGCAAATATTGATGAAAATAAATGTCATACCGACACTTCTTCTGTAATGAGTCAAATCAAATTGAATTTATTTATTTATTATTCTTTTCGGTATCTATTTAGTAATCTTCTTAATATGTTTTTGGGCTCAGGTATTGATTGGAGTTAGGTTGGTATGAATTTTCAAATGGTTTGATTGTGTAGTTATTATTGTTATAGTTGTGGTGTTGTGGACCATTTTATTTAAATTGGTGAAAACAAATTATATTACTTCTCGATTTGAATTTCGTAATGCCCGTTTGGTAATTTTTTTATTTTAATTATTCTTGGCTCTTGAGTACTAAATGTGGATATAAATTTAATTTTTGGGATTTTATTTAATTAACCCAAACTATATTGTTGTAGTTCATATTTGATTATGTTAATGGTAGGGACCACCTTGAGTTTATTTAAATTATTTTATTCTTTAATCTTAGTTGGGAATTTATTATAAATTATTAAATTTTAGTCATTTTGGACCCAATTGATTGAATCACGACTAGTTTTTAACCATCTATTATTATTGTTGTTATTATTATGGTTATTATCATTATTTATTTGATTACCATAAAAGAGTTACGAATATTTATAGTATACCATTAAATGAAATGTTTCAAATTTATGATGTTAATGTAATCTCAATTATATATATATACATGTATATATGGATATTTATGTAAATAAATAAATAAATAAATAAACAAGAAAGGTGCAGCAGCAACCACGTAGAGGAAACCCCTTTTTCCCTTTTTTTTTCTTTTGACAGAGCTCTCTGTCTCTCTCTTTGCTTTCTCTCTCTCTCCCTCTCTCTACTTTTTTTTTTTTTTCTCTTCTTTTCTCTTCCTTCTATATCAAACCTATAAACTCTTATATTTTTTTTATTGATCCATCAAAATCCATTGACATTTAGACCATAGTTCTTGAGGCTATTTTAATGAGCATCTCGAAGGGATCATTTAAACCGTTAGGGATCGTTTTTCGGCGACGTTGATTTTTCAGGTTTTTCTCTCTTCCCTCTATTAAGCTTGAGGTAGGGATTTTCTAAACCTTGAGTATGTGTTTTAGCTTTATTATGCATTATTTTGATAATATAACACTTGAAGAGATTAGGGTTTTTATTAAAAATATATTTAATGTATGAAAAGGGAAAGATTCTCAATTTTTTTTTTTTTTTAAAGTTTTCAACTTGTTAAATGTGGCTGTTGTAGTACCCAAGAATTTGAAAAATTTATCTTTATCTTTAAAATGAGAAATTCTCAAATTTTGATAAAACCCTAGGAACTTGAAATGCTAAAATTCAGATGTTTTGCTAAACTTATGAGAAATTTGTAAGTGTTGAAAGCATGTGTTTATTGAACAAATGAAAATGTGAAAGTGGATGTGGAAAAGGATGAAATTAATGAGAATGTTGTTGAGAATATTGAAAACTATTAAGATTCCTTTTAGAAATTGTTTGATTTGAAAATATTGAACTCTTGATAAAGATGGAAAATATTTATCATGTTGAGGTATTGAGAAATGTTGAAAGAAACATATGTTATTTTTAGCATTATGAAAATTCTTGCTGAATTTTTGAGTTTGAATAAAAAGAAAAAATTGATGAAATTTTTGGAAGAATATATTTGGTGGATCATTTCACATACCAAAATAAACACTAAATTATACCAAATTCCTTAGAATAACAGTAAGTCTAGGTATCGATCTATAGGGACAAACAGGAAATTAAACTAATTTAATTGTTAAATTCCTAATTCAATTTTGATTAAAAAGATGATGATTCATAAACTAGTAATAACTAAAATAAACTAAGAGATTAAACCAGCAATTATAAGTAAAATTGGAATTATTGATTTTTGGGAAAAACCTAGGCTAATGAATTCACCACTAGTTACATAAAAAAGGCTTCAATTTGAGACTCAATTATGTTACGGTTCGAATTAAATAATACTTCACAACTACAAGCTCGAAGCATTGATCAAGAGAATTAACACGTTCAGTGTATAGGCACGAACCATCTCAAGTAGTACGAGTCGTTCGCTCTAAACTAGGGTAGCAACACGACTCGTCCCTCGTAGTATGGCTCGTCTCATACCTTGAATATGAAAGCACATAAAACCATTGCATGGAAAGCATTCAACAATCACAAAAAGAAAAATATTGAAGAAATAATGAAAAATTATATTTAAAAACTTCTTGACAACCATATAATTGTTCAAACCATTAGATAAAAGAAAACCAAAAAGAAAACCTATTTACTTGGCTAGGGTTTCATCAAAACCCTAGAAATAGGAGTTTAGCCACTCATGGAGGTGTGAGAAGAAGTAGAAGAAGAATAAGCCTCCATGAAATTATCCTTGAAGCTTGAGAATTTCCTCTCTTCAAACCCTAGCCTCTTCTTTTCCTTGAAATCTTTTCGAACCCTAAAAGCAGCCTTTTTTCTTCTTTTTATTCCCAGCAAAACAGACTTCAATTTTTGCACACGCAACCCTAGGTAGACCGCTGGAGCGCCCATATGGGCTGCTCGAGTGGTGGTAGTCCACACGTGCGGTGGAGTATGGCCGCACGTGCAGTGAGGTGGCAAGCCAAAAATCTTCACTACTCACACGGAAAATCTGCTTTTGTGCCACTTTTTGCTTGAATTTGCGTGTTGCCTGCCAAATATGTACAAGTGCACAAAACACATCATCTCCACCAAATAAACAAAGTTCAAAGACTATAAATGTAACTTTAGTGGCCTCAATGTGGTACCTTTTGGCCTACATCACATCCGCCATTACATTTTGCTAGTCCTTAGCAAAACAATAGAAATAAGAAAAATAAAACACTTTAAGGCACTTTCGTAGGGATCACGATTGTATTTAGCATATGCAACAAGCCTTTAAACCACAAAGTTATCCCAAGTGGACGAGTATAGTCTCATGAGGGTTTCCAGAAATGATACCCACAAATATTAACATATTCACATCTGCCCAACAACAATAAGTAATCACACTACAACTATTAATTAACTTATGTGCCAATTACAGTGTGATATTAAGTCATGATGAGTCATTGAAGGCACAGTGGACAAGCATGAAAGAATCTATTAAGCAAGAACAACAATTCAGTTATTACAAAAGTTAAGTCCCCTGTACTTGCGAATGCTAGTAAACACATCATCAGTGCCCTTGGTGTAAAGTGCATTCCCCATACTTAGTTAACTGTTCACTATAATAGCCCAGTGTAACTCATAATAACACCCAACATATACATAAAAACTAAACTTTTGCAATCAGGATTCTCATTTTTTTTTTTTTTTAGACTGTGCAACGTCCTAATCCATTAAGCTTTCTAATCAATCCATGTAGCAAGCATTGGGCCAATGACTCCCAAACCAGACGGTTTTCGGGCACTAGGTGTGAAGACACCTCTACGGGCTTAATAACTCGAGTTGAAAAAGGCTACTGATCCGAACAAGTCATTATTTTTCCTTAATTGTGCAATGTCTAGGTCCCATAAGCTTTCTAATTAACCTATGTAGCAAGTATTGGGCCAATGACTCCCAAACTAGACAGTTTTAGGGCACTAGGTTTAGAGGCACCCCTACGGGCTTAATAACTCGAGTTAAAAAGGCTACAAACCCAAACAAGTCAAGTTTTTATTTATTTATTTATTTATTTTTGTGAGAATCAAGGCTACTCATTTATTCTTTTCTGCAACATTAGAAATTATCAATGATGTACACCAGGGGATTAGAATAAAGAGATCACCGCTATGAAAGTGTGTTCATGTCAATCAACGCATACTCATGACAAATGTACTAATACCACAAGCACAAACAACTCTTCTATTGTAAACATCACATGCGAGTATTTACCCAATAAACATTTTTCATACAAGTGCATTATGTTCCCCAATTAACATATGCTTATATCACCACCATACTGGCAAAAAGTGAACATCAAGTGAAGTGGTGCAATCAAGTGCAACAAATACAAACATGAATTGTTTTTTTATAAATACCCTCACTCCCCAATTGGAATACAACATTGTCCTCAATGTAAGCAACTGTAAAGTAGATAGTAAAATAAGAGAGAGAGAGAGAGAGAGAGAGAAAGAGAGAGAGAGAGCGAGAGGATATTACCATAAGGCGTAGACAAACATCCAGCGATATAGAGATTAACCAAACACATACACACATAATTTATTTATTTTTTTGGTGTTTTTTTTTTTTTTTGACTGTACAATATAAAAGGAAAAGAAAAATAAAATAAAACAAAACAAAAAATAAATAAATAAAGAAATAAAACAAAGAAAATAAAATGGATATCATTAATTTGGATTCGGCGGTGGTGGAAAATGCTGCTCAAATAAGGCATGCATCAGCGTCCGAGTCTCGAATGCCTTATCATGAACCCTAGCACCAAGCTAATCAAATCATTGCTAGCTCGATTCCCAGTATGCGTAGAAGTCAGTTTGCAGAAATGCAACTGATTGTTGATACTCGAGCTGACGGCATTAACTTGGTCAAATGTCGTCTACGAGTAATCCCAATATGCCTGATAGTCTGTTCAGAGATTAACCACAGATTGCTGAATGGCAGCTTCATTATCTAAAATAGCCTGATATTGTGCACGCACCATACAGAATGGCGATGGCACTAGCGCTGCGGTGGGTTCTGTTGGAACATCATTAGGATTGGTCGAGGCATCAGGGAGGACTAGTAGAGGCAGCAAGCGAGCAATGGTTTGGCGCCATTGGGTTTTAGCATAGAGCATTGGCAGCGGAAGCTAAACCTCATTAGGGTCAAGTGGGTAAGTCCCTTGGCCTTTGATGAGTGCTGTAATGAGGTTGGCGAAGGGGAGGGCCCATGTAGAACCGCCTCGGGTGTTGCATAATTTGACCTCGTTAGTATACGGGCCATTTGGTTGAAAATCAATGAAGGGATGTCAACCTAAAATCCAGAATCAAATAGATGCAAGGTGCGGAGGAAGTCCCCTCGCCATTCTTCCTTGTGGCCTAGAAGTATGACATTCTTTTTGAGAACCACTCTTCCTTGTGGCCTAGAGGTATGACATTCTTTTTGAGAACCACATCAAGGAAGATGAGGTAGTGTGGTAAGTTAGCTTGATGGATGCTAATGCGATTATCATTATCCTATCGCCCCTCATAAAATTCACTCACTAATGCTGGGACTGTGAGTTCCCGACTGAACACTGGGAATTTCTCCGCATTGATAGTGTGTATTGAGCAGTTTAGAACCTCAACAATGGAAGCTAGTGTGACTACTAACTCCACCCTATCGACATTGGAAAAAAGGGCTCCCAGGGCCTCGTCACTGATATACATGTTCTGATAAAAGACTCGCACAATGCAAGGATATGCAGGTTCAGTGACGTTGCAAACGCCCACGTAGTAGGTTGGTGGCGCTGGAAGAAGGCTACGTCAAAGGGTGTGTCAGAGGCAATTTGTTTACTGGCCCAGACGGGGGTTGGCACATCCCTAGCTGCTATGTTGGAATTGCGAGGCCATTTAGGTGCTCGGCGGGACGATGAAGCCATATCTACACAAAATAATACAACCAACACAACCAAAAACGTGGAACTAGTATATCAGAACGCATCAAGTAGTGCATGCATGCACGAATCACTCAAAACCTCATTGTCATCACATCACCGAATTTTATTTTATTTTTTTTAATACTACCCTTCATTAACTTAGACTAAGTTAGCATGAAAAAAATTGACAAACGAAAATATGAAATACAAGGAATAAATAAATAAGTTAGTAGAGGAAAAGATAAGAAAATTAAATTAATACAAAAATTAAAATTAAATCACTAACCAAGTAAACTAACAATTAAATTAAAGTTAAAGAAATAAGAACCACTAACTAAATAATTAAACTAAACAACTACATTGAACAAAATATAGGCAATCACAAGCTATATTATTATTATTATTTATTTTTTTGTTTTTTGGGCTACACATGCGCCGAAGATGGCCACACGTGCAGTGGTCAGTTGCTTTGATTCCCATAAACCTTTTTTTTTTTTAATTTTAGGATGGGCCACACGTGCACTAGAGTTGGCCGCACGTGCGATGGTCGGTGTTTGGTTCCCGCAGGAATTTTTTCATTTTATTTATTTTTTTGTTTAATGTGAGGATGATAATAATGAACAAGGATGATGAACAAAGCTCAAAAACCACCATTAAACTACCAATGTACTAATATTACAAGTGAAAACTAAGAAATCTAAACAAAAAGAGGGTGGTTACCTTGAAAAAGTATGAAGAAAAAGGACGAAGAAGAAAAGATATAAGGTCCGCCGGAAAAAATGGCCGCCGGAAGGTCGCTGATTAGAGAAGATCGTAATGCTCCGGTGGGAAAGTAGTGGTGAGAAAATGTGAGGTGAAGGTTGAAGGAAGAAGGGTTAGTAATGGTGGAGTTTGATGGGTTTGTGAGTTAGAGAGATAAAGAGAGAGAGAGAGAGAGAGAGAGAGCAAAGAAGATATGAGAGGTAGAGAGAGAGTGTGCTGAGAAAAGATGGTCAATGAGGGGGTCTAGGGTTGGGCTTAAAAAAATCTACGCGAATTTTTTGTTTTTTTTTTTTTTTTGAACAGACCACTCGTGCGCCCATGTGGGCCACACGTATGGTGAATTATGAGCCAAATTGGGCCGCTCCAGTGACTGGGAAGTAGAATGGTTTGGGCCGTGGGCCGCTCGTGCGGCCTAGACCTCTGCTCGTGCACTCTATATATATTTTTTTTTTCTAGATGGACCACTCGTGCGCCCATTTGGGCCGCACGTGCGGTGAATATTAGGCCACTCCAGCAGCGGAATTGGGGCACTCCAGCAATGCTCAAGCAGAATGCTTTTGGGCTTAGGCCGCTCGTACGGCTTGGGCCTCCGCTTGTGTGCTTAATGTTGGGACTGGTCGCTCGTGCACCCATGTGGGCCGCATGTGCGGTCTGCTTCTCTTTTTTTCTTTTTTCGTTTTTTACAAACCCAATTACAACCCAAAAAAAATTCAAACCATTTATACCTTCATTGCACATCTGAAATAAAAATAGCACTTCGAAAGCATCTAAATGCTCAACAAACGTATAATCTTCACACGAAAACCACAGGTACTACTTTTCTCCCTAACAATGTTTGCAATTTTCCTTATTCTCCAACATGGTGACAAACTAGGTTGATTTGGTATCCAGAATTGAGGCGCATAAAGCTAACTCGGCCTATGGGGCTGCCATACAGAGTTCAAGCCAGGATGGTTTTGAAGCAATCTCCACATGCTTGGGTATTTAAACTAGACTTTAGTCTCAGAAATTCAAAACTTTTGCATTCTAGGCTTTGCCATTCGAACTCTAGTTTCTACCATCTCAGTTGGGCTCCTAGGAACTCACTATGAACACAGATAGGTGGCTATACCAGACTGTCAGATGCCGTTCGGGCATGGCTAACACCAAAGGAATTACATCTTTAGAGGATTTAAAGTCTCCTAGACTCAAAACAATTACGATGGAAGATATATTTGGTCTGTCAAGTGAACAACATCAATTATCTCCCATCTCTCAATACCATCCATATAATATTTCAATCATTGGCCATTGACGGTCGTAGCATCTTGTGGATTTTTTATCTCAACCGCCCCATGCGAAAAGACTTCAATAACCTCATATGGGACATCCTACCGAGACTGGATTTTACCTGGGAACAACCGCAATTTAGCATTGAACAACCACACTTTTTGGTGAGGCTCGAAGGACTTACGAGAAATGTGTTTATCATGAAATGCCTTAGTTCTAGCCTTGTAAATTTTGGTGCTCTCATATGCATCATTGCGGAGCTCCTCTAACTCATTAAGTTAGAGTTTTTGATGGTCACTGGCTTTGGCCATATCAAAATTAAACTTCTTAATGGCCCACAAAGCCCAGTGTTCTAACTCAACAGGGAGATGGCACGGTTTCCCAAACACAGTCCTATATGGACACATCGCGATGGGTGTCTTATATGTAATGCAATAGGCCCAAAGTACATCAACTAACCTAGTGGACCAATCTTTCCTATCGGGCCTCACAGTTTTCTCGAGGATGTGTTTAACCTCCCTATAACCTCTACTTGACCACTAGTTTGGAGATGATAAGGAGTGCCAACTTTGTGAGTGATCATGTATTTACGCATCAATGCCTCGAAAAATCGGTTGCAAAAATGTTTGCCACCGTCACTAATTATGCCACGTGGGAACCCAAAATGATAGAAAATGGTTTCACGGAGGAATTTAACCATAACTTTGTGGTCATTCAATCAGGTGGCCATTGCCTCAACCCACTTGGAGACATAGTCCACAGCCACCAAAATGTATTCAAATCCAAAAGATGGTGGAAAAGGACACATAAAGTCGATGCCCCAAACATCAAAAATCTCAACAATCAAAATAGGGGTCATCGGCATCATATCTCATCATGACATAGAGCCCATTCGTTGACAACGCACACAAGCTCTACAAAAGTTATGAGCATTTTTTAAGATAGAGGGCCAGTAGAACCCACATTGTAAAACTTGACGGCCATTTTCTGCCCACTGAAATGGCTGCCACATGCATGAGAATGACAAAAGGTGAGAATGCTATGGGTTTCACTCTCAGGCACACAATGCCGAATCACTTGATCTGAACAATACTTGAATAATTTTGGGTCTTCCCATAAATAGTGCTTGACCTGTGAGAAAAATTGATCTTTGTCTTGCTTAGACCAAGTTTTAAGAATTTGCCCAACCGCCAAGTAATTCACTATGTAAGCAAACCACGGGAGGGTCACTTGTAACACCACAAAAAGTTGCTCGTCCGGAAACGAGTTGTGCAAGGCTAAGGGATCACTCATGTGCTCAATAAGGATTCGGGATAAATGATCTACAGCGACATTCTCGAATCCCTTCTTGTCCCAAATTTCTAGGTCAAACTCCTGAAGGAGTAGAATCCACCTAATCAACCTAGGTTTGGTCTCTTTTTTGGACAATAAGTACCGCAAAGCAGCATGGTCAATGAACACAATGACTTTAGACCCTAGGAGGTAGGATCGGAACTTATCAAGTGTAAAGACAATAGCTAGTAACTCTTTCTTAGTGGTAGTATAGTTTAATTGAGCATCAAAAAGAGTGTGACTAGCATAATAGATAACATAAGGTGCTCTATTTACCCTTTGGCCCAACACAGCCCTGACAACATAGTCCAAGGCATCACACATGATTTCAAGTGAGAGTGACCAATCGGGTGATTTTATGATTGGGGCGGTAATAAAGGCCGCTTGAAGTGTTTCGAAGGCTTTCAAACATGCATCATCAAAGATAAAAGGTGCGTCTTTAGCAAGTAAACTACACAAAGGGCGGGATATTTTGCTAAAGTCTTTGATGAATTGATGGTAAAAACTTGCATGCCTAGGAAAGACCGAACTTGACGCACAGAAGTGGGTGGAGGAAGGCCTGCAATGAGGTCAACCTTAGCTTTGTCAACCTCTATACCTCGAGGGGACATAATGTGTCCCAACACTATACCCTCGTGAACCTTAAAATGGCTCTTCTTCCAACTTAAGATCAAGTTTGCCTCAGTACATCGCTCTAAGACTCTAGTCAAATTTCTAAGGCATTCCTCAAAAGATGGTCCAAATACCAAGAAATCATCCATGAAAACCTCTAAAAATTTCTCCACCATGTCGGAGAAAATGGCCATCATACACCGTTGAAAAGTCACTGGTGCATTGCATAACCTAAAGGGCATGCGCTTATAAGCAAAAGTGCCAAAAGGGCAAGCGAATGTGGTCTTTTCTTGGTCAACGGGGTATACCAGAACTTGATTATACCCCTAGTAACCATCGAGAAAGCAATAGAAGCCCTGCCCCGCTAACCTCTCCAGAATTTGGTCAATAAATGGCAATAGAAAATGGTCATTCTTAGTCTTGGAATTCAGTCTCCTATAATCAATGCACACTTGCCACCTAGTAGTGTTTCGTGTGGGGACAAACTCTCTTTGCTCATTCTCAATAATAGTGATGCCCGATTTCTTGAGCACCACATGTGCGGAACTCACCCACTTACTATCCGAGATGGGGTATATAATACCCGCATCCAATAATTTCAACACCTCTTTTTTTATTACCTCTTTCGTATTGGGATTAAGCCTCCGTTGCATTTCACGAGAAGGTTTGGTGTCCTCCTCTAGATGTATATAATGCATGCAAGTGGAGGGATCAATCCCTCGCAAATTAGCCACTGACCACCCTATAGCACTCCAATATGCCATGAGAACACTCATTAATTGACTTTCCTACTTAGCAGTTAAGTCAGATGTAATTATGACCGGGAAAGTATCCTGAGGCCCTAAAAAAACATACTTGAGTGTGGCCGAGAGTGGCTTCAACTCAAGCGTAGGTTGTGTGACTAGAGATAGTATGGCAGGATCCCTAGACAGAGGAAGAAGGGGCTCAAATCGGGCTTTCCACAGAGGAAAATCCGGTACAGGAGAATAACCAAGTAAAACATTCACTTTCTCAACTGACATGTCAATATTAAAATCCTCAAACCCAAAATGAGCTAAACAAGCCTCTAAAGGGTCCTCTACAAGAATGAAGCATAAAGCCTTCTCTACTATCTCCTCCACAACATTTGCAAATAAGCACTCCTCTCTTTCATGAGGTTGTTAGGATGCTTGGAAAATATTTAGTTTCACGTGCATATTCCCAAATGAAACATCCATAACCCCAGTACGACAATTAATACATGCATTAGCTGTATCCAAGAAAGGTCGACCTAAGATCATCGGGATTTGTTTCCTAGAGCTGGCTACCGGTTCTATATCTAAAACCAAAAAATCAATAGGAAAATAAAACCTGTCAACCTTTACTAGCACATCCTCAATCATGCCACGTGGTACTTTGAGGGACTGGTCAGCCAACTGGAGTGTGACAGTAGTGGGCTTCAACTCGCCAAGCCTGAATTCCTCGTATACGGAGTGCGGCAACAAATTGACACTAGTCCCTAAATCTAACAAGGCTTTATCAATGAAATGGTCCCCTATAATGTATGCAATGGTTGGGGCACTCAGGTCTTTAAGCTTAGGAGGTGTGTCACTCAATAAGAGGGAGCTTACTTGCTCCGTGAGTACGAATTTTTGGGACACGTGTGTCCTAGATTTACACTTTTGCGTGCGTACAAAGGTTCTTCAAAAATTTAAGATAGGAGGGTACTTGTTTAATTGTCTCCAATAGGGGGAGGTTGATTTTAACTTGTTTAAAAAAACTTCATCATCGCTTCCATGGATGCCGCCTTCTTATTAAAAGGGGATGGTGTATCAAGGCATTAGGGGAAAGGGTATCTTAGGCACATATGTTGCCTTAGACTCATGTAAAGTACTAGGGACTAAGTCATCCCCTTTAGGTGTTTCTCCCTTACCTTTGCTCTCATTGGGTTTACCACTGTGGTCAACCTTTTTAACCCTAGTTACATCA
Organism: Camellia granthamiana; assembly: GCA_036172215.1. Classification (NCBI taxonomy): domain Eukaryota; kingdom Viridiplantae; phylum Streptophyta; class Magnoliopsida; order Ericales; family Theaceae; genus Camellia; species Camellia granthamiana. Next base: position 499,356 of record JAXFYN010000115.1, on the reverse strand, counting down.
AACGGTACTGGCCAAGGCTTTAACTCCCTCCCACTTCTCAAAGTGATCACCGCTTGCACCTGCTTGTGGTGCTTTCCATTCTCACTCAACCCCTCTACCCTATATTGACCCTTAGGGTTGGCCACTGTCTAACTCAGAAATTTTCCCTCCTCTCTCCTATTCATGTTATTAGCCATTTGACCTAATTGGGCCTCTAGCTTGGCAATAGAGTGAGTATGGGAGTGAACTACCGGTGCTAACCCCTTAAGCTCTAAAAGAACTTCCAACACCTGAGTCTCAAAGGTTGAGTTGTCTTGAGGAACAGGCGGGGATTGTGGTTGTCGGTAAGGTTGTAGTGGGCGGTAGGAAGATTGGTTGGCAAAATTATTAAAATTCTACCTTGGTAATAGAGGGTTGTACGAAGTGCCTTGTGAAGGAGGTCTCCATGGTTCCTCCACCCCGGATTATATGTGTTAGAATATGGTCATTACCCAGGTTTGAGAAACCTTGAGCCGCGTTCACATGCTCTTGGACTAATTCTGGAAATTGTGATGCCAAAGGGCACTCACTCAAGTCATGAACAAGGCTCACACAAATAGCATATGCCTCGTGAAATTGAGGTTGTGGCTGTTGTGTAAGGGCATGTCCTAAAGCTAATGATTGGTCCATTTTATGGGACAATGCCTCTACTTATTGGGTCAACTCTAGGTTTTTCCCTACCTCATAAATGTCCTCTCTTTTCGGGGCTCCAACTACCAATTGTTGAACTTGCCAGGCTGTGGAGGCATGGTGAAGGATATTATCACTTAGCTTCTTAAATAATTGCCATGCCTTGACGTCATTTTTGGACATAAATGTCTCACCACAAGAAGAATCCACCATTTGGTAGTGAGGCTCAGTTAAACCATAATAAAAGGTTTGAACAAGTTACCAATCAGGCACTTGGTGGTGGGGACATTGTTGGAGAAGGTCATGAAGTCTTTCCCATGTTTTATGAAATTGCTCGCCATCAATTTGAGCAAAATTGGTAATGGCTCGCCTGAGTTAGTTAGTCTTACCAATGGGAAAGTACTTCTCCAAAAACTTCTATTGTAAATGGTCCCATGTTGTGATAGAATTAGCAAGGAGTTCAGCCAATGTTTGGTTGTGTCCTTCAGTGAAAATGGGAACAATCGCAACATTAAGGCCTCATTGGTGAAATTCTAGATCCTCACTGTAGAGCAAATTTCCAGAAATTCATGCAGATGCTTGTAAGGGTCATCATGAGCTAGTCCATGGAATAATGGGAGCATTTGGATGGTGTTGGACTTAATCTCATAATGAGCAACAGTGGTGTTAGGTAACTGAATGCATAAGGATGATGTATATACAGTGGGTGTGAAGTAATCCTTAAGGGTCCGGTTGGGCCCATTTGGGCCATTTGGGTTCGCCATCTTTAATGGTTTGAAGTATGGATATGGATATTCAAGCCCAAGAACACGGGAAGAGGCTCTAAGGTTCCTAAGAGTCCTTTCTAGTTCAAGGTCCAAACTCCACAATTCAGGGCAACAAGAATGGCGCCTGTGCATACAGCACTCAGACACACACACGCACACTAAGTTCCGACTCTTGTTTCTTGGGACACATGAAGCGCGAGCCCAAAATCAGGATGCGTGAAGCGCAGCCCTGGGCATGTTTTATCTCAAGACGCGTGAAGCACGAGCTCGAGCGACTTTCCTCTGTTTCTCAGGATGCGTGAAGCGCGACCTTAAGCGGTTTTTATCTTGGGACTTGTGAAACATGACCCCAAGCGATTTTCGTTTGTCAGTTTCTCAAGATGCGTAAGGTGCAACCCTAGGCAGTGTTTTCTTTCCTCGTCACTTGTTTTGGTGTTTTCTTTCCTCCTCACTTGTTTTGGCATGGTTAGAGTGTATTTTATGATCTTTTTACATGGAGACTATATTGGTTTTAAGCTGGAAGCTGCTCATTCATATGTTATTATCTTGTTATCTTGCTTATTGCTTATTGCTTATTGCATCATCTCGCATGATCATAAGTTTTCAAAATAACCGACTTTGTGAAGCTTGTGAGTCCAGCTTTCAAAGTCATTGTGCATATCATTTTGCATTTTGCCCCAGAACTACGCTAGTTTGATTCCTTACAAAGGGATACGTAGGTAGCCTGCGGGCACAACCATTTTATTTCGGTCTTGATTGTTTGTCCAAGTCTTACGACCTTGTCAAAATGGGTCGTCTTCAGGCTTTGACATTCACTCATGTCATTTCATGACTCTGAGTTCTATTAAAGAGGGGCAACCGTAGACACCCCATTTTTTACGGCTCTTACTACTTGAACGTTATCGCTTGCATACCTGATGATAAGTGTATATGCTTGTCAAGTGCTCGAAGTCCTCAGCGAAATGCCACAACTTTGAGCCTTTCAACCCTACACCCATGTTGCCTTTGTTTTGGACCCCAAAACCTTGGATTTTCAAGCCTGCAATCTCTAGTGGCCTACCGGCCACCTCCTTGGGCTGCTGGCCAACACTCTTAGTTGCCGGCCACCATTGTCTTTTACAGATATTTTGTGACAGCTGTGCTAGCTATTTGCACAGATGCTTACATTTGCTCCCACGTGTATAGCTGGATGTTTATGAGGGAAATTCATGTTTTCTATATATAGAGGGCCTCCCCTCTTGCTTTGAGGTTAGAAAAATTTTGGAGCAAAATTTTTCCTCTCTCTCTTTCAAATTTCTTGACCTTTGCCTACATATCATTAACCTTTGCTTATACACTCTTAACCAAACCTCTCCATCTTCAAGTTGAGGTATCTTTGAACCTTGTTTGAGCTCTTGAGGGTGTGTTTACCTTGGTTTATTGCTTGAAATTAGATCATCTCTTCAAGAGGTATAAGACTTTGCCTCTTTAGTTGTTGTATTCACTTTTTTTCCTACTATTTTTCAACTATTTTTGGGCTGTAAAAACTTTGTACTTTTGGGCTGAAACTTGGGTTTTAAGGCCAATAAAAGTTGAGGGGTGGCTCACCCTTCTTTACACCTTGCTCTCAAGGCCTTTTCCCTTGTGTTTCCCACCTTTGCACTATCTTTTTTTGAGCTTTTAAACACTAATTTTCAAAATTATTTCAGTAGCTAAAATCATGTTTTGAAGTCCAAAATTGGAGGGGTTAGCCTCCCATCCTTGTGTTTTGCTTATTAGCCTAGCATGATCCATTTTAGCTTATTAATTTAGCTATTTTAGTCTTAATTCCAGCATGTTTTAGGACTATTTTTAAACTATTTTAGGACTATTTCTAAGTGTTTGTTGCATTTGAGCTTTGTTTTGCATGCTTATAGTGTAATTGTCCTCATGAGTTTGGTGTTTTAGGCCTTAGACACCATCTTATTTGAGTTGATAGTGTTTATTTATGGCTTTCCATACTTGTGATCACTTTTAATCACCTTTGCAACTGCCCTCCTTTCTTGGTTTTTGTTTTGCTTTGAAAGTGGTTTCAAACTACTTGTTTTGTTTAAGCATGAGATTGAGATGTCATGCTTAATGGTTTAATCCCTTTTGGGGGTTCATTACCAATGGTATGATGTCTCTTTCATGCCTAAAACAATTCTTGGTTTGAGCCCTCTTTCCATTAGGGGACTTAAATCCACCATTTGGACTCAATTGATTAAAGAATGGGTGGTAATCTAAAATGAAGTAATAAAATTGAGGCTTAAAAAAGGTGCAAGATAATAACTTGTTTGGGTTCAATCGGACGTTAATTGAACCCTTGAGTCTTGAGTTGTTTCATACTCATTAGTGATGAAAACGGTTCAAGATTCATTATCAAATCCTTTCCTTGATCTTTCATGATAGGGAGGTGATTTTGAGAGTCTTGTCTTGTTTTATTGCATTTATTGAACTTGCACACTTTGATCCATAACCCATCATGCAATGAAATTGAATAGATTAATGGTTTGTGAACCAAGTTTACAACTCCTTTGAGTTGTTCAAATGATAAGGAGGGGTAAATTGTGCAAACAAACCCTTGACAATACATTGTTTCTACTCTATTTGCTATCTGTTACAGCAGGGAAGTTCTATCATCAGTGGCTGGTAGGCTCCCATTGGTGGCCGGTAGGCCATCTTTTGTGGCCGGCAGGCCACCTTTAGTGGACAGTAGGCCCTCTGCCGGCCACCAAGGCAAAATCAAGCAGTGTTCTCCTGAGGCAGAATAGAGTTGGTCTGGAGTTGGAAATCAATGCAAGTGTTCTACTACGCAACAGAGACATGTAGCAGCAGAAACAGTGCCTTTCTCGGGTGGAAACCGCATTCATGCATAAGCCCTCCATCGATCCTTGGGATCCGTGTTGTCTATATTAGTGTTGTACTTAAAATAGTGGCTTTGTAATTAATTAGTTAGAATAGCTAATTTGCGTCGTGTCGTAATTATTTTAATTAGCTAGATTAGTTAATTAATCCGGTTTGTAATAATTAGTTGACTAGTTTAGCTATTTATTCATTTTGTTTTGTAATAGTTAATTAATTAGTTTAGCTTTAATTAGTTAGCTAGTTAGTTCATTTGGACTCTCCTTCGTGAGAGCGCAATGTTGTAATAATATATATGTCTTCCAACCCCACGTCTTTCTCCCTTTTATTTACTAGCTTATGATGGTTAGTTTAGGGACATCATGTTTTGTTTAGCATACTTCATATTTGCATCCACTTGTATTACATGTACCGAGGCTCGACGTATCATTCTAACTTGCATTGTTAGTTTAATACTTCTTTGAATACGTGCTTAAATCGCATGCTATCAAATTGATTCATATGCCATATTAGTAGTTGAGCCTAGTAATTGCATATCGCACGTGTTGCATTAGTCATATTGCATAGTTAGGATCATGCATTGTTCTAACTTTTTTGTTTATTTTGGCTTGGAGTACTAGGTAAGCCTTTACTCGCTTTAGCATATTGTATAAGTGTGGTTGTTGCCATGTTTAGCATGCTGGCCATGAGGCTAATTGCTTAAGTCTATACTTGCTTGAATGCCTATAGATGAAGGTTAGTTGCTTGAATTGGAATAATTTGAGTAATGTTCATATGCGATCACTTTTTCAAGTGGTACATATTCAAAATAATTTTGCAAACAAACATGAATCAAAATGTTTCAATTCTTGCAAGTTAGTCTATACTTGTGTGTGTACGTATCACATAGTAATGCTAGCCTAATAAATCAGAACAAGAGCATATAATGTAAATAAGATTCATATCATGATTAGTAGAGGCTGATCTTGATCGGGCTAGCGGGGGTACTCAATTCATGACCTTCTTCTCTCCTACCTAAGTTCCTGAGCCGAGACAATCTTGGTGATGATGGACACGTGGCCTTTGGCACGAGTCATGGGTTTGCTAAATTTTTTCAAAAAATATTTATGTGGCGACTCTGTATCTGGCAAAACAATCCGTTTTTGACAATTTGATTCAAAATTGATTTTCCAAAAGATTTGCCGGATTAGGACTCTTTAGTGTTTTTCTATTTCACATTGCACTTGTGAGATCAGATTCAGAACTGCGGGAGTCCAATATTGTAGGGCTTCTTCGTCTTCCGAAAGGGGGCACAAAAAAGTCGAGCTACACGAAGTCTCAACTGAAAACAATTTTTAGGGTCATGTCAAGCCGTTGGAGAAGAAAAACGGGTGTTAAACCAGCAAATGTGGCATACACATAACTTATGATATGGTGGTGAACGGTGATGGGAACAAATGAAATAGTGCGCTAAGAGGCAGCTTATGATAAAGTGTGCCTAGGGGCGGCTTAGGTGGTAGTGCACCAAGGGGACGGCTTAGATGGTGATGCACCAGGGACGACTTAGATGGTGCACCAAGGGGTGGCTTAGGTGGTGATGCGCCAGGGGGTGGCTTAGGTGACTTGGGTGGTTCGCATAGTGTATCACTATGCTCACCATCAAGGATGGACCCAAAGGGGGGCAAGAGAGGGCGATTGCCCCCCTACGATTTCAAAAACACCATTTATTATAGTAGTATTAGTTACAATTATTTACATATCATAAAGACTTGCCCCCTCTATGTTTTTCTTTTTTAAAAAAAAAAGTTTAAGTGGCTGTCACTCAATATATATGAAACATAGGATCAAAATATAATATTAAAAAATAGACAAAAATAATAAAAAAAATTCTTTATTATAGCTATTGTAATTACAAGTCCAAGTTTCTAAAGAATCGAATAAGGTATTAGCTAATTACTTAATCACATTCGTTGAGAAAGACATTGTACAAGATTTTAATATCGATTCTATCATAGACATTTTTAATGATAAGAACTAATGTCGAGCACAACAATTCAAGATGCCTCACTTTAATATATAGATTGTTTTATAGTTGCTATTTTTTGTAACAAAATATGGATACAAAAAACATGCTATTTATATATTTTTTTCATCTTATTTTCACTTTTTAAACTAGCAGAAATTGATACTATAATTCATACTTTCTTTTTAAAATTTTGTTAGTATATATATGTTCGCCTCCCTATATGAAAATCCTGGGTCCGTCCCTACTCACCATGATGTAGGTATTATAACAACCCTAGTTTTGATCCGTCCCTTATGGTGTTCCGAACTCGGGTTTGTATTGTTTGAATGGTGGTTCATATCGTGTTTCCCTTGTCTTCCCCGTATTGTTGGTTATTGGGTTGTAATTATGTGTTTGGAAAAGGTTGGTTGCTTGTTTTTCCAAACTTTTAGTTGCCCAGAATTTGGCTCTTCCGCTCAAACGGGACTTTCTACGCTCGAGCAGGCTTCTGAAATTTTGCTCTACGCTCGAGCAGGCATTCGGGCGCTCGAGCAGGGTCTCTGTCTACAAAAGTACTGGAGGAGCGTATTTTACGCTTGAGCGCAGAGTTTTACGCTCGAGCGAGAGTCTGTGTCTGACCCTCAAACGAGGCTTTCCACGCTCGAGCAGACCACGTTTTATCAGCTCACGAAAGTGACATTTCAGATCACTTTTTGCAATCCTCTCTATCTCTCTAAAAGTCTCCAAGATCCAGATCTAGAGCCTCTCTCTCTAAAAACCATCTTCTCTCTTTGATTTCTCCAAATCCATTGAGATTTTGGCCATAGTTCCTTCGTCAAAGTTGTGTAACTTCTCGAGGGCTTCGTTGTGTGCGGTGGAGATCAAGTTTCATTGTCGTTGATTTTGGGGGTTTCAACTCTTTTTTTCTTCAAACTTGAGGTAAGGATTTTCTTTGAGTTATATATATGTTTTTGCAAGATTTAGATGATTTTGAAATCATCATTTGATTTGCTTTGAAAATGGGTAGTTGATTCAAGAAGATGAGTAATTTTTGAAAGTGGATTTACTTTCTTGTTTCCTTAAAAATAGAAATTGAGAGTTTTGAACTATGTTGATTGAAGAAAGAGGATTTTGGTGATATTTTTCTCAAATGTTTGAAGATGGATAGTTTTGGTACGAAAACCTAGAAATTGGGGATTTTTAAAAGAAGTTGAAAATTCATGGTTGATATTGTTATATTTATTTTGAATGCCCAAAATAAGTGATGTTTGGAAAATTTCTTGTTTATATTGTATAAATGATAAATTTTGAGAAATATGAGAGTTGTTCATTTTGAAAATTGTTATTCAAAATGTTGATTTAATCTTGAAATGGCTAATTTGTTGAAAATGCTCAAAATATGGAAGATGTGTTGTCCTTTGGATGCATTGAAATAAATGTATATTTATTCATCTTGTGAAATTGCATGGACAGGAGAAATGGAAGTTTTGATCACAATGGTAGTATTGTGTGGAAGAATTGGAAATGGAAGAATTGTTGCATGGTATTGATTATTGTTGCATTGGCATATCAATTTATTTGATTACATTGAACTTTAAAAGTTGATTTGAAAACCTGCATTGAGAAAAGAATGTTGAGAAATGAGTTTTCATGAAATGGTTTTGGGGTAAATACTGTGGTAAGTCTTGACAAGTGGCGTTGATGATAGGTGTCAAGCCTTCCAGTCGACACTGGTAAAAATGACAATTGATAGGTGTCGAGCCTTCCAGTTGGTACCGGTAAAAATGACAATTTGATAGTACTTGCATAGTCTACTTGCAGACACCGACCTAGGGATTACCAGAGTTGTATTTACCGCCTCTTTGGTTAAAACTGATAAATGTTGAACAATTGAAGTTGCATAACATCATTGAGCATGATGGTTTTCAAAAGATGAAGATATGTTTTATTTTGAAAATGGCATGGCGTGGGTATTCATCTCTTGAGAATTGTATAAAATGTATATACTTTGTTAAGGATTTCCTACTGGGCTTTATGCTCACCCTACGGGATTTTTGGTGCAGGAAAAGACGTGGTGAATCCGCCTAACTGAGGGCGTGGAAATGTGTGTGCTGAGAGCACAATGTTCTCATTTTGCTGTGACTCTGATTGTAAGCCAAGGGCTTTGTATGTGTGGGTTTGAATAACCGTTTTGTGTAACCAGGCTTAAGCCTTGGAAAATTGTAAACCCTTGGGGGTATTTATTTGTTTATTTATTTGTTGCTGGATTAAATATGTAATCGCATGAGGAACTATTTGTATCTCGTAATACAAGTGTGGAGATTTATTTCGGTTTTTCCCTTAAAAAGCCATGATTGTTGTATTATCATTTGGACTGGAAATTTGGGGCGTTACAGGTATAATACTGCCCCTCAAACTCAAATAGGTTTTAAGATAGAAACCTATTTGATATTGAAAGAGAGAGCAGAAGCATAAAAAAATGATTACAATTATAAACAAAAATATGATAAAGATAAAACAAAATGAGTTGGGGTTAGAAATAAACCTATGTAATGAGATTATAGAAAAGAATTTATTATAAATAAAAAAAAAATTTTGAGAGTTAGTGAATTGAAAACTTGTTTGTTGTAGAGGGATGGCAGTGGGGAACAATGCTGAAAGGAGAAGAGGATTAAAATAATAATAAAAAAAGAGGAAAAAAGTTCATGAGAATAATGGATGGAGATTGACATAGATCGGAGATTTGTTTTTGATACAATCAGCCACCAGAGTAGGTGACGAAGATGACAGAGTTGGCACTATAAATTGAGATTGACACAAGTATGTGTTGAAACTCCAGCAGGCAATGAAAACAAAGTTGCCAACCAGCCGCCCGCTAGTGAACAAGAAACACAGGCCTAAATCTTATGGCTCTAATACCATGTTCCAATAACTAAGAGAGAGAGAGAGAGAGAGAGAGAGAGAAATATGCATTATATTGAATGAATTGACAATGTATAAAATACTCCTTTATATAGAAGGAGAGAAACTTAAGTATAGTAATCCTAAGTATGGTAATGAATATAATATGGTATGTACGATAGACAAAATATATAGTTACTATATTTAACACCAATAATGTCTAACCTTGTTAAGACTTATTCCAAAGAATGTCTAATCTTGTTAGGACTTATTTTGAAAATGCTTAGCTTTTCTAATACTTATTCCAATAATGCTTAGTCTTGTTAGGACTTTTCCAAAGAGTGGCTAGCTGAGCTATGAATTGCCAAGGGGAATCACAATTGGTCTTGCGCTTGCGATCTACTAATTATCAAAGGGATGCGCAATTCATCTTATTCCCGTGAAGATTGGCAGAAGAGTATCCAAAGCTCCTTGAGGTTCTTTGATGGATTGCCTTTCCACACCATTGTTGGCTATCTCTCTTCCTTTTTGCTATTAATTGCCCCAAAAAAACACAACCAAAGTCTTTGGTGAAACAATTTGTGAATGGTGTCTTTTCCCCTCCTTTTATTCGTATCAATAAATGAAACCAATCCATTGTGGGCTTTTGTTGCCTATTATGGGCTTGGGCTCGATACTGTAGAACAATCGGACCGATTTTATTCAATTTTTAGATGGCTCTGTTAGGCCTTGTCGAGTCCATTATAGAATGTTTCGAAGATCTGAATTATTTATTTATGGAAAATGATTGGAAAGTCCTATTAGGAAGATGAGTATACCAATGAGTCCTCTTGACTTTTTGCACACCAAAAAGTGCTATTCACTTTTAATTGTTACCATAAAATCCTATTTTTTTTTTATTTTTTAGCGATGTTTTCATAAAAAGTGTCACTAATTGTTAATTTTTAGTGACAGTTAAAAAATTCATCAACAAAAAATGTCATTAATTATCATTTTAGTGACAGATTTGGAAAATCGTCACCAAACAAAAAAAAATTACTAATTGTTAGTTTAGCGATAGATTCATAAAATCATCACAAAAAAAGTCTTTTTATCGAAGATTCTAACAGATCAACTTTAAGCGACAAATTTATAGGACATTTTGGTCTATACAAACTCTTGTGGTACTTAATGGTGTACAGGTCCTTATAACATGACCTGTGAGTAATTACCCTATTATTTATTGTCATACAAGCTCCATTTGGGAATTGGTTATTTTAATTAACTTTTTGACTTTTTACAAAAATATGTATAGAAAGTATAGAGAATGATATAATAACTTACAATAATTTTTTTAACTTTTTAATTATAAACCCAACTTCCCAAACAAAGCCTGAATGACTACTTGACAAATATTTTCAGAGGGGTTACTGATATTAATTATAAGGGTAAATTACATTGACATCCCTTAGGCTCTGTTTGGTTCGCAGTAATGAACATTGGAATGGAACAGATATTATTGAAATAACCATTCCGTTGTTTGGTTGGCTAAAAAAAACCGAAATAGCCATTCCAAATAGAATGACCATTCGCCCATACACTTGAATCATCATTCCATTTGAAGACCTCATTCCTCCATTTTTCTCTGCTGAATACGTAAAAATAGAACTCACGATCATGACTTCGAAGTTGGCCAGTGTAGAGCTCGATCTCGGTATGTTTCTCTCTCTCTCTCTCTCTCATTGTTGATATTTGAAGCCAAGTTTGGCAACTCTAAAATAATCCATCTTTTTATCTTTTTATCTTTTTTCCATCACATCACCTCTCTACTTTTCTGCACATCTTTTCGTAAAAAGACAAAAACTGCACTTATTTAGGTCATCCCAAACAACCCCTTAAATCTAGGGTTTGATTTTCGATCAATTTTGATGCAATGAATTTAGATTTAGGATTTGATTTGAATCCAAGAACTGTTGTTTAGATTTAGGGTTTTGATTTTGCCTTCTTGATTAATTTCTTCTGATTTAGAACAAATTCTTGGTTCTTAATCAAAGAAAATTGAGGTATTCTACACTTTCTCTACATGCATATATATGAACACGAATATAGTTTCATTTCTACAGAATTGTTTTCTTTTTTGATTAGCCGATTTGAGATTTTTTTTTTCAATTTCAGAATGTATTGGGCTTGCTTTACTTGTAATTTACATTGAGACATTTTACAAATTTGATGTGCTTTTATATGTTATGCCCTCTTTTAGTATTTTTTCTGGGTATTATACTCTTGATTAGTTTCAAAGTTGTTTTGGTTATACAGTTGGTAAGCAATTTTCAATTCATATATGAAGTATTATTATGTATGTATGAAAAGGCCAGGGCTTTATTTGGTTTGGGGTGGTATATGGTGAGTGGGATTCTATGTTTTTCATGATTTTTTTCATTTGATATGGAAAATGATGATGTCTTTCCTATTGGATTTGGGATTGTTTGTTAGACATATGTACGGCTTGTTATTGTGAATGTAATAAAACTATTGTTCGCTATATTGGATGAAACAAAGTACATTCTACTCTTCAATTGCAAAATTGGTTTGTACATTAATGAATAATGATTTTTACCTAATTATATATCATGGATAACAAAGTCTTAGTTTGTTGTTTCAGCCTTTCATTAGAAAAGAAAGGCATTGTTATTAGAAAAGAACTCAAGCTTTGACCAATAGAAGACTTTCAGCAGTGACATTTAACTATAATGAAAGGCTGAAACAGAAAACTAAAGACTTTGTTATCCATGATATATAATTAGGTAAAAATCATTATTCATAAATGTACAAACCAATTTTGCAATTAAACAGTAGAGTGTGCTTTGTTTCATCCAATATAGCAAATAATAGTTTTATTACCAAATCACATTCACAATAACAAGTACTTATAGCAAACAATTTCAATCCAACAAGAAAAACATCATTTTCCACATCAAATGAAAAAAATCATGAAAACATAGAATCCCACTCACCATTACATACATAATACTTTATATATGAATTGAAAATTGCTTAAAAACTGTATAACCAAAACAACTTTGAAACTAATCAAGAGTATAATACCCAGAAAAAATACTAAAAAAGGCATAACATATAAAAAGACCACCATCAAATTTGCATTAATAAGACCATCTCCAACGCTGTATCAAATCTGATATCAAATTTGAATTTTGATGAAAATGATACTGTTCATGGCTCCAACCGTTCACCAAAGCTGGCACCAAAATGAGACTTCACCAAATCTTTCATCAGATCGACGAGGAAGAAATAAATTCACCAAAACACTGTTACGGACCGTTGGAGGGGGACCCGGGTCGACCAACCGGTTGCCCACCCGGTTGACCAACCGGTCGCCCGGTTCTCTTTAAATTAGGTAGGTTCAAATCGATCAAAAGAGGTTCAAACAGGTCAAAAAAAAAACATTAAAGCTTACCGGTCGACCGGCCGGTCAACCGGCCGGTTGACCAACCGGGCGACCTTTCAATTTCCTTGCTGAATCAAAGAAGCAGATGGAGTATATTCATTCAATTTCAAGCAGGGCCCACAGAGTATCAAAGAAGCATTATATTTTTGCACCTGAGTATCAAAGAATGGGGGTACAACCAATCTGCTACCATCAATCTTTGGACTACCATCAATCTTTACACCAATCTGCTACTTTTAAAGTTGCGAAAAAAAAAAAAAAAAAATTTACTCTTACCGGTTGACTGGTTGGTTGACCTACGGGATTTGATACGAGATTTGATGCACCGTTGGAGCGAGTGGTATCAAATTTGATAAAATGGGTCATTTTTGACTCAGATTTGGTAAAAAATCTGAGTCACCGTTAGAGATGCTCTAAAATGTCCCACTGTAAATTACAAGTAAAGCAACCCAATACATTCTAAAATTGAAAAAAAAAAAATCTCAAATCGACTAATCAGAGAAGAAAACAATTTTGTAGAAATGAAACTATATTCGTGTTCATAATACCCCAATTTTCTTCGGTTAGGAACCAAGAATCTGTTCCAAATCAGAAGAAATTAATAAATTAGACAGAATGAAAACCCTAAATCTAAACAATAGTTCTTGGATTCAAATCAAATCCTAAATCTAAATTCACTGCATCAAAACTGATCGAAAATCGAACCCTAGATTTAACAGATTGAATTTCAACAATGATAGAGAGAGAAGAGAGAAGAACGAGAGAAAGAAGAATGAGAGAGACAGAAACCCACCGACATTGAGCTCTACACTGACCAACTTTGAAATCACAATCGTGAGTTTTGTTTTTACATATTCCAGCAGAGAAAAATAGAGGAATGGAATGAATATTCTATATGTCTTCAAATGGAATGATGATTCGAGTGTATGCGTAAATGGGCATTCCACTTGGAAGGTTATTCAGTATGTTTTCAGAGATAAAATGAAAGGAGTTTACAGTGAAGGGATTGGCAGTGAGGGAATTAATATTATGTTTGGGAATTTATGAAAGAAAAAAAATGATTTATGAAAGAAAAAAATGATTACTTAAGTTATAAGAGAAAAGAAAAAAAAGAGAAATAATTGTGATTTCTCTTCTTTTTATTTGGATAAGGAAGAAATAAAAGAAAAGAAATAATTGTAATTTCTCTCATTCTTGTTTGGTTAGATTTCATTAAGAGAAAAAAAAAAGAAATTATTTTATGTTATATTACCAAAATAACCTTTTTATATTTTCAATCATTTTATTTCTTTTATTTTTATAGGGACAAAATTGATATTATGAAATAGTGGTTTCTTTTCTCTCCTAATCTCTCTACTTTTGGAAAGATTGAAAATGAGGCTTATAAGAGAAATGAGTTTCTCTCAATTTCTCTCCATTTCTTTCCATTTCTCTCCACTTAGATTATCCAAACAAGTAAAAGAAATACATATCTCTCCATTTCTTTTCATTTCTCTCCAAATCACTCAATCCAAACATAGTGTAATAGTGAGAGAATTAAATAAAATTGTGTTTATTTTAATGGTAGTTATTAGTGTAGGGGTTGTAAATTTTTTTATATAAAATAATAAAACAAATATAAAAATATTAAACATTAATGTTTAAAAAAATGCCCAATATGTAAAAAAATAAAAAAAATTCAAAAAAAAATAAAACAAATAAAATAATGATTTTTACTTAACAAAAAATATAAAAAATTAAACAGTAATGTTCAAAAAAAAAATGCCTAACATGCAAAAAATAAATAAAAAAAAATTATAATCCTTAGGACTATTTTTCTAATACCATATCTACCTCCTCCATCACAATCTCCCTTCCAAAGCCTATCCTGATACCAAGAGATTAAGAGTTCCCTCCCTATCTCTCAAAACAAACACCACATATAGTGAGTCTCACCTTACTATCAATCACAATCCTCTCCCTATAACCCCAAACAGACAGGGCCTTTTTTTGACCAATCAAACAACAGAATGGTTATTCCAATGGAATAGCTATTCCATTCCAATGTTCATTGCTGCGAACCAAACAGAGCCTTAAGAGTTTAGTTCATATAACAGTTAGCTCTAATTTCATTAAATTTAAAAATTTATATTACCATTTTTTTTATACTATAATATATAATATTTCTTGTTTATCTTTATATTTTCATATCATTACTCCATTTAACCTTACTAAAAGGCAATTCACTGTAATTATATCAATTGGGGAACTTACAAAAAAACAAATAAATAAATAAAACTCTCTTCGTACCAAAATAAATCATGAGTTTAATGAAAATAGACAAATAATTTATATTAAAAATAAATCAAAATTTTAAGATTTAAATTGATAAAATTAAAAATTTGAGATTTATTTTATTACAATGGTCAAACTCTGGAGCTTTTTTGTAATTTCCGTGTGAAACTACTTGTATTTTCTCCAAAACTTAGAAGAGGTTAGTGTAATCTATCCTAATTATAATTATGGTCCCGCAAACTGCCATCCAACAAATATTTGTCAAATATTCTTAAAAAAAATGGTTGAAATATTAATACACAATTTATACATTTTCATACACTTCTATAAATTTAGAATTTTTGACCAAAACTCCCTCTAACCTTTATTTTTATATGGTTGGGAATTTTTGTTCTCATAGGTCCTCCAAAAATAGATTTCTCTTTCGCGAAGGACAAATATGCACGTCTATTGTTTTGTACGGATGAGTTTGCCCTTGGTTATATAAAATAATGTATTGATTGAGATCATTTAATGATTTAAGTGTTTGTTATGAAAATTTCAAACAACAGTGATAAAGAGTTCTAATTTTAGAATTTTAAAGAGAATTCTAGAGACATGGTAAGAGAAAAAAATAAAAATATAAACACACACATCATATCACATGTGTATCTGATTTCTTACCACATCACTAGAACTCTTTATTCAATTTCAAACTTGAAATATATTTGGTGTATTGCAATCATTGCAGGGCGGCCCTAGGCATGGGCCAACCAGGTCATGGCCTAGAGTCCCTCAAAATAGATCCAAAAAATATATTAGGTATGTTTTAAGTTCAAAAAAAAATTAAAGAATGCTCAAACTAACTTAAAATAAATTGACCCATTAAAAAATTGAAGGCCTATTCAAAAAAATTAACATTGTTATCCATTGAAAATAGACCCAAAAAAAGGGTCCCCTCCTATTATAGTTTATTGTAATATATTAGGTATGTTTTAAATCAAAAAAAAAATTAAGGAAGGCCCAAACTAATTTAAAATAAATTGACCCATTAAAAAATTGAAAGACCCATTTAAAATAATTAGCATTGTTCTCCATTGAAAATGATTTTGTAAAAAAATTAGATTATGCAAGTATGATTGATTTATTTGCTTCGAAAAATGCAAGAATAGCTAGAATCATGCGACATTTATTAGTTGTTGTAATGTAATACTAAGTATTTTTTGCGATTTTGATACAAATTTTGCCTTTTACCTTCATTTTTTTTTCATTCAATAAAAAAAATATGAAAAACCCAAAAATTTATTAGTTGATTATCAAATTTGGATCTCGAAAATCTCAGGACCAAGCCTGAATCATTGTTTGCATGTTGATAAAGTTTTGTATTGCAGATTTGATATACCATTGGAGCTTGCAATCTTCAACTTTTGTGTTTTGTGTTGGTTTGTTTTGAAATTGTGGTTGAAAATTTAATAATTTTACTCTGGTTATGTGTTTTGCCTTTTGTTTGTTGTTGCTCTGTTTAAAATTGACAATAAAAATTTACTTTGATTATGTGTTCTGTGTTTTGGTTTGTTGTTACTCTGTTTGAAATTGATAGTAAAATTTTACTTTGA
This sequence comes from Camellia granthamiana, assembly GCA_036172215.1. Classification (NCBI taxonomy): domain Eukaryota; kingdom Viridiplantae; phylum Streptophyta; class Magnoliopsida; order Ericales; family Theaceae; genus Camellia; species Camellia granthamiana. The sequence goes on along the minus strand of JAXFYN010000115.1, from coordinate 482,880 downwards.
TTATATTATTCTATGTTTTCTTTTCTAGGTTTTTATTTTATTTTATTTTTATAGGTGGTTCAGATCTTATATATCTATTACTATTATTAAGTGAATGCCTAAATTGGTTTGGTGAAACCTTCTTCTCCTCATATCACGTGTCAACTTTATATATATTAAAATAAAAAAATTATTATAGACAACGTAAACAAATTTTAAATCCAAAACTTTAAATTTTATTAAGAATATATTTATCACTTAAAGTATATACATATTATAATATTAAATTATTTATTATTTATGTTTATTATTAATTATTAAATTTTATGTATCACCCATTAGTTATAATGGTTGGAGTGTAGAGCGCATGTATACATATACACCATACATGTGTTGATGTGGTCAGGGGCGGAGGCAGCATAGGCCGAGGGGGTCACGTGCTCCCCCCTCCTCCCTCAGTTTTGTAATTTTTTTTTTTTAAGTCATGTATAAAATGTATTTTTTTTTTCTTTTTTTTTTAACATGTTCTTTGACTAATGATTTATTATATTGTTCATAACAAGTAATTATTTGATATTTTGGTAACACTATATGGTATTATTTATATAATAGTTTAAATCAATAGTATAGCGAAAAATATTATAATAAACTCATTATTTTCAAGTAGTTGACATACCACTTAGTGTAATTTGAAATTTTCTATACTTTGAACATCACGTAGGTAACGTCATATGGTACTCTAAAACTGTTTAATAATTTTCATTCAAAACACATCATTTATAAGCAATGTCATCTCTTTAATATTTTTATGTCAAATAAAAATTAAATAGATTTTATAATAATTTGTGCTATAAATAATGTGTTTTTATTTTTTAAAATTAGGAATTTTGATCCATAATTTTTTGTGCTAAAATTGCAAACTTACATTATCATCTCACACTGAGTTATTTCACACTATTATAGAATTTTGATTTGTTCTTATTAATAATGAATATGTAATTTTTTATGTTTAAATTTATCTCATAAAATAATTATTATCTTAATGTTGCTCATGAATTTTTTTTAAATAAAAAATTATAATTAATAAGTATTCCCTCTAACCTAATTTTCTGACTCTGCCACTGGATGCGGTCATTAGGGAGTCAACCAGGTGCCATATCAGTGATTGTGATAGGGTCCATGTGGAAATAAATAGAACCATGACATTATTTTGTAGAGCACTGGTTGTGGCCAATTTAAGTGTCCTCTATATGGATGTTGATTTTGTCATGGTATGATTGAAAATAAATAAATAAATAAAATAAATAAATAAAAAAATAACTTGCCTAGCTCATGATTATTAAAATTTTATCAATGATAATAAAATTTTATTTTATATTTTTTTCACAACAAAAAAAAAAATGGAAAAGAAAAAAAAAAGTGATGATAGTAAAAGTTACTTTTCAAAAGTAATGAACAAAGTAAATTTTTTATTTTTATTTTTATCATTTCTTACCTCTTAATTTGAAATTTTTAATCATCAAAATTAAATATTGTTCCTCAATCTTGCATTTCTTAACCCTCAAATTAAAATTTCTTTGTTTGCAAAAAAAAAAAAAAAAATTACAGTGAAAGATAGGTAAAATTTTATTATCCAAAATAGCAAACACAGTTTTTTTTTTTTTTTCCAAATCTCATATTCAATGGTCTTGATTGATAGATCTTGCTAAGATTTCAAAAATACTATTTCTTCAAAAAGAAAACATCTAAATAAAATAAATTATGACATTCTTAAATTTTAAAATTATATTTTACCACTATGGGCATTTTAGAAATCCGATTATATGCAATAAGAATTGAGTACTCATCACAACAAATCATATCAGGCTAATTCTATTTACACCACAAATCTAGCTCCTTACACTCTTAAAATTAAATTATTTTATTTTATTTTTTACAATTTCTGTAATTCCATTCTTACTGATAGTTGTTCTCCTTCTTCTTCTTCTTTTTTCCCAAACCCTAACCCTAATTTCAATCCACAAACACTAACCCTTATTTCTATTTTTCTTCCTTCCCAAACCTTAGGTTTGAAACCCTAGATTTACTCTCTCTCTCTCTCTCTCTCTCTCTCTCTCTCTCTCTCTCTCTCTCTCTCTCTTTCTCTCTCTCTCGGTGGTGGTCGTGATGATGGGTAGTTATCGTGGGGTAAGTCGCCGATGGGAGGGGTATTGCGATGAAGAAGAGCTAGGATTCCAGAGGTGGTATGACAGTGGTGGACGTCGCCAATAGGGGGTTACTGGTTGGGGAAGAGAGGGTTACCAGTAGGAGAAAAGAGACTGGAGAGAGGGGTTGCCAGTGGGGATAATGTAGAGGTGCTAGGTCTTGGTAGCGTGGTAGAACTAGGTTGTGGTGGCAAGAGGGGCGGCGTTCTGGGTTGGGGGTTGCCAAAGAGGGATTGGGGTTAGTGGTGTGAAGCGGAGAGGGGCTGGGTGGAAGAGAGAGTGGTGGTAGAGAAGTGATAATAGACTGATGGAGGTGGTGGTGATGAGAGGGGTGTAATGAAATTTTTTTTTTTTTTTCAAAGTTTGGAGTAGATAGGAATAAAAAATGTAATAAATAAAATAAAATTAAAAATGTATAAAGAGTTGAAACTGTGATGCAAGTAGAACTACCCCATCATGAGGTTTCAGGTTCAAAACTTGTCAAACATCCTAAACTTTGGAGTTACTAAAAGTTTATCCGGTCGTTAATTTTAGAGCCCAAAATTTAGTCGACATGTGCATAAACTAACCCGAGCACCTGATTATAAAATAAAATAAAAAAATTTAAAAAAACTACCCATCATATTGTCTTTATTCGTATTAGTATAAGGAGGGAGTATGACCAAATCACCCCTTTGTTTTTTTTGCATGTACACTTATTTATCTTAGGGGTGAGCAGCGGATATTTCGATCCGCCCAAACCGACCGAACCGAATTGATCTGTTACATTTTAGACGAATGCGTGATGACGAGTGGATGGTTATAGATTGATTTTTTCCAATCCACCGAGTTTTTGACGAATAGCGGATTTGAGGTTTTTTTGGCTGCAACCGAACCATCAAACTGCAAGCACTTCTAGTAATTTGTAAGACTTTATGTTTTCAATTTGTTTAGATATTCTGTTTGTGTTTTCAATTGAAAAAGAGTTTGGATATTTTGTTGTGTTTTCAATTTGAAAATCCTTTTATCAAATGACAAATGTTGATATTTAGTATTTTTGTGTAGGAAATATAAGGCTTACTTTTATCATTTTTTAAAAAAAATCAAATTAAATAGTTTTTGAATAAAAAAAAAATGAAATAGTTTTGACAATGAATGGTTTTCTTATATGTATTTATTATTGGTATTTGACAATTTACTTGATAATCTTTTGGTTATGTTGAGTTGGATTGTTATCAAAAAAAAATTTGTTGACAAGTTGTATTATGTTCAAAATTTGTGTAAAAGTTTAAACCGCCAAACCGATTCGCATCCATCCGTCAATCCACCAATCTGTTCAATCCGCATCCGTCAATGACGGATGTAGATTGATTTTTTCCAATCCGCCAATCTGGAGGACAAATGACGGATTGGAGATTCTCCGGCCACAACTGAACCGCGAACAACTCCTAATTTATCTCATATGAATGTTTAATTAAATAAGAATTAAAATACGAAATAGATTTGCCAACAATCCGCTGTAGCAATAAAACTTGATGAATTAGCAAGTTCGGCTCTCTCTGTTGAGAACCCAGGTTCAAGTCCTGGCAGCGGAAATCATTTTTTATTTAGGCATTTTTAAAACAATTAATTTGGTCTAATTTTTATTATTTTCGGTTCTAATTTTAGTTTTAAAAATAGTGAACTCTCCCGCCCCGATTATATTTATTTGTAATTTAATTTTTTTTAATATAATAAGATTAAATTATAAAAATACTACACTCAATTCAATTTTACTAATTCATTTATCATCGTACATTTTTTTAAACTCTCTTTAATTATAAATAATTACACATAATATCATATATTATTTTAAATTATTATTAGCATCCCAAATTTTAAAATTATAAAATTAATTCGCTCTCGCTCCACTCCAACCTTGTCTTACCACTTCTCCGATTTGCCCACTTGAGCCCTATTTTGCTAGTGTATTGTTTGTTAGAATTCAATATTAAAAGTGTTTCACCCAAAAATTGCCAAATGGAAATATTGTTAGGACCCTTGTTTTGGCAATCCCCATGTGACAAACACATTTGAGTTATTTATTGTTTTGGTTGTAATTTTGTGAGTTTTTGAGTGAGTAGTATTGAATCCATGCACGATTGATCTTGTCTCAGAATCATCCTTATGCAATGCATGTTTAAGACTTCATGGACCACTCGAGTGATCAAAGGTGCGTTCGAGCGAACATTTTAGCCTTGTAGTATCTCAACCTGTAGACTGAGATCCTACAAGCCTTGCTTGACCGCGTCAAGCGACCATTTGTGTGCTCGTGCGATCTTGTGAAGCTTGCATCAAACCAAGATATTAAGATACTGATAGGCTTGATTTACTGCTCGAGTGATGGTTGGTATGCTCGAATAAGAGACAATTTCAGAGGTCATCATTGTAGTTCAGAGTTTGTTAGAACCGTTTCACTAGACACACCACTGGAGTGGTCTACGTAACTTTGTTGAGCTATAACTGCCATAGATCTCTAATTATGGATCTATCTCATCTAGCTCTCTCTGGAAGACATAAAAAACAAGGGATGACTTCTATTAGAATATATTCATGAGTGTTTTGATTAGTTTCTCTTGATGAATTATTGAGATCTTTGCATATCTCATGGATTAACTTGTTCACATCAAAAGGGTTTTGATAGATAAACTTTTCTAGCGTTCTACCGGTAGATTCCGGATTGTTGGAACTTGTGGATCCAAGTTCATCAATGGGTGAATCCTAGATGAAGAGTGGGCTTTGAAGATTGAGAAGAGTCTCCGGGTGATCTTGTGTGGATTCATAAGCGGGTAGATTTGGTGATATCTTCATTCTCATCTTAGTGGATTTATTTACTCTTTTGGGTAGTGTTTTTTTTTTATTTTTTTTTATTTTTTTTATTTTTTTATTTTTATCACAATTGGAGGAGTTCAATTGTGAATTTTTTTTCTATGTTAAATTGTTTGTGTTCAATTGTGAATTGCTCGGATTCAATCTAAATTAATTCCTCTTGATTTGTTGATTTAGATTGAGTTTTTGTTTGGGAATTTGGGATGTGACGCCCCAAAAATCGAGAACATCATATAATATATTAAACAAATAAATACATGGTTTATCTAAGGTTATAAGAGTAGGAAATGTCACTAATGAGTTCTTTGGTTAAAACCAAGCAAGATCTTAGGAAGGTCGGAAGAGTCAATATAGCTTCCCTTCTAAGTCCAACCACCTTTGATAGCAAAGTTACCTTTTTGATAGATCTTGACAAATTATTAACACAAGGCCTACATGACTTGACGAAGTATATAGATAGGTTACAAATTGTATATATAATAATTACAAAATAGGTCTTAGTTACAATGAGGATTAATCACTTACAACTCAAAACATGTTTACATAACTAGTTTCTAACTCTCATAAGATAGCCATACGTCTTCAAATACTTCAGCTTTGCCTTCGACTAGTCTAATAGTCTTCAATACTTGGCATGAAACGCTATGAGCTTTGAATGCCCAATAAACACACACACACCCTGTCCTTTTTTCCCAATCCAATACACTATCACAATTATAACAAGCAAGCAATGAAGCATGATAATCATTCAATAATAAAGGATTACAAGGTTAGATGTTAGTAATCTAGAAATCCTCCAAAGAGATTTCATCCCCCCAACCACAAGAATTGGACACCGGACTATTAGGAACTCCTCCTTTTGCTGCTTTGTTGCAGAATTTACCTCGAATGCCTACCAACGGTTATATACCGCGTAATGCCAACTACAAGGCCTCAAAAGGGAAGGTGAAAAGAAAAATGTTTTATCATCCCGAATCCCATCTTATCCTTCCAAAAAACATTTTCCTCCTGAATGTCCCATCTGGACCCAACCTTATCTCACCAATCAAATCATTGCAAAGAGTCTGAATACGTCCATTCCATTCTAGGGTTTATGCGATAACCGCTTGCACAAGACTTAACCTTCAATTAGGGAGCACATCCCATTAATCCATACATAACACATTATCATCTATTGATTATCCAAGTGATCAAAAACCCAATACCACCCCAATTAAGGTTTCCGTTGAGTTAGATGTCTTAAATTAAAGTTAGAATAACTACAAGATAATAATATCCACATAAGTATGAGCATCATCAAATGAAGAAGATAAGGAACATAACCATAACACATGCAATATCATACCAAGACATGATCATATACTAATAAGCATATTCATGAAGACAACAGCATAAAACATCAATGCAAAACTAAATTTTCAAATTCAGTACCATTTAAAGATTAAAATCAAAAGAGATATTTCAGATCTTTTCCGAAATTGGCCGTCGTACAGGTTGTAGAGAATTTAATCTAGTTTTCAAAACATGTTTCTAAAATGGAATAGCTTTTCTAGATTTTTAGTTATTTAAGAAACACTCCAGCGTTGTCCAAATTCATCGACAGTTACGAAAATTGGATTTTCTTACAAACCACTCACTCTTTTTAAATGAAACCGAATTTTATTGAAAGATAACTCCTTAAGGAAGATTTTGACGCAAAACCAAGGTCCACAATATTTTTCTACATTTTTCTAGAATTTTTGAAAGTTGGTTGTAAAATAGATTTTTCATGCACAATACTCAAAAATAAGAAGATTTGTAAGAAAAGAGGCCAACCAAGGAAAAATTTTCACTTCTTTTGTGATGAAAACATACTAAATAATGTATCAATAACTCATATTTTTAGAGTGATGGTATGCCTTTGGAAATAATGTAAGATATGGGAAGAAAAAGATAGTTTTGCATCTATTAAGAGAAAATATGAGTAGAAGAAGGATCAAGCCCAATTCATCAACTTTGAACACATGAACACCATTAAAAAAAGTCTGAAACTATGATTTCAAGTGTCATGACCCAAACCCGCCCCTATGGGTTAAGGACATAACCGACCAGTAATCAAGAGATTACCTATGGCCTCAATTCAAACCAGACATAACTCATCAGAGTAAAGGGGTCAAACGGAAGCAAAATTTAAAACTTTGTCCATAGAGTTGTGCTTATATGGCACATCATAACATACCATACATCTACATATTAATAACTCACATCAGAAAATACAGTAACATAAAGCTCTGTACAGACAGGATCATCCAAGTCTAGGTCAGCCAGTCAAAACTATATACAATCATAAACCAAAGTCCTCGCCAACATGACAAAATAAGACAGGGTAGCAAAAGGGCAAAGACGAGTCTCGTGTGTGAGACGTAAGGGCTGACTCTTCAAAACCTTGGTTGTTCCACACAACTTCACTGAGGCTGGGTTTGGACCTCTCTTGGCTCACCTACAAACACACAAATGAGCGTGAGCGAAAGCCCAGTGAATAATATCAAATAAAGTAGATACATTAGAACAATGTACATCGGACAGCCTTGGGCCCAATCTATTCATGTCAAACTGGCTTTTGGCCCATTCAGACTTTCGTATCAAACTGGCCTTTGGCCCATTCATTCATTCGTATCAGACTAGCCTTTGGCCCATTCATTCATTCGTGTCAAACTAGCCTTTGGCCCATTCATTCATTCGTATCAAACTGGCCTTTGGCCTATTCATTCATTGGTATCAAACTGGCCTTTGGCCCATTCATTCATTCGTATCGAACTGGCCTTTGGCCCATTCATTCATTCGTATCAAACATTTGTCCACAATTCAATTCAACAGACTTATAGAAAGATGAGCAATTGGACAAATGGCATATTTCAAATATCTTTGTTAAGATATTACTCACAGTGATCAGCTAGTTGATTTGCCCTGGAATTTGACCCTGCACATTACATGAACAAAATGGGTCACAAACAATTCAATCTGTCTATAATTCACGCATTCCTCTTTAGGCTTCTTTCTTATTCCTTTAATTCATTCATAATGCTCAATGCATGCCTAAGAGTACTTAGAAGTGAAAGAGAACGGGAAAACGAAACACAGAACACATTTTTTAAATTTCAGAAACAGGGGTCCCCGCTCGAGCGGACCCAATAGGTCTGCAAAAGTACTGGTTGCCTCGTTTCTACGCTCGAGTGTAAACTTGGACGCTCGAGCTGAAGGTCATCCCACATAGCTCCCCGCTCGAGCGTGAACTTCCCCCGCTCAAGCGAACATCATGTCTGCAAAATATTCTAGGAGCTCGTATTTTACGCTCGAGTGTGGGTTCCCCCGCTCGAGTGGACGTTAAGAATTCTGGGTTTTCCAGAACTTGTTCTTGAGCTCAAACTCAACCTCCAAGGGTCCAAAACTCATAATTTTGGTTCCCAAACATAGCAAACATGTACTAACATGGTACAAACACCAAATTACAACATTATGAAGTTCAATTCCATGAATTACTTACATGCAAGTTCCAAATTATACCAAACTTATTTCCATCATAACAATCCCATGTATTTCAAACTCATATTCTCATGAATTGTACATGCATGTGGAATATAACTCTCGTTTCAACTTATATCGTGCAAATGGTGATCACAAACATGAACTTTAATCAAGATTCTACATGGATCATGCTTCTCATGCTCAACCATACAAATTCATGGCAATTATACACATACATGCATTCCATGACTTCAGGCTCATCAAATACAACAAAATTCTTGTTTTTGATCATCATTCAACTTTGAATTCTCAGAATTACAATATTAAACTCATGAATTCATAACCAATTGCTTACCTAGAAGCCCAATCTTCCTAATTTTTGGCCAAATCTTGAGTTGGTCTTCAATTTACTCAAGTTTCTTGCTCAAATCTTTCATTTCCTTCACCCTCTCTCTTCTTTAGTCGACCCTCTCTCTTTCTAAGGCACAAAATCTGATTTTGAGCTCAAGTAAAAGAATTGAGTGCATAGTGCCCCTCTTTACATAGGTTCCACTAATCACAATTATTAATATTAAATAATTTGAGCACTACACCACTAGTTTAATCTAATTAATCTAATCCGAATCAATTTCTAATTAAATTTCACCGTAGGCTCTAAAAATTACGCTGATTACAATGGCGTAGTCAATTTCGGGTTTGGTGGCCGATAAGGCCTTCAATTTAACTCCCAAAGTAGAAAGTCAAACAGATTTTCTTACGGTGAACAGATAGAAATTCAAAACCACATATTTTTACATAAATGACACACAAAATCATATCAAACACATAATCACATTCATAATAAGGACCAACTAGCATACTTCGGAACAGGGTTATCACATCAAGACTCTAATAATATGCATTTGAAAAAGGAAAATCAAAGAGAGAGTTGTGTTATGGCTTACTTGAGACTTGGTTGGTTAGCTAGCAAGACCTTTCCTTTCTCTCCTTTCTTCCACCAACCTCACTCTCTTCTCTTCTCTCCCTCTCAGCTGAATGAAGTGTTTGTGTGTGTGTGCTCTTGTATGTAAAATACTAAGTGAGGGGTTGTTTTTATAATAAAATTGGTGCAAAAGGTTCAAAATGCCCATTGGTTGGAATTGGATTGGATATTTTGGGTTTAGTTTGAATTTAATGAAATAGTGGATGATTAGAGGTCTTAATTGAGTACCTAAGCATGATCTTGTTAGGATTTTATCTTAATCAAACCATCCTAGTTACAAGTACAATGCATATATACATTTTTATATATAAGTTTGTACCTAGGTCAAAAATTTTCCTTAATTTATGCAAGTTTGTCTCAAAAAGTACATTCATTGCATCTATATATGTATAGGCCGGCCACATGATGGTGATTTGAGGGACTTTTTTTTTTCTTTCTTGCGTACAAATGTTGGAAATTGTAAAATATAGTGTATAAAATAGATTTTAGGGTACAAGTGTATATATATATAATGATACTTGTTTGGGGTCAATTTGTGATTTAATAAAAATGTGAAGGCTTTGGGTTTAATTTATGAATTGGGACATTTATTTTAGTGTAGAATTAAATTAAATTAAGGTTAGAGAGTCAAATTCGGTTTGGAAATAAAAAGGCGATCAACTGACGAACGTGGTAAAGACCGGAAAAACCTAGAGTTTTTAAGTGATAATTCCATATTTAGGGATTCAATTAATCAGTATTAGGGCATTAGAAATGATTCCTAAGTTCCGGGTTCAATCAGGGTTTGTACGGGTTCATCCGTGATACGTTTTCAGTTCTAGGGTTAATTTTGCGAATAAACAGGGAACTAAGGGCTTTTATTATAGTAATTCAAAAATAAGGGTCTTACTAGGATTTACAAAATTAAGGGGTCTCACATGGGAAATTGACTGCAATCATATATCACCAATCACTACTTAGGTTTTTCAATATACAGGATATTAATAAAATACTTGAGTGTCTATCCTAAATAACAAATATATATATATATAGACGGTCTAATTCAGTTTCAAATTGAAATAATAACTATAAAAACATGGACCAAACTATTAAAAGCCAAGACCGAATGATGTATTGAGAAAATCAAACTAAACATTACAATTTGGTCTAAATAGATCAATTTGCTATTTTTCAATTTTTTTTTTTTTTTTTTTGTGTTCAACCCTACACCAAACATGGGCACTACTTGAATACCATATTAAGGTGTTTTTTTGGTAATTTTTTGTTAATTTATTTTCATCTTTAGTGATTTTTTTTTTTTTTAAAAAAAACTCTAGGCTTCTAGATTTTATTGGATGAGATGAACGAAAAATTACAAAGTTCAGAAAAAACAAAAATAAATAAAAAAATAGTGAACTTTTTGGATTATTTTTGGCTTTTTTCAAATTTTTTATAGATTTTATTTTTATATTTTATTTTTTACTTTTAAATTTGTGTACAGAAAGTGGATTGGATTAAAAAAAAAATTGATATAATTTAAGGAAAAAAATCACTAGAAAAAATTTTTTGCTTATTTGGGATATCCTAAACAGCCTACAAAAAATAAAATCCCTAATTGTGTTTGGTTTGGTTTTGAAATCAATTTTAAATGATAAATTTTTAAAAAGAGTTTTCAAAAATGAAAAATTTATTTGGTTGTATATTTTGAAAATAATTTCGTAATTTTGTAGTTGGACTTTTGTAGTTTGGAATAATTTGTAGTTTTTTTGGGAGAATTATCTATTAATGGAATTAGGGAGATTTTTTTTACCAAAAAGTGAAAAAGTTTATAATTTTGATTATTAATATTTATAATGTTTATCATCTTTTTGTAATATATATTTGTTATAATCTCACTTATGTGTTTTTTTTTTTTTTTTTTGGTCATTGAATAGATAGGTGTGAGAGAAAAAATGATTGATTAGTGTGCAGAATATTAGAGAATGAGAGAGGAGATAGAAAAGTGATTCAAAATAATTTGAAAAAAAAAATTTATAAACTAAACAAATTTTAGGTTTTAACTTCTCAAAAAATGATTTGAAAACTAGGCCTAATCACAGAGGGGTAGCCTCTGAGACTAGACCCTAAGGAGTCGAGACCCTAGAGGTTCCCCTTACGTAGTGCTATATAGCATGGCCAGTCAACCATGTAGCGATAAGTCATGGGTTTGCACATAGATGGGGATTTGAACCCATACTCTTGACACTAGGAATGGGTCGCCCAAGCCTAAAAGGTTCGTCCTCGCTCGTCCTACCAACCGTATGTGCTGTTAGCCAGATAACTAACTCCGAAAAAATAAAACCTGGGCCCTCAAGACTTATATCTCACGATCTTACCAAGTTCCCACAACCCATAGAGTTGATTTGAAAACTAAAGAAAACACAAGAGTTCGAATCCTCTCCACTAAGCTCTCTCTAGTGCTTCCTATGAGGGATGGTGTAATAACCCCAATCCGTAATTTGCTCTTAATTAGTAATTAAGGATGTTAATTAAGAGGTTAAAATAAAATTATGTGTTCATTGTGTTTTAATTATCCTAATGTTCTAATTATTGTATTATGCCACTCATAGCTATATAAGTGTGATATAAGCTCATTCTTGAGCTCATTCTTCTCATTTTGAGTGCAAAATTCTAAAAATTCATTCTAGAGAGAGAGTGAGTTCACTTTTAGAGAGAGAAAGCTAGAGAATTGAAAGATTAAGGCTTGATTCTTGAAGATTAAGAAGAGAAACTCAAGATTGTACGAGAACTAGTGTGTTTGAAGCCTCTAGGTGAGCATTTACCTTTCAATTCTTGGAGATGATGTGTTTTAGAGTTGTATTTGTGGATGATACTTGACCATTTGCATGTATTTTGATAATTAAGTTAGGATTGTGAGAATTAAGGTCAATTCCATACATGCATGAATGAATTTGTCATGAACTGTCATTTTTTAACATAATTCATGTCATTAGAGATGAAATTAGAAGCTATAAGTTACATGCATGCATGAGTCATGAATTTTTGAAAGTGATTTTTATGTTTTTGAAGTTTAACAAAGAATTTTGGAAAAGATTTCCACATGCATGCAAGTTTTGAGTTTATTTTCTAAGAATTCACACATGCAAGTGTACATATTTGCTAAGAATTGAGAGCTCACCATGATTTCATACTTAAACATCTCATTTGTCCATGTTTTGGAAGTTTGAATTTCATGATCATTTCATGCATGAGTTTTAAAGTTTAGTTTTGAAGAATTGGCATACTTTTGGGCTTTGATTTTGCAAAATGACCTTCAATTCATGATGTTTTACAAGTTTCTAAAAGTTTTCTCAAGTTTTGGTCCAAAAGAATGAGTTTTGGTACACATGCAAGTGTACATATTTGCTAAGAATTGAGAGCTCACCATGATTTCATACTTAAACATCTCATTTGTCCATATTTTGGAAGTTTGGATTTCATTATCATTTCATGCATGTGTTTTAAAGTTTGGTTTTGAAGAATTGGCATGCTTTTAGGCTTTGATTTTGCAAATGACCTTCAATTCATGATGTTCTACAAGTTTCTAAATGTTTTCTCAAGTTTTGGTCCAAAAGAATGAGTTTTGGTGCATTGAAATTGAGTTTTGAGCTTTGAATGCAAATCTAAAAATTCCAGAATTCTGTCTCATCGCTCGAGCGTACTTTGCGAGCTCTCAGTACTTTTGCAGAGTTTGATGGTTGGCTTGAGTGACCAAAAGACCACTCGAACGACCACTCTTTATTTTTAGTCTTGGCTCGAGCAACTGAGAAGTTGGTTCGAGCCTAAAATGCGAGCTCTTAGAAGTTTTGCAGACTAAGGGGTCCGCTCGAGCGAACTGTCCTATTTTCTGAAAATTTTTCAAGTGTTTCAAAGTGCATAATTGTATCCTCATTGCATCCTAAGTATTTTTAAGCCATGATTAAGCTATAATAATGAGGATAAGAACTAGATACACACCTAAAAACGAAACATGATAAATCAAGTGTATTCAGAGTGTGTGTTTCAATATGTACAAGCTAGGGGTAAATAGCGAATATTCTGATCCGCCCAAACCGACCGAACTAGTCCAATCCGCCGCATTTTGGACAGAATGCGTGATGACGAGTGGATGGTTGTGGATCAATTTTTTCTAATTTGCCTAGTTTTCGACAGATGGCGGATTTGAGGTTATTTTGGTCGCAACCGAACTGCCAAACCACGAGCACCACTAATAATTTGTAAGACTTGGTGTTTTCAATTTGTTTAGATATTCTATTTGTATTTTCAATTGAAAAAGAGTTTAAATATTCTGTTATTTTTTCAATTTATTTTCAATATGGAAATCCTGTTATCAAATAGCAAGGGTTGATATCTGGTATTTTTGTGTGGAAATTTTAAGGCTTAATTTTGTCATTTAAAAAAAAATCAAATTAAATAGTTTTTTAATAAAAAAAAGTAATGAAATAATTTTGACAATGCATGGTTTTCTTATATGTATTTATTATTAGTATTTGACAATTTATTTGATAATCTTTTGGTTATATTGAGTTGGATTGTTATCCAAAAACAAAATGTTGCAAATTGTTGTATTATGTCCAAAATTTGTAAAAGTTTAAACCGCCAAACCGATTCGCATCCCTTTGCTAATCCGCTCAATCCGCATCCGTTAATTCGATGGATGGATGCGGATTGATTTTTTTTAATTCGCCCATCTGGCAGATAGATGGCGGATTAGAGGTTTTCTGGCCGCAACCGAACTGCGAACATCCCTAGTACAAGCAATGTGATAAGGAATAATAAGAAGCTAATGTAAGGGAAGCTAAGCCATGATGGCCATATGAGTATGGAATGATAAGACATGTTTTGTGCTATGTACGTTTGTCATTGCAGGTCATGACTCGAAGACTGATCAATCGTTTCTGGAAGCCTGCTATGAGTAATGTTATCGTAAAGATATGTTCATATGAATTATGTTTGAAATGTTATACGATAAGTTCTGATTTCCGAAATGTTATTTTGTTAAAGTGAACGAATGTCCTATGTTTGAATCTACTATGGCATCCAAAGATAGTCCTAAGTCATGAGGGACAACATGTCAATATGGATCCATGACACATATGTGATTACAAGATCTCACTAGCCATTTGACAAAGTGGTGTTATGTTTGATAATCGGTGTCCGGGACCGATTACTCTAGTCGGAAGACGATATGTTATGCTCTGTTAGATATACCATTATTGTGTTTAGATATGAGATTGATTATGTTATGATCTATTTTATGATTATGAAACGTTCGTAATTCGTTCACTAACCTCTTTACCTTAATCTTATTTATTGGGCTTTAGCTTACTGTGTGCATATATGTATAGGTGGGTAACATGAAGGACAAGCCTAGAAGAACTCTTTTAGTCGAGCCATCATCTGAAGCCTTTTGAGTTTTTGGTGCCTCCGAGTGGAGGCTGAGTCTAGGTGGCCTTTGGCAAGTTTTATGTTCTTGATGTAGGAGCTTTGATGATATGTATATTTGTATATGAAAATTTTTGTTTATCTGTAATAAGGCAAAGTCCCTTTTGTTTTATTTGTATATGTATGGATGATGTAAGAATGATGGGGATAATATATGTCTATAAAGTTTAAATTTTTGTCCCATATAAGTCTACATAGCTCATTGGACGATTATATTTCTATATTTGCTTCCGTTAGCTCCTTATTTTGCTAATCTGTCTCAGAGGCCTTTGATATTCTTAGGATTACTGGCTGATTACGATGCTAAACCTATAAGGGCAGGTTTGGGTCGTGATAGACGATCTAGATTGGGCCACGTCACCCACTTAACAATGGATGGATCAAATTGCTTCAATAACAATAAAAAAAAATCAAAATTTCCCCAAAACAGAGTCCTTTTCTCTACTTAGGAACTCAAACTCCATGAAGAAAGAGGGAAATAACAGAGAAAAAGAAGACGACAACCACCGCTACGTCTACTGGCGGAAGCGGAAGTGGAGGCAGAGGCAGCCATACCCAAATCCTTGAGACCGAGAAGGATTTCCATGGAAGTAATAAGAAATTTCACATGGAAGCATTTCTAATAGGTGAGATCCATGTGTATTCACCAGACTTGAAGAAAACTAGATATTCTATCTTGCTCATTTTTCGTACTCCAGCATACCAGTGGAAAGTTTTTAAAACAAGTAAAGATCAATCTTGCTTCTCCACGCTGTTAACTTATATCTTCTAAAATGATATAAATTGTTACAATTTTGACTCACTTGGTCGAGAAGAGTGATGGTGTTTATGCAAAACTAGGCAAAAATTCATTCACTGGTCCACCCGGTCAACGGGCCGATCGACCACCTAAGGAAAAATTTGAATTTTTTTTTGTATACTGAAGCAATCTAAGTTGCCTATTGTTAAGTGGGGGGACGGGAACCAATCCGGACCCTTCCCAAGAGAAAGCATCGAAGATAGGCACTTGGGAGGATCCAAACTCTAAGGACTTGTTTGGTAACCATTTTATTTTCAGTTTTCAGTTTATATTTACAAAAATTTAAAAATTTATCACAAAAACTTGTTTGTTAAATTTTTTGGTTTATAATTTCAGTTTTCAGTTTGTAAATTTGCCCAAAAAAATGTAAACTAAAAAAATATGTTTCCATTAGTTTATAAACAGAAAAACGGAAGCTACTGTAGCGGAAGTTACTGTAGCGTTACAGTAAATGATTTGTGAGACCGCGACCACGTTTCGAACCTTTGGAGCACCACATTTTCGAATCTCAGGTCTTTCTCTTCTCTCTCTCTCTCCTCTCTCTTCTCTGTGTTTCACCAAAGCTTTCATGGTTTTTTTTTTCTTCCCCCCTAAAACAACAAATCTGCAGATTTATTTAGTTATGAATGATTGAAGATACATCAAACTAGTAGATTTAAGAGATCTTTATGTTATTATTTGGTTTAAGTGTTATACTGTTTTTCTCAACCCAAAGTTTGATGGTGCTGTTCGCCGCCGGTGTATCGAAGGGATTTTGATGCTACAATGGTACCGTCGTCGTTCATGGCATTGTCTATTTTCTCAAACCAAATCTAAAATGAGACAGAGAAGAGTGTCACGACCCAAACCCGCCCCTATGGGTTTAGCACCGTAACCGGCCAGTAATCCTAGATTACCGAAGGCTTGCTTAACAGTAATACAGTAATACAGAGTACAAGGGCTTGGCGGAAGCCAATACAGTAAATAAACAATGTCCAATGAGCTGTGACAGTCCATATGCCAAAAAGATTTTTTATACATACAAAACAGTATGCACAATATATACAGTCAGTCAGAACAAAACAGGGACCTAACCCCTATTAAACGGTACAGTACAGCGTTATCAATCTATACAGTAAACAAAACAGTACAGAAGGGGGAAAACTAAAACACCCCTAAGCCTTAACTTGGCAGGCTCGGAACCTCGCAGTGAGGCACAGTGGTTGGCTTGACAAAAAGGGAAGTCTACCCCATGCTCTTAGCTCCGGTCTGGTGCCTGCACACCTACATATATATATGAGCAGTGAGCTAAAACCCAGTGAATAACATAATGCATAAAGAGGTTTAGAATGAATGTCCTTGCAGTAATGAAAACAGTTCATTAAATCAGTATTTCAGTCTTTCAGTCTTTTAGTCAATCAGTCATATGTGGTACATCCATTAGCATAACAGTATAGTAAGCAGTAGGTCTTAAAGACCGAACAGTAATGATGGCCATCAATCAGTAAGTAGTAGTGGTTCCACGAGGGAACCGACAGAGATCTCTGTAACAGTAACAGTAAACAGTAGGTGCTAAGGATGCCACAGTACAGTTCAGAATATAGGACATACATTCATTCAGTAAACAATATCAGTTCAGTAAACAGTTCAGTTCAGTATTTAGAAGATAATCATTTTGAACATATCTTTACACAATTGTTACTCACAGAGTTCCGGGCTACAGTAAGCTAGAGCGTCTCCTCGGAATGCCAACCCTATACAGTTAACAGATTGAACACACACTAAGTTTCACAGTTGGGAAAGATAATAACTTAATCCCTAAACTTGCCTCGGTGTGTTCTACATCTATATCCTCATTAAGATGCCTTAAACATGCCCTAGGAATGCCTAGGATAGAAAGAGGATGCAAAGATGCACTTAGAAAATATTTTCAGAACTTTCAGAAAAACAGAGTCCCGCTCGAGCGTAGGTTAATCCGCTTGAGCGTTTATGCAGACAAAGGTTCCCGCTTGAGCGTCACTTACCCCGCTCGAGCGGTCTGCAAAACAGTCAAAAGTACTGGATGGGTGAAAATCACGCTCGATAGGGCGCTCGATAGCCGCTCGAGCGTAAGACACAAGGTCCCGCTCGAGCGCCAATTACCCCGCTCGAGCGGACTGTAAAACAGTGCAAAGTACTGGGAGCACGAATTTCCCGCTCGAGCGCCGTTATCCCCACTCGAGCGGAAGACCAAAATCTGGAAAATCTAGATTCGAGCTCCAGGTTCAAAATCAAACTCAAATGCATCAAAATCAATTCCTTTGGGCCCATTTCTTGGAAAACACTTGTAGATACATAGAATACCATGGTTCAAGGCTCAATTTGTAAAATCAAGGCCCAAGGGAAGATCAATTAAAACCAAATTTCAAACCCAATTTCATGAACATGAAGAACATGCAAACATGCATGAGTTCAAATCATTTCAAGGCTTCAATTTGATGCTCTAGTGAGCCAATTGTTCCAAAAACAAGATGAAATCATGGTTCTTAACTTTAACATGGACATGTATGTGAAAATCTTTGAAGAACAACCTCAATAATGTGAGACATGTACATGCATGCAACAATTTAGCTCTAATTCAACACTTTTGAACCAATTCATGCCTTAACTCTTTAAACTACCATGATCCATGCTAGAAGGAACTTAAACACAACAATGAGAAGGTGAATTCTTTACCTAAGTCTTGAATTTAAGGTGTAGGAGCCCAATTAAGCAAGAACTCTTCTAATCTTCTTAATTTCCAAGCAATATCACAAGATGAACTCAATCCTCCCAATGTCTCTCTCTCTAGCCGGCTATACACTCAAGAACAATGGCTGAACAAATGTTTATAGTGTAAGACTAAGGCTTAGACAAAGTTTGATGTAGTGGCCCACTCCATGGCAAAGTTGTAATTAAGTCAAACTATGTACTTAGCTTATTTTAATCTAGTTTAATCATATCAAAACAAATTCCAGATAAATATACCACAAAATCACATAAATTATGGTGATCACTAAACACTAGTCGGTTTCGAATTCGACCGCCGATAAGGCCTTCAATTACAGTTTAAACAATACAAATAGATAATCAAATAGTCAGACAGATAGAATGCAAAATAACATATATACTCAGTCAATTCCGTTCCAGTTTCCAGTCAGTCAGTTCAGTAATTCAATCAGTTCAATTACTTTTCATAATCGGTCTCAATTAGCAGTAACCGGTGTTCAATCAGTCATTAATAGGTAAACAGTGTGAGGGTTGTTACAAAGAGACACAAAACAAAGGAAAAAAAAGGAAAAAAAAAAAACTCCAAAATTGCTGATCCTCATCTATACTTCTCTCTCCTTCCAAACCCAAATTCAATTTTGACAAAGACAAAAAACGAAGAAAATAAAAAATACCAAAATCAAGCGAAGGCCACTCTTGAAAAAATAGGAAAAAGACATTATAAATAAATATTTTAGGTCTTAATAAATATGTTTTTTTTTTATATTTTTAAATTTTTTAAAATATTTTACCCAAATTAAATACGTTTGTAATTTATGTTTTTTTAAAAATAAATAAAAACCAACTTATAAAATTTAAAAAAAAAAAAAAAAAAAAAACGTAAACGCTGCTAAACGTTATCCAAACAAATACCCATTTTTGTTGGCCAATTTCCATCTTTGTGGCGTTTTGAATATTTTAGTCCCACTTTATGATGTGTTTTTAACTTTATTCCCATTATAGGGTAAAACGGCATTAGCAAAACCGTTTTCTAGAAAACGGCTTTTCAAAAACCGTATTTAACGATTAAAATAATAATAAATTTTGGACTCAGAAAACGGCTTTACAAAAGCCGGTTTTACTTAATTTTTAATTAATTCTGAATTAATTAAAAACAGTTTTGGCAAAACCGTTTTTAAATTAATTTTTTTTAATTTATATTTTTAACATAAATATTTTTTGTTCAAAATTTTTTTTTAATAAAAACTGGCTTTAGAAAAGTCGTTTTTGAACAGTAATTTTTTTAAATAAAAACCGGCTTTAGAAAAGCCGTTTTTCAACAGTAATTTTTTTTTAATAAATATTTTATGATCAAAAAATATTTTTAACTTAAATATGAAAACTACCAAAAAATATTTTATATATATTTTTAATTTATATTTTCAACTTAAATATGAAAACTACCAAAAAATATTTTTCATAAAAAGCGATTTTAAAATATAAAGTTTTTACATTAATTTTTTTAAATTTATATTTTCAGTTTCAGTTTTCAGAATTAAGTTTTTTGAAAACTGAGTTTCAGAACTAAGTTTTTTCAGAACTAAGTTTCAGTTTTCAGAATTAAGTTTTTTGAAAACTGAATTTTTTGTTTTTAGTGAATATTTTTAAAATTTTAAACATTTTTTTTTAAACTTTTGTAGATGCATTTTACTTAGATATGTTTAAAAGGTAAAATATTTGTAAAAAAATATTTTCAAAAATTAATAAATGCACAAAAATATGAAAAATGTAATGAATTTTCGGTTTTTTTTTTTTTTTTTTGTATTTTTGATATTTAGTGTATTTATGCTAGGTATGTTTAAAAACTTAAAATATTAAAAAATTCAACAAAAACAAAAACAAAAAAATTCGAAAAAACTTTAAAAACCATTTTTTATTAAAAATATTTGTGGTCAAAAAATATTTATGTTGAAAATATAAATTTAAAAAAATTAATGTAAAAACTTTATATTTTAAAACCGCTTTTTATGAAAAATATTTTTTGGTAGTTTTCATATTTAAGTTGAAAATATTTTTTGGTCATAAAATATTTATTAAAAAAAAATTACTGTTGAAAAACGGTTTTTCTAAAGCCGGTTTTTATTAAAAAAATTACTGTTCAAAAACGGCTTTTCTAAAGCCGATTTTTATTAAAAAAAAAAATTTTGAACAAAAAATATTTATGTTAAAAATATAAATTAAAAAAAAATTAATTTAAAAACGGTTTTGCCAAAACCGTTTTTAATTAATTCAGAATTAATTAAAAATTAAGTAAAACCGGCTTTTGTAAAGCCGTTTTCTAGGTCTAAAATTTATTATTATTTTAATCGTTAAATACGGTTTTTGAAAAGCCGTTTCCTAAAAAACGGTTTTGCTAATGTCGTTTTATCCTATAATGAGAATAAAGTTAAAAACACACCGTAAAGTGGGATTAAAATGTTCAAAACGGCACAGAGATGGCAATTGGCCATTTTTGTTAGGCCTAGTCTAAACCCGCTGACAAAGGCTGATAGAACATATACGTCCTCACGATCGTATAAAAACCCTAGTGAAACGTCATCTGGTTCAAAAACCTTAATTTGAGAGAGAGAGAGAGAGAGAGAGAGAGGAAAGAGAGAAAGGGGATAGAGATATCTAAACCTAGAGTGAGGTGAGAGCAATGGAGGGTGGTGGGAGTGACAATATACTAGTCCCAGAATCAGTAATAGAGGTAGTGAAGAGAATATCTTGTAACATGGAAGAATTCAGAACCCATTTCGTCGACTTCTTGTCTCTCTGCGACCCTCAAGTTCTCTCTGAAATGCTTCCTTTACAACGTGCTCAGTCTCTCCTCTTGCTCGCCAAGGCCACTACAACTCTCTTCACCTGTAAATTCTTCCTCTCCGTTACTCCATTTTTTCTGTTTCTATTCTTGGTTTTAATTTCATTTTTTTCTTTATTTTCTTAAAATTTGAATTTGAATTTGAATTTGATCTGGACCTGGTTTCAGTGAAATTGAGGTGCAGTGGTGTTTGCCCAGATGACCACCCTGTGAAATCAGAGCTTGTATGTCTTTCCTATCTGTTCTTTTTTTTTTTTTTCTTTTTTAAAAATGTTTGCCTTTAATCAAATGGGTTTCTATTAATTGAGGGTTTGATAAAAGTTTCCCTCTTTCCTTGATTTGTTCAGAAAATTTGGCCTGCTGTGTATTGTTTAAATTTATGCCTTTTTTTTTTTTTTTTGAATTTGATCAATTAATTCAAGGGCTTTTACTTTATGTTTTCTGTATATGTAGGAGAGATTAAGGTTGTATCAAGAAAAACTACAACGGTTCATTGATTTGAGTAAAGGTACTCTTTCTTCCCTTAATTTGGTTGGCTTATAGAAACCTTTTTACAAAAGGAAAAAAAGAAAAGAAAAAAAAGAAATGAAAATTTGAATCTGGTTTATGATATAATTTTTATTTTCCAAAATTTTCTTAGCCTAAACCCACAATAGTAAAGTGGTTCTAGGCCCATTTGCTTGGACTTCTTTCCCCTTAGATTTTAGCCAATGAAAAATCTAGGCTGCAGCATTTTATTTCTTGCATCTTCTTAGCAACATGTGGTCCTTACCTTGAATTTGTATATTCAATGACATGGCATTGGCAATGACATTTTTGGAATCATCTGGGCAATAGTTAGCCATCTAGTTATATATCAAAGTACAAATAGGCCACATCATTTGAAATGAAGAATTTTAGGTTTATGGCATTTGTACGTTTATTTGAAATTCAATTTCATTCATAATTTTTTAATTGGCTTATTGTTACTTTGATTTATAAGTTTGGTTGGTAGTTATAATTTTCCTATCATCGATTACAAATTCTCTATTTGTCCGTGAAGCGCCGCTAAGACCTTCGACTACCTTGAATCACCAGGCAGCAACACGTTTTATTGAGCATTCATTGCCCGATCTTACTTCAGGTAGCTGATCAAACAATTTCTTGTCAGTGGCAATGACTTTCTTTATGTTTTGATCCTGTTTGAAAGATTTTTATTTTTGCAGAGCAGAGGCAAAGTATGAGGGATATCAGTAGAGGAGAGGGCCCAAAGATTAAGTATGTGGAGAGAAGTGTCCACAAGAAGAGAAAATGTCAGTCATCCGGGCAACAATCTGTCCGTACTGCTACCCAGGAATTTCTTGAGAAAGCAGCCCGTGAGCTTCTTGGTGATAATAAAAATGGTTTTAAGGGACCTCTGCAGCCTGAGAATTTAGATGAAGATGATCTATCCATGGATTGACACTGGTACTTTTATATTCACATCTTTTTTGTTTTTTTTGTTTTGGGTTGGGTTGGGTGGGTTGTGGGGAATAATTTGTCTTTCATTTTTATTATTATTTTCTTTTACCAACTTGCAATTCTTTCTACCAAAAGGTTTGAAAATCGGTTAATTGGTTGGTGCTCTTGGCACAATCTCCAGTGAAGGGTCTTGTATGGTTGTATTCATCTTGATTTATATGTGAACTGTATTGATTCTTATTGACAATGTAGTGGCTAAGTCTTTATCTTAGGTGGAGTAACCATGCTTGACATTCATTAGGTTTATATCTTTTCTAGTTAAGGTGAGCTTTTGTACCTGGATTCAAATTTACAAATTTCAAAGGGGTATTTTATTGGATTAGTACGTTAAATTTTCGGAAGATAGATAACATCTGGAATAAAGTAGAAACAAGATATTCTACGATTACATAGAACAGAGGAATGAGACCGTCTTGTGCTCATTCTAAGTTTCTTACAATCTCCCCTCTAATTTAGTGAGTTGGAGTGATGGATGTTGTGTATAGAAAAGTTTTGTTATGCAAAATCCTGAACATACATCACTGATTAATAGTGAATCGAACCTATTGAAGGGGATGGGGACTTGCGCATTTGGCCCTTCACTTCTTTGCACCCGTACTTGCCATGCACTGAATTGCTGAATTGGAATACTGCATGGCCATGGATCAAAATTTTATTTCAATGTGTTGCTTTTGATTAATGTGAAAACAAAGACATTTTGAAAATGTATATGAAGCATTTCAAATTTTCAAGGGACAAAAGAATCTGAAAATACATTGAATTGTTTGGAAACATAATTTGGAACCTATCTAAACTAAACATATAAAAGCCTAACCATTGATTAATTAAACATATTGAAATTTATATGTCACATTGTGATTGTGGGAGGTGAATTGGGAAAATGGCAGACATTGAGATGGGTTGGAGACCACTAAAGGTGGGAGAGGAGAGATCCAAGGCAGCCTTAGCATAGAGAGAGGGTGGCAATGGAGAGGTTTATGTTGGACATGAGCAAAAGGAAGTTTAGTGTATCAACCCCAAGGGGTTGGTCTAGTGGGTGCAACTTGGGGCCTAGGGGTGTGCTCTCTCTAGGTCTTCAGGTTCAACTCCTATTTGGAGCAATCTGCTTCTTGGGGTCACGTCCGCAGGCTCTGCCCAAGATTCACCCGATCCACATAGAGAGGGCGCTTTGCGTGAGTCTTGGAATTAGTTGAGTTGTGCTTAAGCTGACCCAGACACTCGGTAATAAAAAAAAAAAAAAGAAGAGGAAGTTTAGTGTATCGATTTGCATATGAGCCCTCTTTTATATAGGGTGGCAAGCTAGGGAAAGCCAACTGAGTTGATGATAGCTGGCTGAACACCCTTGTTAAGCAAAATGGGGGGAACTTTGGTCCTCCGCAACCTAATTGAGGCCTTGAGGGACATATCATATGTGATGTGAACAAGTGGTAGGTATGATACGTCCCCATTTGTTGTGTCAGAATGGCTCAGAGGTAAGTTATGGTATGACTGTTGAGGTATTCACATGTCTTAGACAAAGGCCCTCTCTCTCTGAGTCTAGTATGAGCTCGTCTTGTCATTGATGGTAAGCTTGGTGAGTACTCAGACGAACCCTTCAACTGTAGCCTCCGATCCGCAAGTCCTCTAGTGGTCTCAAGTGAGGTACTCTCAGCTTAGGTATTGTGAATAGTTATGTTACATGGACTTGGATATAGGTGTTGGGTGCGGGTGTGTGTCTAGAGGTTGAATTCATCAAATTTTAAATTTAAGGGTAAGTGAACTCGGCAAAAAAATATCATATTTTTATATTTTTAATTTATTATGTGAGATAAAATAATATTATATGTAACATACAATGTCAAAAAGATATATATCGCAATTATACAACAATATGTACATATATTAATTTGTTAAATACAAATATATATATAAAAAGTGGTCGATGAAAAATATCCGACATGTATTCCATACCCTTATCCAAGTGTTGGGTGTTTGATATGAGTATTTGATTTATTTTGAAGAGTTCATGTAACATAGGTGTGTAATGAGCTTCAATCTTGGGGATTGTTAGATCAAAGCATGCTCAATGAGAGCTGTTGGCGAGCCAAGCACATTGAGCGAGCTTAAAGTTCTGGGTGTGTAGAAGTATGAGATCTTTGGATGTGGCTTTTGGGTGGTGACTTTGGTTGTCCAAGTGTTAGCACTCGATTGGGTCACGTGCCATCTTGGACATGTACATATTGTGCTAGAGTCTTATAGGAACAACCATTCAAAGGGTGATGTGGTGGTGCCACGTGGCATGGTTGGATCTATGTACCTTACATATAAAAGAATGAGTGTAAATTTTTTAAAAATCAAAGTTTTTATGAACAAAAAATTGTTAATTATTGTCAAATAACTCAATTTTATTAAACACGAGTAGATGATTTTGAAGTGTGTAGAATCCCAACAAAATAATATTTAAAATTTACGTAGACAATAGTAATATTAATGTTACTTGTAAGTTTTCTGAACGAATTCTATATATTCAGTTGTCCATAATACAAAGAGTACAACCAAGTTATATAGACCTAATCTAAAAAAGAAAATAAGAATAGACTTATATTCTACAATCAATCTAATATTCATATAATTAATCTAATATATTTACATATTATTCTTACACTCAAACTCAAACTCTAGGTGTTTTAGCAGAAAACATTGAGAAGAAACTAAAAATGAGCAGTGGTGTGAGTCTTGGTAAAGAAGTCAGCAAGTTGAAGTGCGTAAGAGACGAAAGGAAGCAAGATGGAACAAGACCGTAGATGCTAACGAACAAAATGACAATCAATCTCAATGTGCTTTATCCGCTTATGAAAGACAGTGTTATGGACAATCTGAATAGCACTACGATTTACGTTACACAGACTCGCCAGATTTGGTGAAGTAATCATGTTGATACGACATAACACAGGTACGGGTGCGGAATTCGGCCGGGATATGGACGGAGAAAGTGGATATGGTGACATAACTACGAGGCTGCAATTAGAGTTGAGATTAGGGCTTCGATTCGTCACTCTCCTCTCACTGTTGATCTTGATCGTCTTTGCCTCTCAGGGCTTCGATCGTCTTCTTCACTCTATTCTCATTGTCGATCTCGATTCTCTCTCTCTTCTCTCACTCTCAATCTTGTCTTTGTCTCTATGCTTCTCTTTCTCTTCGTCTATCTCGATCTGGTCTCTGTTCTCTCTCTCTCTCTCTCTCTGTGTTTTAATATAATTTGTTTTATATAATATAATTTATCATATAATATATATATTATATAATTTTTATGCCTAAAATAAAAAAATCATTTATTTTATCATATATAATATAATTTATTTTATGCCTAATATAATTTTTATTTGTTATTTCTTTTTTATTTTTTAACAGAATTTATTATTCCTTATTTATTATAATTTTTTTACTTATACTATATATGTCAATTAAAAATAAAAAAATAAATTATTAAAAAAATTATCAATAAAAATAATACATATGATAAAAAATAACAAATATGTGTAAAAAATAACTATTTAACGTATTCTTGTACCCATATCCACATTTTGATCCATATCCACATATCCTCAATTTTTAGTTTTGAAATGCCTAACCCCCAGATACGCACCCGCACCCGCACCTGCACCCGATACCCACACCCGAGTCCGTGTAACGTAGGCTGCGATTGTCACAGTAAAGAGAAATCGAAGAAGACTGAGGTACACCCAAATCAGATAAGAGACAACGAAGCCAAACAATCTCAGCAGTGGCATAAGTCATAGCACGATACTCAGCCACGACAATGGAATGTGCAATAATGGTCTATTTCTTACTCAATCACCAAGAAACATGCGGAAGCCAGAAGTAGACTTGCGATCAGTAACATCACCAGCCCAATCAGAATCAACATAGGCCACCAAATCAAAGAGAAAATGGAGGACAACAGTAAGTCCTAAAATATAGTACCCTAGAGATTGCGAAGAATGTGAACCAAAGTAGCTCAATGTGTAAAATGAAGAGCAGAAATGAATTGGCTAACCATATGAATAGTATAGGCAAGATTAGGACGAGTGATAGCTAGATAGACTAAGCAACCAACAAGCTCTCGATATAAAGTGGGATCATCCAGAGGAACACTATCAGTAGTGTTAAGCTTCACATTAAGCTCAATGGGGGTATCAGAAATCTTAGTGTCAGTAAGACTGGTGTAATGAATAACCTCATTTGCGTACTTGGCTTGAGACAAAAAGTAACCATTGGGAGAAAAAGCTACCTCATTACCAAGAAAATACTGCAATGAGCCCAAATTCTTCATTTTGAAGGTGCTGAAGAGATGTTGCTTGACCTCAGAGATAGCAGAAGAGTCAGAACCAGTGATGATCACATCATGCACATACAGTAATAATGCAACAAAGCCAGTAGAAGTGTGAAGGAGAAATAAAGTAGAATCTTGGGTACAAGGATGAAACCTAAGCTGAGTGATAGCATCCTGAAAGCGATCATACAAAGCACAAGGGGATTGCTTCAAACTATACAGATCATGCTGAAGACGACAAACCTGTCCAAAGGAATGAGGAAGGTCAGGGTGAGGAAGGTCAGGGAGAGGACGCATATAAACCTCCTTAGTGAGATGGCCATTAAGAAAAGTATTGTTAACATCCATTTGATAGAGAGGCCAATGACGAAAAGCAGCAACAGAAATCGAAGTGTGGACAATAGTCATCTTGGCAACAGGGGCAAAGGTTTGCTTATAATCAATACTATACTCCTGTGAGAAACCTTTGGTAATCAGGCGAGTTTTGTAGCGCTCAAGAGAACCATTAGAGTGAGTCTTGACTTTATAGACCTATTTGCAACGAACCAGATTTTTGCTAGCAGGCAATGAGACCAGCTTCCCAGTAGTAGTCTTCTGCAAAGCAGACAGCTCATCTTCCATAACTTGAACCCAATTAGGATCCTGATAGGCTTCCTTGTAAAACTAGGGTTCTGAAAAATAGTAAATAGTAGACAAAAAGGTACAATATGAAGGAGAAAAATATATTTTAGCAAAACTAAGTTTGACTACCTATTTATGGATGCGAAGGGGATGCTTACGATTGGCAAGATCAGAGTCGTTAGAGGCATGAAGATCGACAACTGGGGCAGAGACAACTGGTGGAGGGAGAGCCTTGCGACAAGAATAGACTAACAGAGGAGGAGACGAAGATGGAGCCTGAGGGGGAGGAAAATGAGGAGGAAACAAGGAAACAGACTCATGGGGTTAGTGGAGAAAGGCTCAGCAAGAGGGGTGGTAGAGGGAATAAGTGTATGGGAAACAATGGAGACGTACTCATCCAGAGGGACCTCAGAAGGAAATGGATTAATGTGAATCAAATCATCTTTGGAAACCAAAGCAATGATAGGAAGAAGCTGAAAGTAAGACAGATGTTCGAGAAAAGTAACATGGCGTGAGACATAAAGGTGACAAGAAACAGGGCCATAACAATGATAGCCTTTTTGGGTAAGACTGTAGTCCTAAAAGACATACAGAATAGATCGGACAGTAAGTTTGGTCTTATCTTTTATGGGGAAGAAGGACAAAACAAGCAGATCCAAAAGCATGCAGGAGGGAGTAATTGGGAAGTTGGGAGAACAAAATCTCATAAGGAGAACGACTAGAGAGTAGAGGAGTAGGCATACGGTTTAGAAGAAAAGTAGCAGTAAGAACTGCTTCACCCCAAAAAGGGGCCAGAACGGAGACAGAGAGGAGAGACCTAACTGTCTCAAGGAGATAATGGCGTTTACCCTCAGCTTAACCATTTTGGGCAGGTGCATTAGTACAATAAGTTTGGTAAATAGTACCCAAATTGGCCAAATACTCAGAAATCAATTTTAAAATATTCACCACCCAAGTCAGACCGTAATTTAGTAGTAGACCCAATCTGTCTAGTGACCATAGATTGAAAAGTACAATATATTTGGTAGAAGTCAGACTTATGAGTTGTAAGATAAATCCAAGTGTAACGGGTGCAGTCATCAACAAATGACACATAGTATGCAAAACCCCTTTTAGTGAGAACAGGATAAGGACCCTAGATATCAGTATGAACTAAAGAAAACGGTGTATTAGATATAGAAGTACTTTTACAAAAAGGTAAGGTTGTCATTTTGGCAAGTTTACACCCCTGACATTCGGTAATTTGACTAGGAAAATTTTTACCCAATATACCTGTGAGCCAAAGGCCATAAGTGATTAGTAGACAAATGCCCTAATCTAGAATGCCATAAATAGAAAGGACTTGATAGATAATCTAACTGAAAAGAGGAAAAAGCAGTCGGAGAGGTAGTCATAGGCAAGCTCTCCACTACATAGAGTTCTCCAACTCTACGGCCGATCCCATGTTGCTGCTTAGACATTCGATCCTGCACAAAACAGATAGAAGAAGAAAAGATAAAATCAAAACCGGAGGTATCAAGTTGACTGATTGATAATAAACTGACAGATAATTAAGAAATATATATAATAGATGGAATAGAGACAACAGACATAGCAGACGGTAGGACAAACCCAACAAATGTAATAGATATACCCGATATATTAGCAACATTAACAGTAATAGGAAAGAGAGGGGGAGTACAATTCTGAAGTAAGAAGAGATGATGAGTCGTATGATGAGAGACACCATAGTTAAAAAGCCAAACAGATGAAGAGATACTTGAAGAAGAACTAAGCAAACTTAAATGAAGAGTAGAAACAACGGAGGTAGACGGGGATGGCTAGGAAGTAGACAGTATATGCTGAAGTTGACTAATTTGAGCACTCAAGGAAGCCAAGTCAAGATCAAGAGCCGGAGCAGATGCAGTATAAGCGGCAAGAGGAGCACATAACTAGTTCTGAGAATGCTGAAGAGATGAGGTAGACAGACGTCCCTTCTTGGGACAGTGATACTTCCAATGGCCCATTTGATGGCAGAAGGCACACTCATCCGAAGTTAGAGACATCATAATAACCAAACAAAAAAAACCGAGGGAGTTCAAGTGTAATAAACCTAAAATAAAGCAAAATAGCCGAACTGGGGATTTAAGTGTAATAATCAAAATTTGAGGGGTCAAACTGTAATACAGTAGAACAAAATGACCATAGTGTAATAACTAGAAGAATGATGGGTTCAAAACGTAATAATCCACAAATTAAATGTAAAGATCAAACCGGTTACGAAGGACGATAAAGAGATCAACCGTGCGAAAGAACCAGGAGTCACGAACATAGGCATAGAGAGAGAGAGAGAGAGAGAGAGAGAGATCTCACACAACTCTTCGAACCGAAAAGAGCCCTTAAACTGTGTCGCACGCACCAGTCGAAGGGTCACCCGACAGGAGATAGAGTCGGAGATTGAGATGTGAAGTAGAGGAGATGAGTCATAGTTTCAGGTTGGATGACTCGCAACAGCTGTCTAAAGACAGCTTTAGAGAACCAAAAGGTCTTCACGAACTAGAGAACCAAGAGTCTACATCCAACGATATAGATAGATGAGCTAGAGATGACTCACGCTGAACCACGAATCAAAGACGAGAGAGAACCAGTTGTGAGTGAGACCCAGTTGCAAAGTAAGACCAGTCACCAAATAGAGGGAAGACTACGAACCAGATGAATCTTCAAACAAAGGGGAACTTCGAACTAGATTTGACCAAACCAGACGAACGAGAAAGAATCAGTTTGTGCAAAACCCTAGCCACCACGAGATTAGCAATCGGGTAGCTCTTATACCATGTAAGTTTTCTGAACGAATTTTGTATATTCAATTGTGTCCATAATACAAAGAGTACAACCAAGTTATATAGACTTAATCTAAAAAAGAAAATAAGAATAAACCTATATTCTACAATCAATTTAATATTCACACAATCAATTTAATATATTTACATATTATTCTCACATTACTATGTTACTAATTATAATATTTATGGGTCCTGCTAATGACAGCCCTAAGGGTTGTCAGTAAGGAACGTAAAATGCAAAAATATTTATTATCCCAAATTCCCAATACACTTTCACATATCCCAAAATACATATTTTTATACATTTTCCACACATTACAATACACTTTACACCCATTTTCTAACACTAGCATTTTCTAATATTTATTAATATAGTAAAATGCAATCTTACATATATATATAGATATATACTTCTTGAAAACAAATTATAAAAGCATTTATAAAAAATTCTAAATTCATGTCGTCAAAACTTATTATTTCAGCATATTGCATTTTGTTTTGGTGTGTTTTTCTATGTTTTGATGGAAACACTAGAATTTCATTTTTCCACTAGTGTTTCATTTGCGTCTCTTAGAAAATGGACTTTACGGTTGTTTCAATGAAACAAATGGAAATTTTGTTATTTGTGTAGGATTAGTTGTTTCCACCAAACCAAAATTGCTGGTTGCATGGCAATGGCTATAAAAGAATGAGATATGCATTTGATGTAGGATGGCCCCGAGAATACAAATAGTACAACGGAAAAGGAATGATCCAATCAAATAAAATAAACCATAACCCCAAAAAACAAAGAAATTCTCTCAATTTAATTTCATCATCAAATGCTAAAAAAACTCTACTACATAATGGCTTATTTATAGGCAACCCAGAAAACGCTAGTTAATGAGTTTCCAAAATGAAACATGGCAATAATTAAAAATTGTAAATAAGAATTTCCAAAATAAAATAAGACTAGTGAAATCTTAAGTAATATTATAATAATGTAACAATTTCTAAAATACTTATCTTTTTGAAAATCTCCAAATCCTTTCTCATCCAATGCCTTTTCTATTGGCATCATTTCTCCTCAGCTGCGAAAAACTCTTCGGAGAGTCTTAAGAGAAGTCATCCAGGAAATGAAGCTTATGCTTGAATACAACATTTCGACCCTTGATGGCATCCATCATCATAAGAAATCCAACAGAGGACTGACAAGAAGCAATTACATAAAAGGTAGTGGACAAGCATCAACAATTCTTGGAGAAACACCATCAAACAAAACAATAGGCTGCAAGGTTCCTTGATCAAGTAGTATCATATTCTCCATATGAAATATTGAGCCAATATTTAAAGTAAAAAAAGAGTCAATAAAATATGCATGTGGTCTATATTCAAGAATGACAACAATACACCCATGAGATGTCAACATGAAATATGTGAATGAATTAGACACTGGGTGCACCAAAGTCACATGCAAGCCCTGATGTTTAAGAGAATTTAGAATATCAGCTAAAGTGCTACTAACTTCAAGCATGTAATCGGATAAAGTAACAGAGTGAATGGATTGGGGGGATTGTCCATACTAAAATCAAGCGGATCCGGAATAGCAGGCAAGGACACAAAACCAATGGACTGTTCTTCAAGTGTCACCATAGGTGATGATTCAATGTTAGGTACTGCATAATTGGTTACCTCAAGACAATTATTAAGTTGATCTTCTTCTGCCAAATAAAGCTCAACTTCTATAGCATCTCCATAGGCGTCCTCTAGGTTCTTATAGATCATGTCTTAAGCCAAACATGAATTGACCAACAAGAATATAGTGGTCATGACTAGTTTCAAATTTTAAGAGACTGAAGCTTAACAAAGTAATTGTGGACACTAGAATCTGGGAATAAGGAATGTTAAGGCAACAAGCAATATTGGGTCCTAGCCTAAAAACATCATCGATGATTCACTCAAATGACCAGACTTCTAGATACTGGATTATTGAAGAGGAGTAAACCATATATGTATAATAAACTAACAATACTTACTTGGTGACCAAATACAATACAGTCAAATGCCAGCTTTCTGGGACATACAAACATTAATTGGCAGTATCAATTATATGAGGGGAAAACACAGAAGAAAATATCAAAATAGTCAAAACTATCATCACATCTACAAAACAGTATATGACACAAACTGGAAACATTTGATCAAGATGTAAGTTATATGCATGCACAAGACTAACATGCCTAAAACTCCTAGAACCTAATACAGGGCTGCACAAATAGTTAATCCTGACTTAATTAAACACAAGCAACAAAAACCACAAAACAACATACTCAAAACCCAGTTCATATCAATTCCTCAAATCAACTATGTATGTTTGTATAAATATACATGTGCAAGAGAGAGCACTCAAATTTGAATATTAGATTAAGAAATCAGTGAGGCCTTGAAAGAGTTTCGATCTGAATATGAGATTAACCAATGTCACGATTCATGATCATATGCTCTGTATTTGCTTCAAACAAAATAAAATAGTGAGATAGAATATGAACCCTAGATCAATAGAAAACACGATGAAGCGCGATGTAGTCGGAAAACAATCATTGGTGATTCGCCGATGACTCCTCAAACAAGAGCTAATGAAACAACGATTCAATGTTTCACCATCTCTCCGCCCTCACTCTTTTCAGGTCTTTTGAAGGGTTGAGCAAGAGAAACCTTCACCATTTTGGGGTTTCCAAAACATAGAGTGAGATATACAAAATGACTTACGGGTTTTTAATATGTAATTTGTTTTTTGTCCTTTGATGAAAAATATTTTACTTAAAAAATATTGGTTACTTTTTTTAACCAACCAAACAACGGAAAATAGAGACTTAATGCCTTCTTCCTCAATTTGCAAGAAGAGGGAAGGGGGAGAAGGAGGGAGGATATTAGAAACTTTAGTCCTTTGAGCATAATTGGAAGGGATAGAGAATTTTGACAAAAGTTCTTGCTACTTGCCTAAAAGTTGTGTTGCTTATGGTGGTGTCTAAGTCTTAGAAAGGTAGATTTTGGTTGTAGTGTTGGTGGTTATAAAAGGACAATTCTAGTATCAAGACTGGTATATGTTGGGTTTGGGGATTA
This sequence comes from Camellia granthamiana, assembly GCA_036172215.1. Taxonomy (NCBI): domain Eukaryota; kingdom Viridiplantae; phylum Streptophyta; class Magnoliopsida; order Ericales; family Theaceae; genus Camellia; species Camellia granthamiana. Next base: position 449,179 of record JAXFYN010000115.1, on the reverse strand, counting down.
GTAGAGAGGCTGGATTTGGTATTGTATCTCAACACAGTTAGGTTGTTGGTCTTAGTTAATGGCTCTCCAACTGGCTTTTTTTCATACGTCTAGGGGATTGCATTTGGGAGATCCTTTTGTCTCCTCTGCCTTTCATCTTAGATACGGAAGTTTTCAACAGAATGATTGAGAAAAAGGTGTAGGGGCTTCCTTGTATGCTTTGACATGGGACAACCTGATGGATCTTTACTGGTCTCACTTTATGCAGATGATACTATTATATTTTGTGCGCCTGAGGTAACAACTCTCTTGCATTCATGGGTTGATGATTTCCAAGGCTGGAACCTATATTACATGGTTGGGTACCGGTGTCGAGTGTAGGTATGTGTCTACAGGGCCGATTTATCTAATTCCCATGACCAAGGATTTCTTAATGTACCTATTTTAATTTTTAGGTTAAAATGGTGTTCACAAGGTTTCATAGAGCATTTCATGCATAATACCGGGTTATATTGATAGGTTTTCATGATAAATTTGAATTACTAAATATGCTTGCTATGTAAATATTTATACGTGTTGAACATATATGTCATGCCCTTATCTAGGTGTCAGAGTGTTCCACATGGGTACTTTATACATGTAGAATAGTCCATGTGACATAGGCTGGAACCCTCATAAAGGAACATTGCAGTATGCCATCTTAGCTTTGTTTTTCCATTCGCTTGTGTTGCAATGTAGAGTTGTAGTCTTTTCCTTTCATTCTTTTTTTCCTCCCATTTTTCATGTATTTTTTACCTTTCTCATTTCTGTCTTGTTTTTCTGTTTTTGTCTAATCTTCATTTAAACAATATCTTGTTTCATTTGTAGGAAGCCAGACCTGTGATATGTTTTGTTTTGCATGGGGATAATAATTTGCGATCTTATCATTGTTGTTCTTTTGGCATGGTTAATGCATATTAATGGAAACTCATAGATTTTTTATTTATTTTTATATCAATTGACAGTAGCAAAATGATCTTTAGAACCCTATACATTATTTTTTTCTTTCTTCACATTTTTTCTCTTCCATTATCAACCTGCCATCACCTTCTGCTGCCACCCACCATCCCCACCACCATTACCACCCTATCACATCTCTTTCTACCAAAATCCACCTCACCCATTTTTCTCTCTACAGAAGCCCACCAACACCACCCTTTCTTTTTCTACAAAAGCCCATCATCACCACCCTTTCTCTCTCTACTAAATCCACTACAACCACCCACCCTCTCTACCAGCAGTAGTATGTATATGTATATAATGTATATGTATGTATGTAATATATACAATGTATAATTCTTGATTAGAGAATCAGCTGTTAATAGTTTTGTGCAGTTGGGTTGAGGGAAGGGTGGATCCAGATGTGTTCATTTTTAAAGATTTTTTGGATGACTTGATTGGTTAGGGGGTTTCCCCCCATATTGGGGTTCTTCTTTGTATTCTTTTGCATTAGCTTGATGCATCAGCTTGATGTTGCTCTCAATAAAATTGCTTTTATTTATCAATATATATATATATAAACAATGTGTAATTGGATTCGGGATGTAAAATAGCAAGAAAAATGAAAAAAAGAAAGGGTCTATTTGACATTTTCACCTTTCATTAATCATGTTCACGTTATTACAAATAACATGGAATTGTTTGGCTATTTGGGGGACAATTTGCTGACCATGCATTTTGTTTGTGAACTCCAAGCTTTAAATGCACAAATTGTGATTGGCCACTTGAGTGGCTATGTATACCAGCTCGAGCAGGCTTCTCACGGTTTGATGATTGTTTTTATCTGCTTGAAATGAAGCATGCTGATTTGAGATTCTTTTTATCTGCTCGACAGAGTATTGTAACTTGTAATTGTTCTGCATGGTTCTGATTTCCTCGTTTGAGCCAGAATAAAGTTTGGACTTCAAGGATTGTCTCATCTATGATTTGAGATTCTTTTTATCTGCTTGACAGAGTATTGTAACTTGTAATTGTTCTGCATGGTTCTGATTTCCTCGTTTGAGCCAGAATAAAGTTTGGACTTCAAGGATTGTCTCATCTATAAAGATGGAACCCATGGGAGACTTTTACATGCTTGGACAGATCTTTTGAAGAGGCGTTACTCTGCAGAGCTTATTAGTGATTATTTTCTAAGCTTTCTACATATCATTATTTCATGAGTTTGTGAGAGCTTTGGTGGATTCCAAGGCTTTAGTGGATCGTGTTCAGTTCATGGTGGATTCCAAAGGTATCATGGGATCGATACTCAATCATCAATTGAAGAAAGAGATCATGGATTTGGTTAGTACAAGAAGTACACCCGCAAGCTCGTGGATTCAACACCTAAGGCGCATGGGTTTGGCTATGTTCCCGTGGTTTTTACCGTTGGGGTTTCCACGTTTTGTTGCGTGTGTGATCGCTTTACTTTATGCTTGCTATTTATAATTGTGTGATAAATTAATCAATCCTATTCAATTGGCAAAACGACATCCGTATCGACGTCACGAAAATTTCATTAATTATTCTTTAAAAGTCATTACGGCATGTAATATCAAATTTATACATGTGTCTTAAAATTTTATACCTTTCTCTCGTCTTTTTTTTCTTTGCAAGTAATTGTGGCTAGGCAACATCAAATTTATACGTGTTTTTTAATTTATAAACCTTTTTCTCATCTTTGTTTTCCTTTACAAGTCATTGCAGCATGTAACGTCAAATTTATGTACAAGTTTGAACTTGTAGTCAGCACGAAAAGTGTGGAGTTTTGTCTTTCCAATTTCTGTTAACCTTGAAAGTTTGCATTTAAATGGTATTTGTGGTTGAGGACTTGTATAGCTTTAGTTATAATCTGCTATCTGACAATTCTCTCTTTTTTTCTTTTTTCTTCTCTAGCAGAATCGTATGGAGCAGATGTTCTAATGTTGGTGACAAAATTTCAGTGGAGGGGCGTTCTTATGCTACTGTTGGCGTTTTCCCTAGTTTAAAGGTGTTGTTTTCTTTTTCTTTTTTACTTTTTTTTCTCCTGAAAAACAGCATCTTCTTGCTTCTAGAACTTTCATAGAGGTGTTGTAAAGTCACTATCAGTATTTTGATTGTAACTGACTGTTAATTTAGAGATCATAGTAGTTGTCGTACCGATTTCTGTTGTCCAGACTGCCTACGCAACACAACTACTTGGTTTTGTTGGCATTTCCAGAGTCCTTCGGTTTTAAATTTGGGTTGTCATTGGCAAATGGATCCACATATGCGTATAACTCCCTTGTATCCAATTCAAAACCCGAGCCTGTGCCAAAAAATTCTCGATGCACAAGTAGCTTCGGAGTTGTACTCTCTATGCATTTGTTGGGGATCAACCAAAATCGAACTTAACAATAACTGATATAGAGAAGAATATTAGACGTTGCTGGAACAGAACTGATGCAGTCATGCAATCAATTTTGAATTTCATGAATAGCTGATTTCAATAGTTCATATGGTTTAAGCCAGTTCAGTTTATATATATATATATATATATTCAGAATAAATTTGATCATTTGTTCCTTTCCAAATCTATTTTAGCAGAAGTCTCGAGCATTGGGTTATTTTCATTTATTTTATTTTTGTTCATTTGTTCACGAAAATTGATCCCTCGTCATTAGTTATGTGGTGGTCAAGTTGTAACCGTCTTCATTCTTCTTCAGAAGTGCCCATATTGATGGATTTGTGTGACAACATAATTAAAGCCCTTCCAAACTATGATATGCTATTTGAGACTTGGAGGGGGAAAAAAAATGTATGTGAGATCATTTGTAAATTTTTTATGTTGTAATTATTTATAAGAGGATAATAATTTTTATTTTTAGAATTGACCGTTGCTAGCGCTACGTACAATCAATTATAAAAATTAAACACAAAATCATGTGTTGCTACTTGCAAGAGCTTTTGTGGTTGGTTTCTTGATTAATTCTGCTTTAATGTTTTTCTTGTTCATGTGAGTTTTTTTGTTTGGAGTATTTACGTGTAAGTCCTAATAAGTGGACTTATTGTCTAATAGGTCCTATAGAAAAAATTTGTAATAAAAAAAGTTACTAATTGTAAGTTTTAGTAACAATTTATAAAAATTATGACAAAAAAAAAAGTTACCAATTATTAATTTTTAGTGACATAAAAAGTTGTCACAAAAAAATTATTTTTAGTGACAATTTTATTAGGACTTATTTTTTATAAGACTTGATGGAAATTAAGTCTAATTATTAGGACCTATTGGTAGTTTGCTCTTTTTGTTTTGACTGAGTGAAATATATAATCATAAGGAGTTTTTTACGGAGGCATTTAAACAAATTTTAATTTATGAATTTATACTAAATTATTAAAATTTTTTAGATTTTTAAGTCTCATTTAAATTTTAATAGTTGAAATTATCTTTTAAACAATGATTGTTCATCATTTATTATTATCTATAAAAGAATATGATGATTTGATATTTATTTTGATTTTTAAAATTTTAAAATATCAACTTTTAAATTGAAAAAATTTTAAAAAAATTACGTGCAAAAAAAAAAAAAAAAAATTTTTTTGAAAAAAATCAAAAAATTGAATTATTTTTTGCAAAATTGAAAATTTTTGATCTATAAAAGAGCATGATGATGGAATATTGATGTATAAAATTGAAAAAAAAAAAAACTTTAGAAATGAAAACATTGATAATGTTCTCAGTTTTATTGGATAGTTGAATCAAACTAATAAGTAGAAGGGTAAAAACGTTTAATCTCATGTTTTTTTTTTCTTTTTCCCATCAATTAGTGAAATAATTATCTGGAATATCAGTAAGCAAAATTGATGATGTTATTGATTTTAAAAATTAGAAAAAATTGATAACATTATCATTTTTACTAAATATGACTTATTGGTTCAAAATTTTTTAGATGAGACCTGAACTATCATAACATTTATATTTATAGATATGATTTTTAGATAATTAACTCTTATTTATCAAAGGAGTGTCTGATAACAAAGAACTATTCCAAAAAACTATTCAAAAAAGCAGGTCTATATTGCAATCATTCTCATGCAGTTCACATTTTACCAATTTTAAATAGGGTGGTGATTTAGACCCCCTTTTTTTCACCCCCTTTTGACCCCCTCTTTTCTCTCATTGGTCCCCCTTTCCTGCACATCCAATCACCCCCTGACACATGGCAAAGGGGGTGAGGGGGTGCCCCAAAAGGGGGTCTCAAGTATTATCCTTTTAAATATATATATACAACACTTTTAGGTAGGGCTGCAAATGAACCGAGCTGTTCATGAACAAGCTCGAGCTCGGCTCGTTAAGGCTCGTTTAAGCTCGGTTCGCTTACTAAATAAACGAGCTCGAGCTTAAATTTTAAGCTCGTTTAACAAACGAGCCGAGCTCGAATTCAGTAATACTCGGCTCGATAGGCTCGCGAGCCCACATATATATATATATATATAATTATATTATATATTATTTATATAATTATATAATATATACATAAATATAATTAACAATTAACAAAATATTAAACTGTACAATTTTTTTTTTCTATTATATTTGTATAAATTTAATTCATAAAATTTAAACTCCACAAGTTTACTATAATATATACACGTGTACACACATATATATATAGCAATTTTGGAATCATTTGTTTTTCTTGAAGGGAGAAATCTGTAGCCATGTGGAGGAGTTTTATAAGCACTCACTATTGGCCATATTTGTGCCTTGGACCGATGTGGGACTTCTTCTCAGCAGCAAACACAAGTGTATATCAAATGTCAAACAAATTGTCCCACATCGCCTCTACACAGTGGTGTTCAGCGAAAAGGATCTCTATTTATGTCTAAGTGTAGTAGGCTTCTTGGCTTCCGTTAGTTTGACTTGGCTAACGAGCCAGATCGAGCCGAGCTCGAGTTAAATAAATTTTGCTCGAGCCGAGCTCGAGCCAATATATTTAGGCTCTCGTTTCGAGCTCGAGCCGAGCTCGAACATTGATAAACTCGGCTCGGCTCGGCTCGGCTCGATTATACCTTTACTTTTAGGTGATTTTTTTGGGACCAAAATAGCATATTTTTTCTTTACTTTTAACAGTTGATTTTATGAGAATAATTAATTATTTCTGTCTTTTTTTTTTTGGTTGAGATAATGAGATGACAAAGTATAATAATGACATATGAGTTTACAAAATGAAAGGGTTAGTTGTTTGGTATTATGAAATACAATTTAATGTGATAAATTTATGGGGCTTTAGTTGGTAGCTCAAAAATTAGTGGCCCTAATGGCCCTAATTTCCATATAAGGTAAGAAAAAAAAAAAAAGGTAAAAAAGAAAAAGAAAAAGAAAAAAAAAACAAACTTACCCAAACAGGAAATTAGGACCATTAGGGCCACTGTTTTTAGGGCCACAAAACATTTTTCAAATTTATGCATACCTTTTATTTTTTATCATTTTCTTTTCACTGACAATTGTGGACTGATGGACTTGTTAGCCTTGATCGTTACAAAGGACAATGCCACCATTTCGAGCCTGTTGCTAGAAAAGAAAATCAATATATATTTGTTAGATTTTTTCTAAAACAGGTTATGTTTCATTGTGGGTAATGTATTTATTTTGATGTGATATGTGTATAATATTAAAAAAAATGGGCTCTCTTTGGCACAAAACTTTGGTCGAGCATACTCAAGTTTTCTAATGATTACTAGAGAAGTGGTGATGATAGGTGGTGGAAATTTATTCGATCGTTAACTCCAATTAATTGAGGGGTACACAAATTGGACACTCAATTGTCAAAAAGTAAAAGAAAAAAAAGAGTACTTTTTGAAATATAGAAAAAATCTGTATTAAATCAAACTCAAAGGATGGCAGTGTAATTTATCCCAAATAAAAAGGCACTGTACATTAAATAAATAAATGAATTTATATTGAATTTTACTTGTATAGCTCAACAGCATCTACTGTCAACCCACATACATAGAAAATCAAATCATTCCCCCCACAAAAAATACATCTCATTTTCTCTCCATGCGTCAAATATATAAATCAAATCAAATCAAATTGAATAGCACTGAATTAAAAATATTGAGGAACCCCCAAAACCCCTCACCACATCAAACCCAACCCACCCAAAACAACCAATGTCACCACCACTAAACCGCCCTGGAACCTGGTGGCACCACTAGTCGGTGCAATGGCTGGACCTTGGGACTCAACAGGAGATGGTGCCGGAGCAATTCCCAAGTGCCTCCTATGTCTCTCAGACATGACCACAACAATCAGCCTCTGTCCCTTCTTGCAGTGTCCCTCGGCTCCACTAATGAAATAGAATGGTCCTGCTTTGTCGAGTCTCACCTTAGTGTTACCGTCCTTGTACTCTGCAATGGGGCTAGAAGTGTTGCAGGTCACATAGTCTCTCTTGCTCACTTGCAGTACTGAATCTTTGTTGCTCTCATAATTCCAAACTACCAAACAAGAACACAACAAGATTATGTTAATTCTGTGACTATGTTTTTTTATTTTTATTTTTTATTATTGGAAGAGATAGAGATAAAGCTTGGGAATGGAGGGGGAAGATTGATTACCAAGAGAGTCACCAATGAGGAAGCGGGAGCTTTCGGCCCATTGATTGAGAGAATCAGGAGAGTAATGAGAGGAGGAAGAAGGAACATTCCATGCTTGTGTCTTCCCTCCAACCAAGAACTCTCTGGCTTCTGATAAGCTGCCACTTGCCAAGAAGACCAACAATAGAACAACCAATGAAGAAGAAGAAGAAGAAGACACAGTTCTTGCAAAACCAGCCATGGACACTGCTTAGCTTCTTGGAGAGAGAGAGAGAGAGAGAGAGAGAGAGAGAATGTTTTATGGTGGTGATGGTGAGTTAGGGGTGTGTATATATATGGAGGTAGGAGAGAAGGGGAAAGAAGTAGCCGTTGGGAAAGGTTGGGAGCGACAAGGCTGGCTTTCTCTCGTTTCGAGATACGTTATGGTTTTGTTTTGTCGGTTATGTCATGACAACGGTAAAAATATTAAAATGAAATGATAACCCCTCATTAACATAATTAGTACTAGTGTATACCCGTGCCTAAAGGCACGGTGTAAATAATATTGTTTAAATAATTTTCATATGTCATTCTCTCTTAAGTTAGGAACATTGAGAATCAAGTATACCTAATCTATTTTTCCATAAACACAACTTCAAATAAAAGGAACAACAAAATGGTGTTCTCCCTTTGGAGCACACCATGTTAAGTGATGGTCCCAAATTCTACTTAATCGAGTGTGCTACTGGATATAGATCTAATATCAAGACCCATGCCTGACAACACAAAAAAGTAAAACAAATATATATTAGTTTAAGGTTTAGAAACACCAATCCAAATAAATTGAAAGCTACATAAATAAAAAATGAAAAAGAAACATAACAAAGAGAAGATTGTGAAGATCATCAAACCTGCAAGAGCTTCGAAACAGAATTCAAAAACTCAGAACTAAACCCATTGCTAACTAAAAGAAGTCAGTAATTCCCTCAATTACTCAATTACTCTCCAGGATGTTTAACCAAATATAAAAACCCATCTCACAATTTGAACACACACACATACTCTATACTAACTATTAATAAAAAAAAAATAGCTTATACAAAATATGTTATTAATCAATCAAAGCAAATAATGTAGTACATTACATTATAGCAAAAGGTTAGATAGAGTAGTGTATGGCTGTGATTGGATAAAAGCAAATAATGTAGTACATTATAGCACGTTTGAGAAAATGTGGGTTCATACTCATCATCTGCACTATCCTAAAATAATAATGTGGGTTTCAACAAATGAAATGTGGGCTTCTAAAGCCATTAGCATGCATACAAATACTCAAGAACATATATTTTGATAATATATAAGAACGATAAAAAGTTATCCTCAGGACAAACTACCTGCATGCCAGGAAATTGAGCATTATTGGCCATACCAGGAATGAGGAAACACTCTGAAACAATCACAACCATTAATATATGTTAGCGATCTTCACAAAACCATTGTATTGTAGCATATACAGCAATTACAATACCATGATACCATCAAAACAGAAAGAAAATGGAACATTAGTTAGTTACATAGTGGAAAACTGTGATTGTCAGGACTCGAGCAAATTATTTCATTCTCTGAAGAAAGTATATTATGTCGAATAAAGGTACACATGCTGCAACCCCAAGGCAAGTGGCCGAATGGTAAAGTCTGGAGGATAAAATCTACAGGTCTCGAGTTCGAGTCACCCCTTGGGGTCACTGGAGGTTTGCCCGGTCGTTAACTTCAGGGCCCTCGGGATTAGTCCTAGCTTCCCTTAAAATCAGCGGGTTGGGGATACCTGAGTTATCAAAAAAAAGAAAAAAAAAAAAGAAAAAGAAAAAAAAGAAGGTACACATGCTGCTATAGAATTGTATAACAAATAAGGAGATTCTAGCAATAGTTAAAATAACATCAAGCAATAAGATTCTACCGGCATCATTCTAATTTTTTACCTTTCCTACGACTCCATTTTAGTTTTCCACGAATTATTTTAGGAAGTCAAATAGAAATGTTTGGTATTGTTCTAAAAAATATATATATATTTTGGAAACAAAAGCAGCAAAAAGCTTGTAACACTAACTGTTTTCATATCGTTTTTATTTTTGTACGAATCCAGTGTTTGATAATTCATAAAAAACAATTTCAAAATATTCCCCAAAATGAAATATCTTCATAAAAAACTCTTCCAAAAACAATTTGCCAATAGAAATTTCCATATCAAAACAACAACAGTATACAAAAACCCAAATGATTCCCTCTTACTAAAACCCAAATGACTGGGTTTATGAAAATAAATTGATTCCCTCTTCTGAATCATTTTAATGACAAAAATTATTTATTCAAAGTAAAAATGAGGGTAACCCACCAAATCATTTGCTTCCTTCAACCCCAAATCAGTACACGCCCTATCCTTCGCCCCGGCATCATACCCTCCTTCGAGCTTCAAATCAAACGTGGTCTTGCAAGGGTTGGGTCTGACAGCGAATTGAAGAAGAGCAAGGGAATGGGCTCCGATGGAGGTAGAGAGAGAGAGAGAGAGAGAGAGAGAGAGAGAGAGAGAGGGTGTGGGTTCAAAATTTGAAATCAGAAAGAGAGAGAGAGAGGAGTAGGTGTGAGAGAGATGCATTTTGAGATATTTTGGGATTTACATTTTGCACCGTTAGATGTTGATGGTGATTGATCTCAACCGTTGAAATGTCTTTGAGAATGAGACATTTTTAGCATTTGGATTGAAGCAATCTGATGGTTCACATTTTGACACATATACATTTTCAATTTTGAATTTAAAATTAACCTTCCATGGTTATATAGATGGGATTGGATTCTCTTTTGTAAAATGTTATAAATTTTAAATAAATTATTAATTTTTTTTATCAAATCTCTTATATGAGTGTGCAATTTATGCACATATGATTTGTGTGAGTATTATACTCATGTGAGAGGTTTAATAGAAAATTTGATAATTTATTTGGAATCCCTACCATAATTCTTTGTCAATTTGAGAAAGTATTTAGGTTGATAAGTTTATTTTTGAGAACGGTAAAAATATTAAAATGAATTAATAACCACTCATTAATATTATTTTTATGGGATTGGATTCTCTTTTTGTCGAATTGAGAGAGTATTTAGGTTGGTAGGTTCATTTTTTAGAGCGATTTTAATTATTTATTTTTTAGTATTTATTGAGTAAAATTTTTATGTGAAAAATAAGATATCAGATTTTGATAGTTTTATATTTGAATCACATTTGTATTCTAAAAAATATATGATTATTCTTAAAATTATAATTGTCATCCATTTTTGTAAAATAAATATGATTCAAATGTATAGTTATTGATAAGTCTTAAAATGTAAATAGTTCAAATTATCGAAATCGACTCCAAAATAAACCTACCAAACCCAGACACTCTCTGAAGTTGGATGGCTAACTTGAGAGAATCCAATCTCTATTTGTATGTGTTTAAAATGTTTTGAATTAGAAAAATGATTCATTTACATAATTTTTTCTCTCAAAATCCCTTGAATATTCAAAAGTTAGTCCACACTCTAATATGTAACAATTGGTATACATTATGCCTTACCATCTCGTTCAAGAGGGTTTTGGGGGCGGGGGAAATTGAGGATGTAGAACTGCTGTTTAAATTATATCTCCTCCATCCCATTTTGTTTGTCCACCTCTCCATTTTGGCATGTCTCAAAATATTTGTTCACCTTTTATTTTGGATACTAAACTTTGCTAGATTTTCAAAACTACCCACTTTAAATCATTATAAACACATTTGGAAATTCAAGATAGTGGTGGTAAATTCATTTCAAAATTTAAAATGTGAGAATTGCATATTTTCTTAATAAGTTAGATTCTCTAAAATAGATAAATAAATTGAAATAGAGGAAATATAAAATGTGTATTTCAAATTTTAATTTTAATTTTAATTTATCGTTATTGACTCTTAACAAAGGCTCATTGAGCCTACTCAATACTTAAAAAGCTTTGAAATATAAACTACTAATTTTTAAATGAAAATTAAAAAAAAAAAATCTCAAATAAGTGGGCATAGTGGGGGGGAAAAAAAGTTTCCATAACTATAAGTCTGTCATATATTTGGTACAAGTTTTTTTCATATATTTTAGAGTAAATATTTTCTACATGTCAAATTCACACATAAAATTTTTCATGTATAGTGTAATTGCTTTTAAAGTGTCTCACTAATATACAATTCCCATTTTTTAAACAGTCAAATTGTGACAAATAATTTAAATTTAAGATAAATTACAAATATATCTCTTGAGATTTGTTAAAAATACAAATTCTCCCCTCACGTTTAAGAAATTACATCTCACCTTTTAATGTTTTTAATCACATAACAAATGACCTTCTCCGTTAATCAATCGTTAAGTCAAACTAACAGAGTATAAGAGAGTATCTCTAACCCACTAGGTATGTACTACATGTTAGTTAAAATACCTACTATAATTCAAATTTTTTTTTAAACCCCAATGCAGTATGTAAATGATTTGATATTTTGCCTCAACTCACATTTATTAGATAAATATAGTCATCCTTCAAAGATTAGGCTCTATTTGACCTGTATGATCCTTTATCTTCGTCTTTGTTGTTGATATGCCATTTCATAAAGTGAGTAGTATTTTGATAAATAGCTACAATAAAAAGTATAATTGGAGTGAAAACATAAAAAAGTGAATTAAAAAAAAAAAAAACATTATAGTACCTTTTAGATAGCTAAAATGCCTAATTGAAGATGCTATAATGTAAGATGCAAGTAATAAATTTTTTTCTTCGGAAATACCTATATTAAACTTTAAGAAATTAAACACTTTAGTGGTGTGAAAAGAGGGTTTTGATAGTGGGTGGATAAAAATGAGGATAGTATGATAGTTTCATTTTGGTATTAGGTATTAGAGAGTATTTGAGTAATTTGATTGCCTGTTAGGTTAGTGGTAGGGAAAATTTTAATAATTGAAATATTTGTAATTTTCAAAATGTGAGACGAAATTGATATTTAAAAAAAAAATTCAAGGGGTGTAATTGTAATTTATCTTTAAATTTAAGGAAAAATTACTGGTAAATCCCAAATTAGGGAATGTTGATCCATTTAATCTTGTGTTTTTTTCTTATGAACCATTTGGTCCTATTTAATTGGTAAGGAATATTTTCGGAAAATTCTATTTCCACACGTCTAAATAACTAAGGGAACACACTTAATAAATTTTTGGGTGATTCTACTTACACTACTCTTTTACCTCCTTACACCCTCCATCTCATTACACCACTTAAAAAAAAATTGAATTCTCATTACACCTAATATAGTACCAAAACAAACCCTATGATAAAAAACTCTTCAAAATCCATCTCTTTACACCCATACCTTTGGAGGGAAAAGAGAACAATGCAGAGAGAACGACGCAGGAAAGAAGAGTAGACAACACCGGCATGGAGGCGTTCGGACGGCGTGGACGAGTGAACTCACTCTTCTCATTTGCCAAAGGTAAGTGAGAAAACTCTTCTTTCTCTCTCTATATTGATAGACATAGATATGTGTATCTATCTATATATCTATATCATCTATGTCATCATTTTTTGCAAATAGACAAAGAATAGCACATTCCCAACATAGCTTTGGTGGTTTAGATCTTGGAATTTAATTGGGTTTGTGATTTTTGGTGCTAGTTTTGAATGTTGAAGTTCAGATTTTGGTTCTATGTTTTATCAGATTTTTGGTCCTCTGTTTTGCCCACTGTCTCTTTCTTTTTTTTTCTTTTTTTTTTTGAGAGTGATAGTTAAGTGGAAAGCGTTAGGGTTCTGTGGGTAAAGAGCTTCCATAGAAGGTTATCAATAGTTGTGGAAAAAAATTGAATTTATGGGTTAGAGTTTTGTGGGTTAGTTAAGTGAGCACCATTTCTGGGTTAGTCAAGTGAGCACCATCTCTACAAAACATTCCATCATCACATTAAAAATGAATCATGTATAATAAAAATGTTACATTAAACTAAGTTCAAGATTACCATTTTTGTTTAATACTTCTCTTAATTTATGTTCAAAATTATAATCAGAATCTCTCATAGATGTCTCCTTGTTTCATAGATTTGGGTTACCCCAAACTTTTTAGTAAGTAACTTATATAAGATAATGAGCTGAGTTTTGGAAGTGGGCATGTTCTAGTGACAAGCTAAGCCAATGCCTAGTACCAGTGTTTCTTCTTCAGGACGATCTCACACTCAAGCTAGCCCAATTGACAACCCTACAGTATGTACGATGCACCAATCTCAACCACATTGCACTCTCCTATAGCACCACCCCAAACCATACACCAATAGTGGAATCCTTGAACATCTATCCACCTATTACCACAGGCTGACCATCATGACTCCCACAAATCAATAATTAGTTCACCAACTCATCAACACTACCATCAAACTCACTAGTCACCACTGCCATTATTAATCCATTCTAAATCACATTAATCCACCTTCCAACCATATTCTCATCCCCCACTAACACAATCACCAAGGTTGCCACACCCTGTTATTTTTTACTTTTTTCCTAGTTTACTTTCTAATTTCTCTTCCTAAACTTCTTTATATTCTTGAAACACATTCACTCTCAACTCTCCACCTTCCTTCTCTATTTCCTCTCCTAAATATCTCCACTTTCTCTACAATATCTTTCTGAAGTCAAACCTCTTTAAACCTCTATACTTTTACCAAACTGGAATATCACTGGAATATCACTTGGCTCCTTCAAAATCACCAGAATATTCACCAACACCTATTTGTGAACGTCAATTTGTTCTGCCGATACAGAGAAGGCTTCTTCAGAATTATCAGATCATTCATGGTGATAATTATTTTTTATTTTTTTGATAAATATTTTCATGGTGATAATTCTGAATCAAGCAATACCTCGAAGCTGCTGAACCTGATGCTTCACCAGAAGGCCTAGAACACTTATGGTGGTGGTGGCAGCTTCGATTGGCAGAGGAAGTTAAGGAAGGATTCGACAAAGGGTTTTGCTCAATGAAGTCACTGACCAAAAAAGTATATTTTTTTACTCTAAGGAGTTGCAAGGACCCTTGTAAAAACAAGAGAATCATTGTTGATTAGCTAGTATATGCGAAGGCACCATCACGACATACTATTTATCTAGTTATTGATGTTTTCATTTCAGTAAGCAACATATAAATGCTCGTAGTGTGCCTGTATAGCAGCGGCCATCTGAATGTGTACGGGGATACCGTGAGTGGTATGCTCGTGTTTCGCATCGGGTTGTTCAAAATCCTACACATCACTCTCAGTTTGATCCACGTGTTCAACGTCCTGAGAATGATGTTACTATGGATCCTGAGTGGGTAAGCAAATTGTGAATTAACTTTTTTCACTTTTAAGTGGTTCACCATAAATCAAACCCTAAGTACGATTTTTATCAATTTTTTTGCAGTGTAATGATGCTGCTTTCAATGTTGGTGTTGTAGTCTATAGGCTCAGTCGTGATGAGTGTGTCTTGCACCCTGACATGCTGTATGAAACCATTGGTCGCATGCTGCAAGTTCTTGATGGATAGAATTTGGGATCTACTTCGACACGTACAGAGCATCAAGTCTACTATCGTAAACGTCGTAGGATGGACCGTATATGAGGATTGAGATCTACTTTTTGTTTGATGACATAATTTTGCATAATGTCTAGCCCGTATACATTTTAGGATATAGTTTTGTGTTAACCGTACATGATATTTGGGTTGTAATTTTTTTTTTTTTTATGGCATAATTTTTGTGAAAGCCTAGCCCCGTACAGAATTTGGGATCTAGTTTTTTTTTTATGACATAGTTTTTGTGAATGCCTAAGCCGTACAGAATTTGAGATATACTTTTCCCTAATGGCATAGTTTTTGTGGATGCCTTGGATCTTTTGTAAACTGGATGCTTGGTTGGACAAGTAATGAATTGTCATACTTTTGTAAGAATTTTAAACAGTTTCACATCTATTTTGTATTCAATATTTATGTCAATGGAAACTTATTTTGGCGAACATATGGATTTGTTATTGTTTGTAATGCATTGTAATGGTATTAAAGTGTTTTGGAGGGATATGGTACCATTTGCTGGAAGTAACATTGTTTTTTTCAGTGTTATGGGCTAGTTTAGCGTCATACTGCTAAACAATTTGAATTATTCCAGTGTTCAGTTGCCGGAAACAATAGATCCCTCCAGCTTTTAGTTGCTATATATTTCCAGAGCCACTTTATCCTAAACAATGTTTTTTTTATTTGTGCTGGGCCTGTTCGGTAATACAATGCTAAACAATTTGAATTACTCTAGTTCCATGTTACCGGATAAAATTTTGTTTCCCAGCATTATGTTACCGTTCAATTGGATAATTTTTGTTCGCTTCCTAACAAAGCCAGTAAAGTCCACATTGAAGTGCCTGTTCGGTCACACAATGTGAAACAAAAATTCGGTGCTATAATGCCGAAATAAATGGTTTTGTCCAGCCTTTTGTGGCTATACATTTATAGAGTCACATCCTCCCAAATTATGTGGTAATAATTTGTGCTGGGGCTGTTCGGTAATAAAATACTAGTGAATTTTAATTAATCCAGTGTTGTGTTACCATACAAATAGTTTTTCCCAACATTATGTTGCCATACAATTGGAAAATTTCAATTTGCTTCATAACAAAGTCAGTGAAGTCTACTGTGAAGTGTCTGTTCAATCACACAATAGTAGACAAATTACATTTGTCCGGTGTTATGTTGCTGGAAAAAATATATTTGTGTAGCGTTCTGTTGCTATACATTTACAGAACCATTTTGTTATAAATAATAATTTGGGGCTGTTCGGTAATAGAATGCTAGACTTATATTTTTTTTTCGGCATTGTGATGCCGGACTATGTTATTTTGTTCAATTTCAAAACACCGAACAAAAGTCGCACACCAAACCATAAAATTGAAACAAAAACCTATCAAACTAAAAAAAAAAACTCACCATTTCACTTTTTTGATGGTTTTTCACCACCGTTTCTTTATCCATTGCTTTTTTTTGATGATCAAAACACTATGATTATCAGTTTTTCAAAAGAGATGTGTAAGAAAAAAGAAAAGTTGAGAAAGGAAAAAGAGAAGTTGGAATTGAAAGGTCAGGGGGTGTAAGGAGATAATCAAATATATTTAATTTTAGTGTTTTGTCCCTTTAAGTAATTTCACATATGGATAAAATTGGAAGAAAAAAACAATCTTATATGGAGGGTGTAAGGAGGTAAAAGAATGGTGTAAGTAGAATCACCCTAAATTTTTTAATTTAATGGCAATTATACCCTAAATCTTAATGACCATAATAGACATCCAACAACACATTCAATGTCTTCCATGGATGGCTTTAATGGACTCACTTCATGATAATCTGAATCTCCGGGTAAGTCACTTAGATTTTATATAAATCTCAATTCTTTGAATTTATCATTTGATATGGTAGCTTGTATATGATTCTGTATATCTTTCTTGATTCTTTGTTTGCAGGAGTGTAAATTGAAAGGACTAGTTTGGTCAATTGATGAGAAATCTTTGAAATCTGATCAGATTGTTGCTTTTCTAGTAAAACCCAACACGCTGATTTTTTAATTTCATTTTGAGAGGAGGGTTTGTTTGACTTTGTTTGCTTGCAAACATGGATGGTTTATACTGAAGACACTAGCAACTGGATTTCAATCATTACCCCGTTGGTAGGTTTGTGTGTGTTGATGATTGGGTTGGTTGACTTCTAAATGATTACTGGCATGAAAAACCTAAGAAATTGATCTGGGTTTTCTCTTAAAGTCTTGGTTGAGGATTTAAAAACCTTATTCACTTCATGGGTGGCTCAAGAATGTGGTCTTCAGACTGGTGTTCAAGCTTCATGTGGGTAGAATTTTTTTGGTCTTCAAGTTTTCAAAAAGTGTGTGAAAAATAGGGGCAAGTGTGTGTACAATAATATTTGAGTGAATGATATAATTGTAATTTTTAGTGTGTGGATTGAGAAAAACAATCAATAAATAAATTATCAGGTGTGTGTATTGAGAAAAAATTTGCTCTAAGTTATTTATGTGTGTGGAAATAGAATTTCCCAATATTTTCCTTTGATTTAACATATGTGGAGTTTACATATTTACCCTTTGGTGGGATTTGGTGGGATTTTTTTTGCTAATGTGTGTGTAATGATGTAGAGGGTAATGTTTTACATTTCTATTTGTGTGTGATTCTTATCTTGTAACGTGGTAACCATTTTTTTGGATGGCGTTTACTGTAAGGCGCTAATTGGATGGTGTTTACTGTACAATTTTTTTTCCCCTCTCCACAGTATGTGCTTGGTGTAGTTTTGTCGAACTGGCCAACGCTCATCAGAAATTATAAGTGAACAACACAATTTCAGTATGCGGAATAACATGAACAAACATTCATGGAATGTGAATAACGTTTCAATAATATGACGTGACACTATTACATGATGATCTGTTACCAATATCCGAGTCATTCCCTGCTTGGACGTAGTTTGGTAATTAACAAGTGTGGTGTGTAATTTAACATTTTCCATTCAATGATATCCATGGAATGTCCACGTAACAGTGTTCATGACAGTGCTGACAAAACAACGTTATGTATTAACCACCCAAAAAATATGAACCAACAAAATTATGTGTCACTCTAAACTAACGTCACGTTTCGTAAAAACCACCAAACATTTTTAGTATGAACCATCAAAAAATGTTTCACAAAAACATACGTAACATTAGGTAATCTTCCAATGTTTCATCATTTTTTTCGAGTTCATCGCCACTAGTAAAGACTACAATCATGTAGTCATAAATTTTTTTCCCAAACAAAGTCTACAAGCTACGAAGGGCAGCTTCTTCTTCTTTCGAAAAGCAGGACCTGACTGAGAAAACTACAAGAACTGCAAGAGCTATCCTTGGCCATATTGATGCATTTGACAATTTCTTTTCCAATAAATTCAGATTCAGCAGGAACATCAAATAATTCTGCCATTTTTTATTAGGCTGTAGTTTGAACCAAACAACATATTAACAAAAGAAAAAATGCTTATATTGCTAATTGATATAGATTTACCAGGACTGTCAATGACATTAAGAATCTAGCCATTTGTCAATACAGTTTTGTAGCTCACAAGTACTGGTAACACCAGTTGAGCTAGCCCTCGACTTAAATGCCTTTCTTCCAAGAATGTTATTGCCTGTAGAGCTTTTTCCATTTCATGTACGTCTAATGTAACACCCTATTTGTTTTTCTACATTTACTGTTTAACTTGGCACTAATGGCCAACATTTTAGTGAACACAATGTCACAATCACATTCACGTTCACTCCATAATTGGTCCGGTGTAAACCATTAAGCCCACATCCATCCAGAATATGGCACATTGATTTTTTAGGGAACCAAAAAAAAAAAAAAAAAAAAAAAATACTGCATGAGTGGATGAACACATGTTATATTGTAACCCCATATTTTCATCAAGGAATTACATGTACGCCACGTTACTCGGATAATTACAAAAACATTAACAACAAGCAACCATTACGGCGTTTCACATTATAAACTGAGTGCCATGGCTACGTACCCAACATAATTTCACATGGCGACGTACCCAACATAATTTCACAAATATTGCAACAAGAAATACCATATTGCAAGACACACACTTATTTCACACAATGTTAATGCATAATGTGTCTAGAAACCAACATACACAACCATTTTTAGGGTGCAAAATCTGTTGCCCACATGGATGAATGATGTTAACAACAAAACCCACATGTCGAAATTATCACAACACAAGGCATATCCTACCTCCAAACAGGGCAATTTTCTGATTAACATCAATACAATAACATCAACATATGTATTTCATCCTAAACTAATAAGACTGACTCATTAACATTCAACACACAATTCGGGACCCTCATATCCATAACCATTACGAACGTTTCGCATTATAGACTGAGTGTCTTTCAACGAACCCAACTGTAGACCGCCCGAACTTCCTCCGTGCGCCCCCCTTTCGAAGAGGGCGTAGATTTGGGTTCATAGCTACTACAGTTCGGACTCCTGTCACGGTTCTGTATCTAGTCTCACAAAGTGCAATGTAAGACTGATAAATCACCAAAGAGTTCAAATCCGACAAATTGTTTTGAAAAATCGATTTTAATCAAGAAGTGCCAAACATGGACTGCTTTTACCTTAAAACAGGGATCTGCTGGTGGGCTAGCAGCCAGAAAAAGTGGCTGCCAGCCACTAAAACTGGCCGGTCGGCTAGTGCTATTGGTCGGTCGGCTAGTTTAACTGGCTGGTCGGCTAGTTGCTTCTCCAGGCTTCTGGTTTTGCTGCAACAGAGAACAATAGAGGCACAACAATGTATTTGCAAGACAATGTAGGCACTGCCACTCTTCCAATCATGTCTCAAACTCAAAGGAGCGTGGCACTCGGCTCTCAAGCCACCAACCAAGTATTTTCAATGCATGGTGGCCAAGAACCAAGCTTGTACCATGTTTATGAATGCACAAACAACACACAAAGAGCCTCCACCCTATCATGCTTGATCAAAGGTGTTAGCGACCAAGAAACGTGACACGTTTCATCACTTCAAGTATGAAACATCCTATATTTCTTGTGTTTGGATCAACGTCCGATCCAAACACATGCAATGCAACACACATATGTTATCTTGACATGTTTTACTTGGCTCAATTCTTGTTTACTCATTTACATTACCAAACCATTCCTTAATTGGTTAAGTCCAATGTGCAAGTCCTCTAAGGAGAAGAGATCAACCAAAAGAATAGTTTAAGGCATAGGAGAGACCATGCCTTTGACTAGGAGGAACCCTCAAAAGAGGGTTAAAGCCATTTAAGTATAAGTCTCAATCCCAAGCTCAAACACAATCTCAGGGCCAAACAACCCTCAAATGAAATGGAAGAATGAAGAAATGAGGGAGGTGGCAGATGTTTAGGGTTGGTTTGGGATGTCCTAAAAAAGTGCACTTTTTGACTTATTGGTGGGTTTGGGTTGGGTTTGATGTGATGTGTTAGAGAGGTGATGTGATTTAAATAAGATGATTTGACTTAAATAAGGTAGTGACTTTTTGACTTTTTGACTTATTTAGTACATGCCAAACTAGCCCTTAGTGCTGAAATGGCATGCTAAAGACCTTAAAGCATGCAAGCAATGCAAACATGGCATGTTGAGGACCAAAAACATCAAAGTTAGTAAAGAGCAATACACGAGAGACATGCAATACACAGCACAAATGACCAAATCAACTTGGGACAGAGCTCAATCATGCCAAAATAATGGTCTAAACATGCTGAAATAGGAGCTCAAAATACTAGAAGAACATGCACACATGTTGGCCTATAAGCAAGGCATAATACACAACCCTCAAAAGCTATGAAGAAGTGAAGTATATGAGAGTGTGACTACACTATATGCATTGAAATTACATGCTAAATGGTGCCATACCATGCAAACATCACATGCACAACATGTTAAAGGCCTCAAAACTCAAAGCTAGTCAAGGTCCTTTATACTACAACCATACTAAGCAAAGCTTAAATGACCTTAACCACTCAAAAGAGACCTAAGGCAGGTCGAAACAGTAGCAAAAACATGCTAGACTTGCAGCATAGATGGCAAGAAAGATATGCTCATGTATTGGCTCGCAAACAAGGCATGAGGCTCAACTTCTCAAAAGTATTGAAAGAGTGATACATATGAGAGTATAATAGTGATATATGCTCTGAATCACATATTAAATGATGCCAAATCATGCAAACAACCCAAGCAAAGCATGCTAGAGGACTCAAAACACAAAACTATCAAAGCCTATCATGCTATAGCCATACAAAGCAAGCCTCAAAGGGCCAAGACCACTCAAAACAGAGTTCAAGCATGCTAAAATATGAGTAAAAACATGCTGGAGTGTAGCCAAAATAAGCTAAAATAATGGGCTAAAGTAGCAAGCATGCAAAGCTAGTGAGCAGTGGTATACTACAAGTGTAAGAAGCATGCAAGAGGTGACTCAACCAGGCCAAAACAGAGTTACAGAGTTACAACATGCTGAAATAAGACCAAAAATGGGCTGAGATTAAGCCAACACATGCTAGAATAACAAGCTAACTCATTAGGTGTGCAAGACTAGTGAGTAAGATTACACTACAAGTGTAAAGAACAAGCAACCAATGATCAAACAAGCCAAAAAGATAGTCATGGCAGGTCTAAAAAGTCACAAAAACATGCTTGAACAAAGCCATAAAGAAGTAGAAACACATGCTCATTTAGTAGGCCATCAACACATGCAAGTAAGACAAGAGTAGAGGGGACCACCCCCTCCTATTTGGGACCTCAAAACCACCTTTCCACCACTGAAATTCCTCTGGAATTCAGTGGTTAAAAGGCCAAAAAGAGATAGTTTGAATAGCCTTAAAAGGTGATACAAAAGCTTAGCAAATAAGCAACCAAAGAGGGTAGACCACCCCTAACCCCAACAAGGACTCAAACCAACATTTTTAACACTTAAAAATAGAGCTTTTTGTAGTTAACAACCAAGCCTAAAACAGCATGCAAAGGTGGCTAAGATGGTATACAAAAATAAGCTTAAAAAGGGAATATGCTCACCCTTGAAGCACAGCAGCAAGAGGACAACTTCTGAGCCAAAAACCAGCTTTTTGAGCTAACAACAAACCTTCAAGAACCTCAGCTCCAAGGTAGTGGTGTTTGACTAGGTGTTTTAGTGCAAATATGTGAAGAAAACACACTTTAAGGCTCAATATAGCACAATATAGAGAGAGAGAGAGAGTGTGAGAATTCTAGAGAGAGAGAGAAATTTTAGCTCAAAAATTTTGTGAACCCCTCTAAAGGGGGAGGGAGCTCCCCTTATATAGAGCAAGCAAGCAAAAAGGCTTGCTTGATCCTTCCATACACGTATATGGAGGATGAGTTTAGTGAGCCACAGCTGGCTCAAAAGATCTGAAAATATCAGACAAAAGAGAAAATTGGCTGCCAGCCAGTTCAAGTGGCCGCCCGGCCACTTCAACTAGCTGACCGACCACTCTAACTAGCTGGCAAGGAGAAAAAGTGGCTGGCAAATGCCAAAAGCGGCCAGCAGGGCCCCACTCTCCTTCAGCCAAGAGGCACCAAGGTTTGGCCTGACAACAAGACCAAAACACAGAGGGTTTAGAGGCTCAAAGACAAGGCGCTCAGCCGAGACCTTCAAAGACTCAAAACTAGCACAAATATGCGCAATCATCGAGTGCACAGACGATGACGTCTGAGTCTTAAGGTCGGTCAAAAATGGGGTGTCTATAGTTGCCTCTCTTTGACAGAACTCAGAAGTCATGAAATGACAGGAGTGACTGTCAAAGCCCAGAGACAACCCATTTTTGACAAGGCTGAAGACTTAGACAAACAGGCAAGATAACAAAAAGATGCGCTCGCAGGCAGGGGCAAAATGTAAATGGCATGCAGAATGCAGAACATAACTTATGATTATGCAAAGAAAGCTGTAATGAAGCATCTAGAAGCAAATGTTATGCAAAGAAATGCTACAGCAAATTCGCACACAAGCAAGTAAACACAAACCAAACCACATCTCATACAGAAAGGATGTAAGAAATTATGCAATCTTAACCACGTACCATGTAGGAAAGACTAAAAGCGACCGTTGGGGACACCCGAGGTCTCAAACAAGATTCCGAAGCGTTGCACGCGAAAGGAAAATGAGTGGTATAAGCGTTGGAACATATTCCGAATGCTTTTAACCAAAGAAGGTCTAACTCGCCGCGCGCACGAGGAGAAAGAACAACAACACCCAAGGCATATGAGGTTAAATGCGATAGATACACAGAGTGAAGATGTGCGATAGATGCACAAAGTGAACATGTGCGATAGATACACAAAGTGAAGATATGCGATGGATGCACAAAGATGAACATGTGCGATAGATTTTTTTGTAAAACAAGGGCTTTGGCAAGAGGGGCGAATTCAGGCATGATTCTTTGAGAAGAGGTGCAAAAAAGGAATTTACAAAGCCAATATAATATGAAAGAAAAGAATTCCCTATCAGTCACAGGGCCCTCCCTTCTATTCTCATCCTTGACAAAGTCATTATAGGATGAGTTAAGAGAGGGGAGGGAAAAAGGGGTTGGTAGGTCAGGATAATCTGGTCCAATGGGGGTTCCAATAGGGGACAATCCTAATAGATGACAGATATCAAGAATAGTAGAGGCCATCATCCCACATCTGAATTGAAAGAAATTAAAGGCAGAATTCCAAAAGTAAATGGCAGCAGGTATTAAGAAAAGTTCCTCTGAGATAGTGAACCTGGATAATTGGAGGGTGTCGAAAAGGCAAAGCTCTTGAAGGTCCAGAGTCCTATCAGGGACAACCCGATCATACCATTCTTGCCACTCTGGTCTCACCGTGGGCCAGCAGTGATGGGGGCGGTTCATCCTCTAGTTTTCCTAGTCAAGACCACCTTCGTAAAGGAAACAATGGTCTTCTAGACGTGGATATAGAGCTGGAAGCTCAGTAGGAATCTCTTTGAAGATGGGCTCAAGCACATACTCTTGCTGTTCATGACGACGAGGAATGAAGATGCATCCGTCAATGGCGCTTTTCTCACCGGCCTTATACTTCTCACACTCTTCGGCAATAATCCTTTTCAAGGTCACAGACGGACTCGTACGCTCCATGACCGGTATCTTCAAAGAAGAAGAAGCCATTGATAGAGTTGTCTCAGAAAACCAAGTCAGGAAAGAGAGTAGAGGAAGAGGAAGGTCAGTAGAGGTGAAGGGTTAAGGTAAATTCAAAGCACGAAATAAACCAGGACACTGCGCCAAAATTGGGCTTTAGCGGCGGTTTTTTACCACCGTTAAAGGCTGTAAAACCGCCGTTAAAGCCTTTAACGGCGGTATTAACGGCGGTTTCGTTACCGCCATTTATACGCGTGTCGAAAAAAGTACAACCGTTATAAAAAGGTAAATTACTGTCGTTAATTGTTGACAGAAAACGGCGGTAATATAAGACCAAAAACGGCGGTTCTTTACGGCCTTAAATAGGTTCAAATTTTTCAAAAAATAATTCTTTCTTCTTGCACTCCCCAAGTCTTGAACCCTCAACCTCTCATCCACCCACACCAACCACTCCATCACAGCCACTCTTCATGAAATATATTTCCTAAATAAATATTTAAACATTACTTTTACTTTATTGTAGATGGTCATGTTCAACCCTAGCCGTGCGTGGTCACCACTCACCGGAGCTCCGCCGACAAAGACCACCGTCATTAACGGCGGTAATGAGAGGGCTTTAGTGGCGATTTCATTACCGCCATTTAAAAATAGCTTTAGCGGTGGTTTTTTAACGGCGGTTTCATTACTGCCGTTAAAGGGTCATTACCGGCGGTTTTGTTAACGGCGGTAACGAAAATCGCCATTAAATATACATTAATGGCGGTATTAACGGCGGTTTCGTTACCGTCGTTAATAGTATCTTTAAACAGTGGTAACGAAACCGCCGTTAATGCCCTGTTTTGGCGTAGTGGGAGTATGGAAAGTATGGTCAGATTTGCTAGATTAATTGGTGGGAGATCAGCAGGGTAACACCTGCAGATGTGGAGGGGTTGCTTTAATGGCGAAGGGGTGTCAAGTTCAAGAAGATGGAGCGGCAGATTTGGAAAACATTACTTATTGCCCTGTTGTGGTCGATTTGGAAGGCAAGGAGATGACAAAATTACCCAACCCGATTATATTTGTCCCGACCCGATTTTAATAAAAAAAAGTTTAGGAGAACATTGATAAAGTAGGGTAAAATATATGGGTATGTAGGTCAAAACTATCAAGGTTAGGGTAAACTACGAAACCGTATCATTAAAATAATTGAGTTTAAAGTCAAGAATTCATGCGCGAAACCTGAAAAAACCCAAATGATTGGGTGTTTAATGGTCGTCAACCAAAATTTGTAGAGATTGGAGAACTTGTTAAGGTGAGGGTGGCTATGTGGGCTAAATCAAATTTCATAGGAGTTCAGTACACAGTCCATGATATTGTTTCAAACATTAGGAAGGCTAGATTTTACTTGTAATTGTGGTTTGATTATGTAGCAGGAGCTTTGTTTGCTGTTGGGGGTGATGTTGTGTTGGTTTGGTTTTGTCTTGCTTTGTTGGCTTCTCACCAACAGTGGGCATGGTGCTCAGCAGATGATTTGGTATTTTTTTAGTGCTAACCTAGTTGAGATTGATTTGTCTCGCCATAATGCTTTGAGCACTTGCTCTTCTTTTATTGATGTATCTTGTACACTTTGTATGGGTTTCCTCATCAATAAAAGTTTTTTTCGGTTGATAAAAAATTATGCTATAAAATTTAACTTAAATAAATAAGTAAGCTAAAACAAAATATGATTAAATTAAGAAATACATCTTTTTCTTTTTGATCGGCAAAAAAAAAATAAATATTGATGAAGATCAGAGTACAAGACAAGATATATATATATACATATATACTAGTAAAGAAAAGCCTGTACAAGGCACAGGTCGAAGGTTCATAAGAAATAATTTTATTGAGAAATTTAAATATATGTAAATTAATTAGATTATTTAAGGTGGTGTTTGATAACTTAATTCATCATTTAAATTTGAATGTATTAAGTTATAATTAATTAAGTATGTTTGATAATCACAAATAATATCAATTAAAAATTTAAGTGGTTTTGAAAATGTAGGCCCAAAATAAGAAAATTTTACCACCATACATTAGTATCAACATACATTGTTATAACCTCACAATCTCCGCCATTACCACCAATGCTGTCACTACCACCACCATCGCCGCTGCCGCCTCCACCACCACCCACCACTCACCATCTACCATCCTTCCACGACTACCACCTTCTTTACCACTATCATTATTTCCATAAGCACTATCATTATTTCACTACCACTACTACAATCGCCATTGTCGTTACTACCACCACTACAACAATTCACATTTGCAACCATTGCCACAATTGTCATAACCACCACCATCATTCCACCTCCACAATAATCACCACCATTCCACTACCTTCATTACACTACCGCTACTCAATTTTCATCATCACTACATTACTCCTCCATCATCAACACAACCATTGTCTCTCTAGTTGCACCGCCATTGTCATTAAAGCTATAGGCACTATTGTTGCTTCCACCACCATCACCAACTCATTATCACAATAAAAAAATTTTAAAATAATAAATTTTAAATTTATTAATATCATATATATCAAATAATTTATTTTACTTTAGCACTTATATTTTTATTAAACAACTTTTTAGCTAAAAAAAATTTAGCATTCAATTTTTAGTACTAAATTTTCATCTTTTAGTTTTCAATTTTATCAAACAGCACCTCAATTTGGTAGTATTTGATAACTGAATTCAACACTTAAAACCCAATCTATTAAATAAAAATCAATTAAATCCGTTTGATAATAACAAATTGTATCTCTTAAAAATTTAAATGACTCTTAAAATGTAAGCTAAAAATTAAGAAAACTTTAAATGGTAGGAAACTTGCTTAATTCTGACTAAATTTATAAATACTTATACATAAGTATTAACGTACACCATTACAACCTCACTACTGCCACCATCAGCACCGTTGCCTCTACCACCACTATCACCACAACCACCACCAACATCCACCACCCTTCCACGACCACCACCTTCATTACTGTTGTCATTTTTATTACAAGTACTGCCATCATTTCACTACCACCACCACCATAATCGCCATTGTCATTACCACTACCACAACAACTACTACTACAATTCATACCATTGTCATAACCATCACCATCATTCCACCATGGCTACCACCCTCATTTTTATCTCCATTACATTATTCTTCCACCAGCAACACAACCATTATCTTTTATCTCCACTATCATTATTGTTATTGGTTTGAGGGTAAATTATAAAAAAAATCTCAAGAACAAAATAAACCCTGAGTTTTTAATTTTATCAATTTAAACCCAAACTTTTGATTTGTTTTCCATCTGAACTATTTATCTATTTTTGTTAAGTAAAATCGATAGAAAATTGCTATTTTGGTCATTAAACTCAATGAAAATGGGTATTTTAGTCATTTTATATATACCTACATTAGGTTTAATGCCTAAAATACTATTTTTTTCGTCGATTTTAGTTAACAAAAATAGGCAAATGGTTTAGATTGAAAACAAATTAAAAATTTGGGATTTAAATGATAAAATTAAAAACTTAGGATTTATAGTGTTATAAAGGTCAAACCCTGGAGTTTTTTTTTGTAATTGTCCCTTGGTTCTATAGGAACCATGGTTGGTACCACCACCACTTATCGCAAAACAAAACTAAAATATACAATTTCAAAATAACAAAGCAAATTTATTGAAGGATTTCTAATAAGACAAAAAAGCAAAAGAGAATGACGAAATGAGTAGTTAAAAAAGAAAGACAAAATGAGAAAACTAAAGTAAGCTACTGATAAATAAAACCAAGCAAAAGGGTAAAATCAGAAAAAAAATACGAGCCACGAAGGGTGCAGCGCTTCTTATATATAGGTGGATATATCAACAAAGGAGGTGAGTGTAAGGAGCATCATAGCAAGACTAGGGCACCACAAAGCAAACTCAATCATGTGCTAGCACAACACCGAATTGGTGAAATTAGTCAACAATGAGATGACTTGCCAAGTGAAAAAAGCAATAGAGAGGGGGGAAAAGGTATGGGGCAAATGATTAAGTAACTTAAAAAAATTATGAATACATATAATGATAAACCTATTTAACATGGTTACAGTAAGTGTAAGCAAAAGTCACTATAAAATATCAAGATAATCTTACAAGTATAAGATTGGGTCTTGTTAACATGTGCTCTTAGGGCACATATTGAGAAAGTAATAATTAACTTTACCTACTTCCACTAGCATGGGGAATGTTGAACAAAAGTATAAATACATTTAATGTTTTTTAAAGTGTTAATAAATTTCATATTTTCTTTTAGAACCTAGCTTCTCTCCAGTTTGTAAACGGATTGGAACGTGCTGTTGGCCCCGTGGAGGTCTACCACAGGTTTTATTTCGATGATCTGAATCGTTCAATATATAGAACTCGTTAAGTACTTTATCCCTATAAAAAATCACTTTGATAAGATATTGATAGCTACGTGATTAGATCAGATTTTTGTCAACCATAAATATAATTTTCAAAATAAATTGTTGATGAAAATCTGATCCAATTAAGTAGCTATCGACATCCGATCAATGTGATTTTTACAAGGATAAATTACTCGGCGAACTTTACACATTGAACGGTTCAGATTATTGAAACAAAATCCATAGTGGGTCCCACGGGTCCAACAGTCTAGTCCACAGCTAAGCCCTTCTTTTATGTGGACAAAAATACCTCATTCTTGAGGTATGAAATTGATGGTAAGCTTTTTAACTGTAGTGTGATGTTAAAAGATAAAAATTAATTATAAATAGATAAATAAATAAAAACTAAAATTGTAATATTAAAATCCAACAAACTTTTCCGATAAATGGTTATTCAATTATCCACCATTTATCTTCTATTTTGTTTTTTATTTTGAATTTTATGTACGGTATCTTTCAATATTTTTATAATAAGTTATTCCAAATTAGAAAGAACTTTAGTTGCAAAATATATTTGTTTGGTTGAATTTTCAAAATTTATTTTGAAATTTTAGAAATTAATTTATTAAAAATAAATACAAAAAAGAAAAGAAGAAGAAGAAGAAGAAGAAGAAGATTTTTTCATATTTTTAAAATTATTTCTATACCAAAAATAAATAAATTAAAAAGTTAAAATGAAAAGAAAAACAACAATGGTGTTTTGATCTTATAATAAAAAATAACTATTTAATGTAGACATCATTTAAGTTTTTACAACTTCCTCTATTAATGGAGGTAGTTGTACCTATTTAATACTTTCTTAACACGTGCCCTTAGGATATATGTTAGCAAAAGCCTATAAAATTATACATAAACGCTTAATAATTTAGCTGATATTTTTGTAAGAAAATATTTTACTAAACATAATTTTATTTGATTTTATCTCCTACATTGTAGGAGTCAATTGTTTGTGATTTATTTACTATTTCTAATTAATCCTGTATACATATACTACGCAAAGATATAGATCAACATTGCAAATGTATGCATCATGTGCAGATGTGTATGTATTTGAGGTACCATGCAATACGTTAAATATAACAAGTATTAGGAGAATACCTATCTTCAACATCTTGATCAAATCCTCACAAAATTCCTTGGCAGCAACACTACAAATGACCTTTACACATCAAACAAAAATATAAATTACATCAAACACTACAAATGAACTGAAAATCAATCAATATACATAGAGCATACGTAGGACAGTTTAATACATATATGAGTGAATTCAAGAAGTATAATGCTCAGGTTTTAAGTTCAAGTCTCAAGTCGGTTCACTTAATTCGATATATATTAATTTATCATTTTTAATGATTATTTGAATTTTAGTCATTAATAAATCAATTGTAAATGATTTTGGGGTTCATTAATAAATGTTTAATATAAGATTTTTCATTAATATTTTATAAATAGATAGGCTAGACTGAGCTAGAATTTCATTCTAACCTAACCCAAAAACAAACAGGTTCCAAATTTTGGCCTAATTTGACTTTATGGACCAAAATACTTATTCTAAGTCCTAAAAATATTAACTTGAATTGGGCAAGCTGTAACAGTCCAATAGGTCAGTGGTTATCCCAAATCCTATGGTTGTCATCTCTTCTCAACGGACCAGTGCATCTTTTTTTGTTTTGGTCACCATCTTCTAGTAAAATTGGATTTCAAGTTAGAAGTACTTTTTTTAACCTTTCTTTTTAAATGTTAGACTATAACTAACTTAACATTTTAATCCTTAAAAAGTATGTTGCAGCTAATTAGGAAGGGTTGTTGGAATCCCACATTAGTTACAACTTTCTTTTTTTTTTTTTTTTTTTTGATTCGGTAAAAGAGAGATAAATCTTATTGATAAAAACCAACATACAACACTGGTTTGGCAGGATAGCTTGGGGTGAATTGGGGCTAAAATAGCCATAAAAAGATAAAATAGACTTTTTAGTCAAATAAGACAAAATTTCACATCCAAACCATAATCATTTCATTTTTTCTCTCACAAAAGTCAAAAAAAAGCAAAAAAACCTATCCCAAATGAGTCTTTTTAGCCTCAGGCTAAAATAGCTAAAGCCAAAAAGCCAACCCACATCCTAAACGAAACCAATAAGATCTTACATCAACAAAGAGTGAAGATGGTGTGTGCAAAATTGCATCATAATAAGATAGCATGATCCTAACTAAGTTGGCACCGCAGAACTAACCCAATCATGTGCAAGCACCGCATTGAGGAGGGTTGACGAGAGACCAACCAAACATCTCAAAACAGAGAACAACAGACCAACCCAATAAAAGAAAATCCACAAGTAGCAGAATGGTGCTAAAGTTGATTGAGGAAAAAGCATTCACATTGTTTCTACTAACAGCAGATCAGCATCATTGTTGTGGCTAAGCTTCCATAATGCTCCAATCCTAGGATATGGGCCTACTCTGCTTTATCAGTTTAATTCCTTCAAGAAAGTAAGTAAAATCATTGAATGTATAGTTACAACTTACAGGTGATGTCCAAGATGAATTTATGAGACATTGTCGGACACCTCCAATGTGAAAGCACCTTTTGGGTTAAAGCTCAAAGCGGATTGGGCCATATCAAACAATACTTCTAAATAGGGGCTAGGCCACATGTATGATATCAAAGCTAGTCTCATGCTTGCGCCAAGGCAGGATGTGGGAATCCCACATTGACTGTGCATGATACCTCTATTACAAAGGTACTTTCTTGGATTGAATCCAAAACAACAAACCTATGAAATTAGTTGTTTGGCTCGTTTATGACGGACAATACTTCCAAGTAGGAAATAGGCATAGGCCTAGAAACTTGCCGACCTTAGCACAATACTTATAGGGCTTGGGATATGTATATATATATATGGCCCATAGGTCGTGCTGGATTAAGATTTTGAGTCCATTTACATTTTAGGTTAGGCTTGAGATGAGAAATCACTACAAGAAAAAGCACTTTTGGCGACTAAAATTTTAGTCGCCAAAAGCCTCTTTTTAGTCGCCAATGCTAATTTTTCCACTTTCCCCGACTAAAGATTTTAGTCGCCACTGTGGTCGCCTATGAATTGTCGCGCATTCCTTTGGCGACTAAACATTTGTTAGTCGGCAATACATATGCCTTCGGCGACCAAATAATTAGTCGCCAATAGTCCATTCCATTTTGGGAAATTATACTTGTAGCGACTAAACCTTTAGTCGCCAATACTAATTTTTTTTTTTTAATTTATCTTTCGGCGACCAACGAATTTAGTCGCCAATACTAATTTAAAAAAAAAAAAAAAATAGCCTTCCCTTGTTCTCCCAGGGTTCGAACCTGGGACGTCCAACACACTTGCACGCCAACACCTTTGCCAACAGTGCTCCCCACTACGCCACTCTTAGATCACATGATTATCGTTGCAACATTTATTATTTATGTACTATATTCACTGGTATTAATACAAAATTGTATATATAAAAATAAATTATTTTATTTAATATATTTCATGTAAAAAATAAAATATTTACAAAAAAATATTTGCCTCAACTTTTGGCGACTAAATCTCAATTTTAGTCGCCAATTCTCCATTTTTTGGCTACTAACTTGTTTTCTGTCGCTAAAACAAATGAATCTCGCCTAAGGATAGGACATTCGGCGACTAAACAGAACTTTAGTCGCCAAAACCTCAACTTTGGGCGACCAAAATGCATTTTAGTCGGCAAAACACCTATAATGGGCGACTAAACTGTTTTTTAGTCGCCAAAAGCATCACTTTTGGCTACTAAATGATTTTAGTCGCCAAAAACCGTCCCTTTTGGCTACTAAACAGCCTGTAGTCGCTAAAAACCCTATATTCGGCGACTAAAGTGCGTTTTAGTCGCTAAAAGCATTATATTCGGCGACTAACCTGTTTTAGTCGGCAAAAGGGATCAACTTTGGCGACTAATTGCATTTTAGTCGCCAAAAATCATACTTTTAGCGACGAAAAAATTATTTTTGGTCGCCGATTGTGTTTTTTGTTGTAGTGAATCATGGCCGGACCATTTATAAAATTATATGTTGATTTTCATATTGTTTAGATACACAATAAACTAAAAAAGAAAAAAGAAAAGATATATATATATATATACATATATGATCATTTATTGGTTTCAAAATTCAAATAATTGTTAAGATGCCTAAATTCAGACATTTGTTAAAAGGCCCAACTGCATTTTATAAGTCGCTCAATTTTAAAAAATCATTTTAAGGCCAAATTTATTTAATATCCCTCCAAGTCAGAAGAAACAAAAATAGCAACCCATATATATGGTCAAGTAGGTAGGCAGGCTTGTATTTTGGTGTAAGTGAAAACTGTTGCAGTCATTGCACCAAAGCATAAACCTCACTTGAACTTGCAATTACTTTCCATACTTCAGGTTGATTTACAATCCCTCCTTATTTTAATTGACTATTTAATTTTTTATAAAAAGAAGTGTAAAAAATAGCAAGAGTGATATTATTGGATGTTTTGAGTTATTGACTATTTTAACTCTAATCCAACTTGCTAAATGAGGCCAGTGTAAATATGCACACATACAAAAATATATATATATATATATATAACCTAAAATAATGTAATAAAAATATTTTTTGATTAACTAAAAATAATATGTTTAAAAAAATGTAAGCCAAATAATAAACTAGATCTAGATGAAACAAAAGCTATAACAAATAGTAAAATATTTCATTTTCAACTTTATTGATGTAAAATAATATAGCAGTAGAAGGTATGTGCAACACATCTATCTATATATTATATAAGGAGAATGGGATTTCTATCCCACAAGTCTTGTGGGAGTTTCAATATCTCAATTTTAATTTTCTAATTTTTTTGTTGTAAAAAAAAGAAAAAAAAAACTAAGCATTTATTGATTTCTCCCAACCCACAAGCCTCTTTGACTTCTCCCATACCTACTGCTACACCATTTTCAACTTCTTCCATATACTATGGTTAGTGATAGGATTGTTAAGTTATTTTTATAAAAATTCTAAAAAAAAATAATTTGTATATTAAAAAAAACATATAAAACAAATATAAATTTTTATTAAACCTATCTATCTATCTATCTATCTATATATTATATAAGTAAAATGAGTTTCTAACCACAAGTCTTGTGGGAGCTCCAATATCTCAAACTAAAATTTTTAATTTTTTGATTTTGAATAATTAAAAAAATTCTCTATAGCTCTCATTCAAGCAATATATATACATATATATATATAATATCTCTAGATTTATGACTTTCAAATGGAAAGTATATCAAATATATAAAATAAAAAAAATAGAAAGTATACTAATTCATTTCAAAATTCAAATTTGAGGGTTACTAAATATGGAAAGCATTCCATTAATTTAAATTTAAAATTATAATGATTTATCCCATAATATATAAGTTTTAAATAATGATCTATTCTATGATTTATCTATATATCTATATATCTATATACTATTATAATTGCAAAATATTATCATTTCATTAAAGTTGAAAGTTGTAATTCTTTTTTCTCATTTTTTTTATTTTGTTAATACGTGTTATAATATGATTGGTCTATAAATTAATTTTATATTCTTAAAATAAAATTTCAAATTTGGATTCTTACTTAAATTATGTTACTATAATTGGAATGAGATCAATATTCATTCCTTAAATTTTGCATCATTTATTAAATTATAAAATAAAATTTCAAATTTAAATTCTTCTTTAAATTATATTATTACAATTAGAATGAGATCAATATTCACATGTGCCATAATATTATTGGTCTAAATATAATTTGTTTTAAATACATATGTTCAAATTATTAATCACTATTAATTTTTTTTTTTGGTTTTAAATTTTATGAAAAAATTACCTCATTATAAACTTTTTATTAAAAGTGATAGTTCGTTTAACTTTGTTTTTTTTTTTTTAAAAAAGGTTGTAGGTGAGATAATTTATTGTTCATCCATAATTATTAAATGAAAATGCCATATAATTATTTCCTTCTTCTCTCCCCGTAGTGCTGTGACTCTCTCATCTTCTCTCTCTTCCTCGGTGACACTTGCTCTTCTGTCTCATTCTCCGTGTACAGAAGGAGGGTAAGTTTGTTTATGGTCTGTGTCTTTCTTCTCTCTCTTCTCTCTTTCTCTATGTATCATTTTTTTTTAGTTTAATGTGTGCCTATTTCTCTCTCTAAATGGGTTTTTGTTTTTTGGGGTTTTTAGTTCAAGTTTTTGGTTCATGATTTTAATCTTCATTTATTATTATTATTAATTTTGGTTATATATATTTTTGTAGGTCCTCGATAGTTACCATTGAAGTTGAAGAATCTCTCCGAATTGAGCTGTGTCCACTGTAAACTTCTCTCTCTCTCTTATCTGGGTTCTTATTTTTTGGGGGGTTTTCAATTCAAGTTTTTGGTTCAAGATTTTAATCTTCATTTATTATTATTAATTTTGGTTATATATATATATTGTAGGTCCTCAATAGTTGCCATTGAAAAATCTCTGAATTGAGCTGTGTTCACTGTAAACTTCTCTCTCTTTTTTATCTAGGTTTCTTGTTTTTTTGATGATGTGTACAGTAGCATTAGCTAGGTTTTTTTATTAATGTTTTACTAGTAGTAACCCGTGCTATGCGTGATATGTAATATATTTTTATACAAAATAATATAAATAGTTAAATTTTTGTATGCAAATTATGAAAACAAAGAAGATTGAAATTTACAATTTAAGTCCCGCAATTTTGTCACAATTTATTTATTAATTTTAATTTTTTACAAATTTAATCATGTAACTTTCAAACCTTTGCTAGAATTGCGAATTTAGGTGATCTCAACCCAAGCAACTTGGGTCGAGCTTAAAATTTTTTAAAGATTGAACAACATAGTTTTTAACTAAGTGAAGACATATACAAAAATATTCAAAAATTTGAATTAAATTTGAGTGGATTTGGACAGAAACACCAAATAACTTGATAAACCAAAACAAAATTATATATATAAATATACAAATTAGTTGATAATTTATTTTTTAAAATAATAAATAAAATTAATTAAAAATTTAATAGTAATGAACAAAAGAAAAAGCAATATACTTAAGATTTCCAATAGAAATTTTCTTAAAAATATTTAAAAAATACACATTTTAGAAAAAGATATCATCGAATAAAGGATTGTTTGAGAAATGCTATATTAACTCACTTTTTTTTTTTTAATCTTTTTATATTTATATAAATAATTTGTATATTTATATATATAATTTTGTTTTGGTTTATCAGGTTATTTGGTGTTTCTGTCCAAATCCACTCAAATTTAATTCAAATTTTTGAATATTTTTGCATAGGTCTTTACTTAATTAAAAACTATATAGTTGTTCAATCTTTTAAAAATTTTAAGCTCAACCCAAGTTGCTTGGGTTGAAATCACCTAAATTCGCAATTCTAGCAAAGGATTTGAAAGTTACATGATTAAATTTGTAAGAAATTAAAATTAATAAATAAATTGTGACAAAATTGTGAGACTTAAATTGTAAATTTCAATCTTTTTTGTTTTCATAATTTACATACAAAAATTTAACTATTTATATTATTTTATATAAAAATATATTACATATCATGCATAGCACGGGTTACCACTAGTAAAACATTAATAAAAAGCCTGGTTAATGCTACTGTACACATCATCAAAAAAACAAGAAACCCAGATAAAAAAGAGAGAGAAGTTTACAGTGAACACAACTCAATTAAGAGATTTTTCAATGGCAACTATTGAGGACCTACAAAATATATATATATAACTAAAATTAATAATAATAAATGAAGATTAAAATCTTGAACCAAAAACTTGAATTGAAAACCCCCCAAAAAATAAGAACCCAGATAAGAGAGAGAGAGAAGTTTACAGTGAACACAGCTCAATTCGAAGAGATTCTTCAACTTCAATGGTAACTATCGAGAACCTACAAAAATATATATAACCAAAATTAATAATAATAATAATAATAATAATGAATGAATGAATGAAGATTAAAATCATGAACCAAAAACTTGAACTAAAAACCCCAAAAAACAAAAACCCATTTAGAAAGAGAAATAGGCACACATTAAACTAAAAAAAAATGATACGTAGAGAAAGAGAGAAGAGAGAGAAGAAAGACACATACCATAAACAAACTTACCCTCCTTCTTCTGTACACGGAGAATGAGACAGGAGAGCAAGTGTCACCGAGGAAGAGAGAGAAGATGAGAGAGTCACAGCACTACGGGGAGAGAGAGAGTAAAAAAGAGAGGGAGCAGAAATCTTCTTTGCTGCCATTGAAAAAGAGAGAGAGCAGAGTGTGTATATATACGTTGCTGCCATTGAAAAAAAATTGAGAGCTATAAAAGGAAGGCTAATGTGTGTCTATGTTGTTTTTTTTTGGCACATCATTATTATTTGGTAAGAAAGGAAACTCAATTTGTTTAAGATTTTATACGTTAAAATTATATTGATTTAATTGAGGAGTTGCTTGGAACGGTTGAATTTTAATATATAAAAAAAATATTAAAAAATTCAAAATATTTAAAAAGTTATGTAAAAAAAGATAAAATATTTATTTCATTTTCTTCACTTTTTGTATCTTTTGTTTTTATGAAAAAAAAATAAAAAGTCATTACTAAATACTTTCATTTTGTTTGGTTATTTTTGTTTTTGTTTTTTTTTTTAAATTAAGTTTTTGTTTTCTGTATTTTTTATTTTTAATGAATTTTTTTCTGTGCACATGCATATTGTTTCCAGTATGAGTGGAAGATTATTTGGCAAGAAAGGAAACTCAATTTGTTTAAGATTTTATATGTATTGATCTAATTGAGGAGTTGTTTGGAAAGTTTGGATTTTAATAAATAAAAAAATATTAAGAAATTCAAAATATTTAAAAAGCTTTGTAAAAAATAAAAAATAAAGATCAAAGATTTATTTCATTTTCTTCACTTTTTGTATCTTTTTTTTTTTTTTATAAAAAACATAAATAAAAAAGTCATTCTCAAATACTTTCATTCTGTTTGTTATCTTTGTTTGTTTGTTTGTTTGTTTGTTTGTTTTTTTTTTAAATTGAATTTTTGTTTTTTGTTTTTTTTATTTTTAATGATTTTTTAAAAAATATTTTACGCAAATTTTTACTCTCTATACACTTAAAAAAAAAATTGTGAATTTTTTTTATCAAATACAAAAAAAAAAATGAAAATTCCGTATATTTTAGTATTTTTGTTGCATTTAATGAACTTTTTAAAAATTTTGTACAAATTTTATACTTTTAAGTTTATCAAGATTAAGGAAAAATTAGTGAAACATCTCTATGCAACTTTGGGTAGGTGGAGAGGCCCAATATATCTTTACTTATTAATTAAGGTCCCCCAATAATATTATTATAGAAATTTCTAAAAGTTCTCTGTGGAGAGCTGAAATTTCTCTGTGAAAAAATAAATTTATCTGTGAAGAGTTGAAATATTTTTTGTAAAAATGTTAAGGGACTCCAATTACTATGAAAATGTTATATATCCTTTTATATTATAAAATTTTAATATCAATGACCTTAGACTAAAACCTCTCAAAATTAAGTGGATCCAAAAGGTTAAAAGAAATTATTAAAATATTTTAAATATTTGTTATCAAACAATGTTTACCCATCGAAGTAAACAAACATAATAAAAATATATATAATCATCACAAAATTATTACAAAATGTAAAAATAAAAAGTAAAAAAGAAAATTGTTAAATGACATTTCTTTGGGTTATAAATAACCTGAATAGATGCTAAAAAGTTGCATTAAAATGTGTGGGAAGCTAAATTAAGCTGCGTCCAACCAGGACCAGAATTTCTGGACAGGATGACTTCCTGGAAGGGCAAAAGACTTATCATTTGGAGATTCAATTATGGATGGGCTAGATTGAGTATGGAGGTTCAGGACTAGGAGTCTAGGACTTGAATTGGGTCCAAGCATTTTCAGACAAGATTAGAGAGGTAGAAAGTGCGCCTTCGGGGAATAGACCTAGTCAAGGCATGTTCCTAAACTTTAGGCCCAACTAACTCCTAGGAATCCACGCTGAGTGGAACACAATCCCTAAAGAAAAAGGGTTGACGTGAGGAGTGGGAGGAAGGCTAACAGCCTTTAACGACTAGTGGGAGTAAGCTATAAATAAAGGTAATTCTCAAGTTTAAGGTACACAACCACTTGCACCTGAACCTTTACTCACATATTTTGCACATTTGTCTATTGTTTTACTAACTTAGGCATCGAAGTGTCCCCAGGCTACTCCCAGCCAAACCCTTCATCTTTTTGTGAGTGATGGACAACAGGAAGAATGAAAAGAAGATGCAACAAGAAGACAAATTTCCTGAAGAAAACTCGCGTACCCCAATCATCCTGCGAGACTTTTTTCCCATTGGGTATTTTGGAGATAACTTGGTCAAAGCGGTCTATATGGTTTCAATCATTGAAGCAAATATGGAACAAGTTCACACCATTAAGGCGATGCCAGATAAGGACGAAATTGATGTCCTGACAACCTTAAAAGAAATACCCCCACACTTCAATTTGCGTAAAGCCTCTCAACTCCCTCGGTCTGTACAACTTGCACTTGTTCGAGTGCTAGAAGATCTTGGGAAATATGAGTTTGTTGTTAATGAACTAGACTATCCCAAGGTGAACTCTATCACCTCTATTCCTTGTTGCATAACAATCACCTTCACTGATGAAGACCTTTAACTAGGTTCAAAACCACACAATCGCCTATTGTTTGTCTTTGGTTTTATTAGTGAACAAAAAGTTAGCCGCATCCTTATTGATGGAGGCTCAACGATAAACATCATGCCAAAGTTCACCATAAAGAAACTTGGAATCCCAGTGGACGAGTTAGCCTGAAGTCGTTTGATTATTCAAGGTTTCAACCAAGGGGGGCAACGTGCGATTGGTATGATTCGTTTAAACCTCACCCTTGGAGAACTCACAGCTAGTACTTTGTTTCACGTCATCGATGCAAGAACGTCATATAATTTGTTGCTTGGGCGACCTTGGGTCCATGGAAATGGTGTAGTTGTGTCAACTCTCCATCAGTGTTTTAAATTTGAACAAGGTGGAACAAAAACAGTGCTAGCAGATGACAAACCATTTACAAAAACTGAGGCTCACTTCACTGATGCAAAATTTTATTTAGATTCCAATGGGATACTTGAAGTTATCACAGCTGAAATCCCTTTTGCAAGAAAAGAGAAAATGAATGAAGAAAATCAAGTTATGTTGGACTTCTCAAGGGAAGACGTGTCAAGAAGCAAAAAAGCACCTGAGGTCGTGTCACCACAAAAACAGTCTTCATCCTCAAAAGGCCATGCAATGACAAAAGTCTTTAGGTATGTGCCGAAGTCTCAACAGAAAGAAGGATAGTCGCCGTTTGAAGAAGTTACGACATATGCACAAGTCAAAGGAGACTTTGCTCACCCCTCAATAAAAGAAGATCTATAGAAACTAAGAGCAGATGCAACAATACCAATTCTGCAAGTGGGATTATCAAGCCTAATTAAACCTCCACTAAAGGGTTTTGTTAGGCCTGCGCAAAATTCTATCGAACATGGCTCCTTACCTGAAAGACGAATGGAAGGGTTTGATCCACAAGCTTGCAAGTTTCTAGCCAAGTCAGGTTATGATTTTGCTGATCCTTCATCACTGGGAGAGTTAAGTCTTGAACTTACAGGTGAGAAAGTTCATGGTCTCAACGAAACTCAGAAAAAAATTAAGGCAACAAGGGTACAGGGTGAGCCCTTCAAAGATCGGAGTTGGATTCATGCTAACTGAACCCATTCGTATTTCTGCCAAAAGAAAATGGAAGAAAGAAGATGTACAACATATCACTATGGAAGAAGTGAAGAAAGATAAAAGTCCAAGCCCAACTCCTCGAGTCTTAGTGTTTGACCGCATTGAAGCTCCTGTATCTCGAACCTCGGTTTTTAGTAGGTTAAGCACTATTGATAAGATAGATGAAGGTATAACTTCTCAACCTTCAGTTTTTAACAGATTAGGCATTACTAATGAAGGGAATGAAAAACAAGCTTCTTGGTCACGAAAGTCCGTGTTTGCTCGACTTGGCAATATGAATACATCACCTAGAAAAGGCAAGAATAAGAGAAACATAACAACAATTGAGTTGAATTCTACAAAGGAGGATGATGAGGCTTGAAGTTTGATTCCTTCTTGTATGAAATGCATGCGGTCACTTGAAGTTAGTGTTGAAGGTCCGCTTAAGGTCAAAAGCCACACTATCATGCTAATTAGAGAAATTAAGACTCAAGCAGAAAGTAAAAGAGAAGAAGAAATTAAGCATGTTGCTTCTCACCATGTAACAGTTGAAGAAGATTCTAGCTCAAATTCGGAGAATGATGATCTTCAAGAAGCTCCTCCAGAATTTGAAGATGGAGGGCAATCAACTGTTGAAAATTTGAAAGAACTAAACTTGGGAACTCTGGATGACCCTCGACCAATCTTTATGGGAACACTCTTAATGCCTGAGGAAGAAAAGACTTTTTTCGAATTGCTCCTCGAATATAAAGATGTTTTCGCATGGACGTACAAAGAGATGCCAGGTTTAAGTCCAAAAGTTGTTGTCCATCACCTTGGGATCAAACATGGTATGCGACCAGTAAAGCATGCTCATCGATACATCAAACCTGAGTGCATCCTCAAAGTGAAAGAAGAAGTCAACAAGTTGATTGAAGCTGGGTTCATATGTGAAGTAAAATATCTGACATGGATATCAAGTATGGTTCCGGTAGTCAAGACGAATGGACAAATTAGAATATGTGTTGACTTTCAAAATTTGAACAAAGCATGTCCCAAGGACGACTTTCCGCTTCCTATTATGGAATTAATGATAAACGCCACTACTGGACATGAGGTGTTGTCCTTCATGGATGGGTGTTCAAGATACAACCAAATACAGATGGCACTTGAGGATGGAGAGTTAATCGCATTTCGTACCACAAATGACATCTATTGTTATAAAGTAATGCCTTTTGGACTCAAGAATGCCGGTGTCACCTATCAACGTGCCATGTAAAAGATCTTCGATGACATGCTCTATAAATTTGTTGAGTGCTATGTTGATGATTTGGTGGTCAAAACTAAGAAAAGGGAAAATACCGAAAGAACCTTCATGCAGTCTTCAACCGACTGAGAAAGTATGACTTGAAGATGAATCCACTCAAAAGCGCATTTGGAGTCACGTTTGGAAAGTTCCTTGGCTTTATTGTTCGACATAGTGGCATTGAGGTTGATTAGTCCAAAATCGATGCTATATAAAAGATGCCACACCAAAAAACCTGAAGGAACTTAGAAGCCTCCAAGGTCACTTGGCATATATCCGCAAATTCATTTCAAACTTGGCAGGTCGTTGTCAACCTTTCAGTCGACTGATGAAATAGGAGGCTCCATTTGCTTGGGATCTAGCTTGTCAAAATGCTTTCGACAGTATTAAGAGATACTTGCTTCATTCACCAGTATTAGGAGCTCCTATTCAGGGAAAACCATTGATACTTTACATTACTACTCAAGAAGAGTCTCTTGGAGCCATGCTGGCCCAAAATAACAAAGAAAATAAAGAGTAAGCATTGTAGCTCGACTTTTTCGTCCCCTCTTTCGGAAGTTTGAAAGAAAGCCCTATAGTTCGGACCCCCGCGGTTCTGAATCTAATCTCACAAGTGCAATGTGAAATTGATAAACACCAAAGAGTCCAAATCCGGCAAATCTTTTGGAAAATCGATTTTAGAATCAAAATTGGACTGGTTTGCCAGATACAGAGTCGCCACCTAAATATTTTTGTTTTGGGAAAATTTAGGAAATCCATGACTCGTGCCAAAGGCCACGTGTCCATCATCACCAAAATTGTCTCAGCTTGGGAACTTAGGTACGAGAGGGGAAGGTCATGAATTAGCACCCCCGCTCGCCCGATCAAAGATCGGCCTTTTCTAATCATGATATGATTTTATCAACATTATATGCTCTTGTTCCGGTTTATTAGGCTAGCATTACTATGTGATGCGCACAAGCAAAGTATAGACTAGTTTGCCCAAATTGGAACAATTCAATTTCATGTTTGTTTTGCGAAAATGGTTTGATTTTTTCACCTCAAGTGGGTTTAAAGTTTGCGAATTTGCCACTCAACAAAGTGGGCTTAAAGCTGTGAATTTTCTACTAGACATAGTGGGCTTAAACGTACATTCGTTGAATCGTTCCAATTCAAACAACAAGCCTTCATCCATAGGCACTCAAGCAATTTAACAAGTAAGCATTTAGCCTCAAGGTAAGCATGCTAGACATGGCAATCACTCACACTCATGCAAGTATGCTAAAGCACTAAAAACTCACCTAGTACTCCAAGCTAATATAAACAAAAAAGTTAGAAAAAATGCATGATTCTTAACAATGCCAAATGTCTAATGCAACACATGCGAAGAATGTAATTAATAGGCTCGACTACTAATGTGGCATATGATTCATTTAAATAGCATGTGGTTTAAGCATGTATTGAAAGAAGTATTGAAATGACAATGCAGTTAGAATGATGCGCCGAGCCTCGGTGCATGCAATACAAGATGAATGGATGCAAGCATAAGGTATGCTAATTGAAACATGTTCCTAATCTAACCATCATAAGCGGATAAATAAAAGGGAGAAAGACGTAGGGTTGTAAGACATACACATTATTACATTATGCTCTCACGAAAGAGAGTCCGAATGAATAAACTAACTAGCTAACTAAGCTAAGCTAATTATTACAAATCAAAATGAATAACTTGCTAAACTAATTTAACTAATTATTACAACACTTGAGTTAACTAGTTAACTAATTAATTAAACAGTTAAATAATAACTAGTTAACTACTTAACTAATTAAAGAATTACAAGACAATTGCAATTAATAATTAAACTAAGTAATTAACTATTCCGCCTCGGGAAATGAGAGATATGCATGTGCATGCTCGGTTTCCACCCGAAAAGACTTCCGCTTTGCTCTCGAAAGCCTCTGTTTGCACAGTTGAACACTTCTAGAACCATTTTGCTCCACCTTACCAACACTCTGCTGAGATTTGCATCAGTGGCCAGCCGGCCACTGGTGAATATTGCCGGCCACTTGCCGGCCATGGAAGTGGCCTGCTGGCCATGGAAAGTGGCCTGTCGGCCACTGATGCACTGGTTCATCTTGCTGCAACAGAGGACAAACAAAGCATATACACGGTATTTTCAAGGATTATTTGCACAACTCACCCCTCCTTTTCATGAACAAATCCAAGGAGTGATGAACTTAAGCCACAAACCACCAATTTAAGCAATTTTATTGCATGATGGCTTGTAACTCAAGAGGTGCAAGCTCAATAAATGCAAAACAAGACATAAACCTTATCCCTTTCATTAAAAGATCAAGGGAAGAAGGTGACCTTGGAGACTTGAATCATTTCATCACTAGCAAGTATGAAATGGTTCAAGCTTTCATGTGTTCAATTAACGTCCGATTGAACACAACCAAATTATTATCTTGTACCATTTTAGTCTCAAGTTTTAATTACTCAATTTTAGATTACCAACCATCCTTTAATTCATTAAGTTCAATAATGAATTTAAGTCCTCTAATGGAGTGAAGTACCAAACTAAGAGTTAACTTAAGACATGAAAGAGATGTCATGCCGTTGATAATGAACCCCTAAAAGGGATTAAACCATTAAGCATGACAACCTCAATCTCATGCTTAAAAGAACAAGAGGCTTGAAACAACTCTCAAAGAAAAACAAAAGCCAGGTCATAGAAATTATTAGTGCTGAAAATAAGTGAGAAAGCCATAAATAAATGCTATCACTCAAAGGAGATGGTGTCTAAGGCCTAAAGCACCAAGCTCATGAGGACTATTACACTACAAGCATGCAAAACAAAGCTCAAACACAACAAACACTTAAAAAAAAGTCTTAAAATAGGTCTGAAACAACCCTAAAACATGCTG
The DNA here is from genome assembly GCA_036172215.1 of Camellia granthamiana. Taxonomy (NCBI): domain Eukaryota; kingdom Viridiplantae; phylum Streptophyta; class Magnoliopsida; order Ericales; family Theaceae; genus Camellia; species Camellia granthamiana. The sequence goes on along the minus strand of JAXFYN010000115.1, from coordinate 404,334 downwards.
GAATTAAGATAGCAAAAGTTAGAAAAATAAGCTAAAACATGGAGCATGTTAAGCTGGTAAACAAAACACAAGGAGGGAAGGTTGCCCCTCCATTTTTGGACTTCAAAACATGTTTTTAGCCACTGAAATAACTCTGAAAAATAGTGTTTAAAAGCTTAGAAAAAGATAGTAAAAGGGTGGGAAACACAAGGGCAAAGGCCTTGAAATGTAAAGAAGGGTGAACCACCCCTCAACCCTTATTGGCCTTAAACCACAAGTTTCAGCCCAAAAAATATAGAGTTTAAACAGCCTAAAAACAGTACAAAAATGTGCTGGAATGAATACAAAAGCAGTTAAAATAATAAGCTAAGACATGACAATTTAAGCTAGTAAACAAGCTAAAGGAGGGGTGGCTAACCCCTCCATTTTTGGGACTTCAAGGCCACTTTTTTAGCTTCTGAAAACCTCTGAAAATCAATGGAAAAAAGCTCAAAAAAAGTTGATGAAAGAATGGGAAACACAAGTGTAAAGGCTTAGGAAACAAGGTGTAAAGAAGGGTGACTAATCCCTCTACCTTTAATAGCCTTAAACCACAAGCTTCAGCCCATAAAAACAGGTTTTAAAGAGCTTACAAATAGTAAGAAAATATGGAAAACAAGTAGTGTAAAGATGGAACAAAAGCAAGAGAAGGTATACCTTTCGAAGAGGAATGAACCCTTAAGCCATAAACCACTAATTTCACACTCTCAAGTTCTTCAAGAGCTGAAATCATCTCAGCAAGAAGTCTTCTAGGTTTGGTTTGGTGTATTTGGGCCTAGGCTATGCAAGTTGCAAAAGAGAGAGAGAGAGAGAGAGAGAGTTGTAGAGAGAGAAGATTGTAGAAAGAGAGGATTTTTCCAAAAATATTTTCACTCCTAAATGTTTTCTAACCTTGAAATATGAGAGATAGGTCATGTATATATAGAAAACATGAGCTTTGGTAGAAAATATCTATTCAAAAACAACTGGAGCAGTGTGGAAACAGCTGGAGGAAAATATCTATAAAAAATCTATTTTTGGTCATCAGTGGCCGGCATGGACATCAGTGGCCAGCAGGTGGGAAGTGGTGGCCGGTAGGCCATAAGTGGTAGTTGGCCGTCCACAAATGGTGATTGTCGGCTACCTACCGACCACAAGAAAAAACTGCTTCTAAGCCCGACTTCAAATGGGCATATCTCCTTCATCTGGACTTGGTTTTAGGTCATTCTTGAGTCTAAATTAAAGCTCCAGAAGTCTACTTTCCAATGGTGCAGCCTCCTATCTAAATTCTAAGTGTGCAAAGAGATATGTCTATTTTAGTGAAGGTTGCTCTGTTTTGGCTTAATCGGACTGATGCCTAACTTCAAACAGCCGTATCTCCCTCATCTAGACTTGGCTTTAGGAGATTTTTGAGTGTAAAATGAAGCCCCAGAAGTCTAATTTCCAATGGTGGTGGCCTCACAACTAAATTCTAAATGTACAAAAGGATAGGCCTGATTCTCTTCCATTTATTTCCACTTTGTCCTTGGTCATTTTACCGAAAAGTGTAACTTTTAAATGAAATACGAGTCTCGGAACATCGTAGAAGCTTTTCAAAAATATTGTAAAAGAGAGGGTTTTAAGGTCTAAAAAAGTTTTGGTCAAAAAAATGGGGTGTAAGGTTGGGATTTAGAGCTCTTTTTGTTGAAGAAATCAAACATTTACATAGCAAAACTTTCATCATCGAGTGATCAATCAATGGTGCCCAAGTCTTAAGGGCGGTAAAAAATGGAGTTTCTACAACCACTTTATTACTTGAGTCGAAGATTAACTGAAAATGAATTCAAGTACTCACCCATTGAGAAGATGTGTTTGGCGCTTGTTTTTGCCTCTCAAAAATTGAGACATTATTTCCAAGCCCATACAGTGCATTTCATTGCAAAAGTCGACCCAATAAAGTATGCTATGTTTAAGCCTATCCTCTCAAGACGCTTAGCAAGATGGTCTCTCCTCTTTAATGAATTTGAGAAAATTTACGTGCCAAGAAAAGCGGTGAAAGTGTGGGCCCTTGCAGACTTCTTGGTTGACCATCCCATTCTTGCTAATTGGGAAATTTTTGAGGAATTCCCAGATTAAGATGTATTGTTTATAAAAGTCCTACAACCTTGGATGATGTTCTTTGATGGGGCTGCAAGGAAGGAAGTGGCAGGAGCAGGTGTCATTTTTGTTTCACCACAGAGGCACAGTTTGCCTTACTCATTTATTCTTGGCGAAAGTTACTCAAACAATGTTGCTGAGTACTAGGCCTTAATCATTGGTTTACAAATGGCAACAAAGTCAAAAATTGTTGACCTAGATGTCTATGAGGATTCTAAGTTAATAATTAATTAGCTCCGGGGGGATTATGAAGTCAAGAAAGACAACTTAGTCCCATATTTCCAGTATACAACTCATCTCATTGAAAAATTTGAGGGAGTGGTGCTCGAACATGTTCCAAGGAAAAATAATCGCATAGTTGATGCACTTGCCAATCTAGCAACTACACTGGCATTATTAGAAGGTGAACAAGTTAGTGTCCCTGTATGCTAACGATGGGTATTGCCATAATTGTTGGAATGTTGCCTTGTAAAAACAAACGCAATTTCAGTAGTAGCCATCGAAGTCGACGATTAGAGAATGCCAATTATAGACTACCTTGAACACGGGAAGCTCTCTGATGATTCTTGCCATAGAACTAAAATAAGACGTCGAGCTCCTCGATTCATCTACTACAAAGGAACTTTATTCCGACGATCATTTGAAGGTATTTTTCTTTGCTGCCTAGGGGATGACAAAGGTCAACAAGCCATGGAAGAAGCCCATTCTAGGATATGTGGAGCACATCAGTCTGGTCCTAAACTTCACTTTTGAGTAAAAAGAATGGGTTACTATTGGCCTACGATGGTTAAAGATTGTTTGGATTACTCAAAAAAGTGTCAACCTTGCCAGTTTCATGCAAACTTTATCCATCAACCACCAGGACCTTTACACCCAACAATTACTTCTTGGCCATTTGATGTATGGGGTCTAGATGCAGTTGGCCCATTGACCAAGTCTTCTGCATACATCTTGGCCGCCGCAGATTGCTTCTCCAAGTGGACTGAAGTCGTCCCACTTAAAGAAGTCAAAAAAGAAACTGTTGTTGACTTCATCAAATCCCACAGTATTTATCGATATGGTGTACCTTGCTACATCATCACCGATAACGAAAAGTCTTTCTACAACAGTCTAATGGACAAACTTTGTGAAATGTTTGGATTTGAGCAACACAATTCTTTAATGTACAATGCACCTGCAAAGGACTAGCAGAGGCATTTAACAAAACTTTAGGCAATCTATTGAAAAATGTAGTTGCTAAATCAAAACGGGATTGGCATGAGAGAATTGGAGAAGCACTCTGGGCATACCGTACGACACATTGTACCTTAACATAAGCCACATCATACTCCCTTGTGTATGGCGTTGAAACGGTTCTTCCTTTGTAATAACAAATTCTTTCATTAAGGATAGCTATACAGAAAGGTCTCACTAATGATGAGAATGCAAAATTACAGATGAGAATGCAAATTACACCTTGCTGAGTTAGAAGCATTGGATGAGAAGAGATTGGAAGCACAACAGAAACTTGAGTGTTACCAAGCTCGACTCTTCAGAGCTTCCAATAAGAAGGTTAGACCTTGGTCTTTTCAAGTTGGAAAATTGGTGTAGGCTGTTCGAAGACCTATCATCACTACCCACCGAACCGGCAACAAGTTTTTGTCCAAGTGGGATGGTCCATACATAGTGACTAAAGTCTACACTAATGGAGCATACAAGATTGTTGATGAAGAAGGTATAAGAGTTGGTCTAATCAATGGCAAGTTCCTAAAGCACTACTATCCATGATAATGTAACGCTTCTAATCGCATGAGCATAAATTGCATGATGCTCTTGGCCCATATGAAATAAAGTTGTTACCAAAAAACAAAAAATTGTACTACTCCTGGCCTGCATGAGTATAAACTGTGAACGGCTAATAAATCAATAAACCAAAATGAAATGAAATAATTTTATACTAATTGATACTATTAATGAAATGATAATTTTGTAATACTAATTATATTAACTTTTATTAATGAAATAATTTTTTAAAAATTAAAATTGAAAAAATGACAAAATAATTATTTTTATGTCATATAAGGGAAAAAAAGGACAATTACACAATAAAAAGTTATTTTACAGCTTATTAACCAAACACTACTCTGTTGCTTAAGTCTATAATCCCACAGTTGCACTAAACATGTTAACAACTTATGTTCACAGTTATAAGCCATAATCTGTTAAGTTATAATCTATATTCACTTTTTCATAGCTCTACCAAATGGGGCCATTGTGCAGCTTGTTTTCTAAATCTTATATTTGAAGCATGCCAAAGTTACATTTGAAGTAATAGTGGGCTAATAAAAACTTCAATTTCTACCGCATAGGTTTTGAAGTACACAGAAGGCCTGTGTTGGGTTATGCACTATTACTATGAAGGAGTTTGTTCCTGGCAGTGGTAATTTTTCTTCTTTACTTTGGGCAATATTCATATTCTTGAATACATTTCTGTGTGTGTGTTTATATCTATCAATGTATCTGTCTATCCCTGTGGATTCATGAAGAGAATACTAGTATATTTGGCCTTGTCCATGTAGTACATCTATATAATATATATATATATTCATAAGTTATATTAAACATTTATAATTAAGGCATGTATGGTGGCACTTGTTTAAAGGATGTGTTATGTGTAGACACATAATGTGTGTCATGTACTGAGCTCAAATTATTGCACATGGCTCTCAATTGTTAATTTAAAATGAACATTGCATGTAAATAACATGTCTTACCTTGCATACTAGTGCACTTATTATGTATGTGTGTGGAGGAGTATGGGCCATTTTTAACATGTCTTACCTTGCATACTAGTGCACTTCTTCCCCTTCTCCTTCCCCTTCCCCTTCCCCTTCCTATTTTTCTTACGGTCCCATAAAGTGTCTTTATCTTTTTCTTATTTTTTCTTCTTTGAATGACTACGTATCTTTTAATAACACATTTACTTTATATGAACTAATTTTAACTCTAGGATGTGGTTGTACTTCTCTCTCTCTCTCTCTCTCTCTCTCTCTCTCTGCTCTCTCACACGCACACACAAACACAAACACACACATGTAGGTTTTATCCTTATCATTATGCACCGTTTGCTTCTGATATCAAGGATCTGGACCAGTTGAATATAAGCTTTGAACTAGGTTCTCTGTTCAAGCTGTTCAATCAGCTGTTGGGGGTCTTTCCAGCTGCAAGATTCCACTGGCCACCTTTTCTTCTGTTGATTTTTTCTTCTTCTTTCTTTCTTTTGTGGGGTTCTAACCGGCTTACTTGCAGTTCTCATGCACTTCCTGAGCATTATAGGAAATTGATGACCGATCCAAACTCACCTCTCGTTGATTTTTATTCGACTGGTACAATATAATTCTTCCCAGATGGAGCATATTATTTGTCATTGAGTTGAAACATTAAATATAATTTTCTAGTACTTTTATTATGTTTATCAGATTTTGAAGTGGACATGAATGGCAAGCGGTATGCTTGGCAGGTACAGGTTATTCATATAGCATTTTGGTTGTCTTATGAACAATGTGACCTATGGGGAATTACATTCTGAATTGTGGTATCTTTTAACATTTTCCTTTCCTGTTCATTATTTTGAAGGGTATTGCCAAATTGCCTTTCATTGATGAAGCCCGCCTTCTTGCAGAGGTCGCAAAAATTGAACATACTTTGGTGTATAGTACAACGAAGTTAGCTTTTGAGATGTACTTAGCTACTAGGTTCTTTTGCAAGATGGTTTTGCTTATTTAAGTACCATGTTCTCTGCTGGAGGAAGAAATGCGAAGAAATAGTGTTATGTCTAACATGCTTTTTGTGGTACTATCTCACCCCCTGTGTAACGCCCTCAAAATAATACATAATACCCATCAATTAAACATGCAGTGATATAAGAAAATCAACACCTTTCCATTCATCAGAGTAGTTCTTACAACAATATTACATGTTAACAACAAAAGCAAATGCCCTACGGGCTTACAGCTTTCCAAGTTAACACTTGGTTATACAAAAGAAGAGTACTAACTCTATACAAAATAAGCCCTTGGCTTGATATACATGTAAAACAAACAAAATAAACAAAAAGAGTCTTCAAACTCTCATAATCATCCAAGCTATGTCCTTGGAGGTGGCATGCTACCTGTACCTGAAAATGATGTCCCATATAGGGTGAGCCAACGCCCAATAGAAATATGCTAAACACAGTATGAGCAGTAACTAAGACATTAGCAATTGATAAATGTTTGACACACATAAACCAATTTTATACACCACTTTCATGACATGACAACTGTGTCCTTGTCTCACTTCATTTTCCATTTCTTATCCCATTTTCCAATTCATAACCGTGGCTCAGAACCTGGCCACATACTCTAAACGAAATAATAATTCATATTAAACGTTTCCCATTTCTCAATAGATAAGCATACAAGTTGTATCAACACCTCAGCAGATAAGCATATAAGTTACATCAACATTTCAACAGATAAGCATATGAGCTGTATCCACACTTCCATAGATAAGCATATGAGCTATATCAACACTTCCATAGATAAGCATATGAGCTATATCAACACATTAACTGACAAGCATATGAGCTGTATCAGTGGAGTCCATTCCCTATCTCCTCCCAAACAACATCCGGTTTAGAGGTCCATCCTCTATCTTCCCCTAAAACCGTGGAGTACATCTCCTATCTCCTCCCACACACACAACGTATATACACATAGGTCATATACATAATCAATCAATGCATAACGTTAATGTGTTCTATCAACCGTCATACTCTATGACACATCCAATTGATTAGTTTTAGTTTGCCTAATCATCATGCATTGTCTACAACAATCATAACTACCCTCCACCGGTAGCCCAAAGCAATTATTTCTAAACAGATAATAAAAGCTCCAACAGATAAAATATCAATGTTTTCATAAGTGAGCGATTTATAAATCCAACTTCACTAATCCATCTCATAATGAGCCAATTTCATTATTTCCAACTCAATTTCAAATAACAACAACTTTCCCAAATTAATTATACCAATTAATTTATACAACAAATTAGGGTTTTCTATCCCATTTCCCAACAAGAACCCGATGGTCCATATATCAACAACCAACAACAATAGTCATTATTTTGAAACCCAAAATACACATTTTAGAATCAAAATAACATAACTCTCTTTTAACATTTTCAAACCCTAACTTCCCAAAATCAACCATTTAACAAAATGCCCAAAAGTCTAGGTCAAAACCCATAGTAGTGAGTAGGAATCCCTACCTCAAATTTGGAGTCCAAGGGAAGAAGATGAAGAAATTGAAGATGCTCCAAATCCCAAAATTTTCAGATTAAAAGATAGCCCTCGACGATCCACACAACTTTTACAAAGGCCCAAGGTGAGGAAATCACTCCTACTAGATCAATCCTAAGAGAGAAGTTAGGGTTTTCGTGTGAGGAACTCTCAAAATAGCTTTTTGGAAAAGTAAAAGAGAGAAAGGAGGTTGAAAAGTGATCCAAAAACCCGGATCTCGGAGTCTTAAACCAGTCGCCCCGCTCGAGCGTGGAAACCCCCGGTCGAGCGTCACTCACAGACTCCCACTCGAGCGTCCAAACTCCCGCTCGAGCGGCGGATACACACTCCCAGCACTTTTGCAGAACCAGGTCCCCGCTCGAGCGTCCAACTCCCCACTCGAGCGTCACACACAAACTCCCGCTCGAGCGTCCGCTCGAGTGCGTCGAGCGGCAACACTGCAGAGGAAATACTGGATGGGTGATTTTCCCGCTCGAGCGCCAAAACCCCCGCTCGAGCAGAGAAGCAACAACAAAGTCCCCGCTCGAGCGTCAAAAGCTCCGCTGGAGCGGACAGGCCAAAATCTGGGCAACTAGTTTTGGTTTCTAAGCTCAACCAACCTGTTTCAAACCTGCCCAACACAACTCAAGACTCAAATACAAAGAGTAAAGGATGTAAACGAGATAAACACAACAACCAACTCCATGGAACCTAAGTCCGGATACAACAATTAAAGAAAAGGGAAACCGGATCGCTATAACCTCCTCCCCTTAAAGAATTTCGTCCCCGAAATTAAACACAAGTTTTTCAAAAACAGGTTTTTTCTCCATTTCCAACAATATTACAACATAATATTAAACATTCCGACCCATCACCGGTTAATCCCATCTCTTTTCAAGCGGCATTTCGCATTATACAAAACAACCTGCATTATCACCATGCATTCCTTTGAAATTTACTAATTTCAACTTATTTTCCACAATTCCATAACACATGCAACATTAATATCATGCTTGCATTTTCACAATATACTTAACATACACAATGTTAACATAGCTTCCATTTACCAAAACATTCACAATGTTTTACAACTTAAGACATATATAATGCTCTTAAAGTTCAACAATATTACAAAATTTCAATACATGATTACACATCACAAACATGTCCGGATACTTTTCACGGACTTCCAACTCACGTTCCCAAGTGGGCTCCCTCCACTCCGTGATGCTTCCACAAAAATTTTACCAAGGGAATGGTCTTGCCTCGCAAGACTTGATCTCGCCTATCCAAGACCCGAACCGGTCTCTCCTCATACGAGGCATCCGCATCTACCTCCAAATCGGTCCAATCCAACACATGGGACGGATCCGGCTCGTACTTCCGAAGCATACTAACGTGAAATACGTCATGCACCCCGGACAACTGCGGTGGCAAAGCCAAACGATAAGCAACCTCCCCAATCCTCTCAAGGATCTCAAAAGGACCGATAAACCGAGGGGATAACTTCCCACTCTTCCCAAACCTCATCAAACCTCGCCTCGATGATATTTTCAAGAAAACATGATCACCCGTCTCAAATGCCAAAGGCCTCCTCCTACGGTCGACATAAGATTTCTGACGACTCTGTGCTGTAACAAGCCTCCTACGGATAAGCTCAACTTTCTCCGTTGTCTCCCTAACCAACTCCGGACCCAACAAAGGTGTATCACCCACCTTGGCCCAACAAACTGGAGACCTACACGGTCGGCCATACAAGGCCTCAAACGGTGCCATACCGATGCTAGACTGAAAACTGTTATTGTAGGCAAACTCCACCAAAGGCAAGTGTCTCTCCCACATCCCACTAAAGTCAATGACACAACTTCGAAGCATATCCTCAAGGATCTGAATAGTACGCTCGGACTGCCCATCAGTCTGGGGATGATAAGCCGTACTAAAGGTCAACTTAGTGCCCAAGGCACTCTGCAAACTCTGTCACAACCTAGCAGTAAAACGAGGATCTCTATCTGAGACGATCGTCACTGGGACCCCGTGCAATCTTACTACGTCCCGAATATACAAGTCGGCGAGATGATCTACCGAATCTCTCACGCGCATAGGGATAAAGTGCGCCGACTTAGTCAACCAGTCCACAACCATCCAAATAGCATCACTACCCCGCTGAGTCCTCGGAAGACCTACAACGAAGTCCATAGTGACATGCTCTCACTTCCACTCTGCAATAGGCAAGGGTTGCAACAAACCAGCTGGCCTCTGATGCTCGGCCTTCACTTGCTGGCAAGTAAGGCACTTCGATACGAAAACCGCCACATCTCTCTTCATACCCCGCCACCAAAACTGGCGACCCAAATCACGATACATCTTAGTGCCTCTCGGATGCACCGCAAGGCGCGAATGGTGAAACTCTCGGAGTACTTCCTCTCGGCAAGACTCCGGCACAAACAAACGGTCTCGGTATCTCACACTCTGGTCGGGATACACCGTCAAACCCTTCTCAACCTTCCCACTGGAGACCTTCTCTCGGAGGGATTCTACCTCAAGGTCACCTCTTTGTGCCTCTAACACTCAAGTCACAAGTGTAGGCTGCGCAACTACAGAAAATAAGGCCGCAGCCTCAACAGATTCGCCTAGAAGCAAATCAAACTTGCCAAGTGTACCCAACATCTCCCATTCCCGGATGGCTATACAAGCTACATCACTAATAGATTTCCTACTAAAGGCATCGGCCACAACATTGGCCTTTCCTGGGTGATAGTGCAACTCAAAATCATAGTCCTCAATGAATTCCATCCACCTTCTCTGCCTCAAATTCAAGTCCCTCTGTGTAAACAGATACTTCAAACTCTTGTGGTCCGAGAACACCTCGAACCTCTCACCATAAAGGTAGTGCCTCCAAATCTTCAAGGCAAAGATCACTGCTGCTAACTCTAGGTCGTGTGTAGGGTAATTCTTCTCGTGTATTTTCAACTGACGTGAGCCATAAGCTACTACTTTCCCCTCTTGCATCAACACACAACCCAAACCCTCTCGTGAGGCATCACAATAAACCGCATAACCCAACCCTCTCTCCGGGATAATCAAAACCGGAGCGGTGGTCAACCTAACCTTCAATTCTTGGAACGACTTTTCACAAGTCTCACTCCATACAAACTTGACCCCTTTCCACGTCAATCTAGTCAACGGTGAAGCTAGCCTGGAGAAATCTTTCACAAACCGACGGTAATACCTAGCTAATCCCAGAAAACTGCGAATCTCAAACACACTCTTAGGCTGTGCCCAATCTTGCACTGCCTCAACCTTGGATGTATCAACAGACACCCCTTCCCCGGATACCGCATGGCCTAAGAATTTGACTTTCCCTAGCCAGAACTCACACTTCCCAAACTTGGCATACAGCCTATGGGCTCTAAGCAACTCAAGCACCACTTTCAAGTGTTTCTCGTGCTCCTCCTCAGAAGGCGAATAAATTAGAATGTCGTCCACGAAAACGACTACAAAACGATCTAGGAATTCCCGGAAGACCTGATTCATCAAGTCCATAAAGACTGCCGGTGCATTGGTAAGCCCAAATGGCATCACCAGAAACTCATAATGGCCATACCGCGTACGGAATGTCGTCTTCGGAATATCCTCCTCCCTGACCCTCAACTGGTGGTAACCCGATCTCAAGTCTATCTTAGAGAAACAACGGGAACCCTTCAACTGGTCAAACAAATCATCAATACGGGGCATAGGGTACTTATTCTTAACCGTAGCCCGATTCAACTTTCGATATTCGATACAAAGTCTCAAGGCACCATCTTTCTTTTTAGCAAAGAGGGCCGGTGCTCCCCACGGTGAAGCACTAGGGCGAACAAAGCCCTTATCTAGCAATTCCTGGAGCTGAATCTTCAACTCACTCAACTCGGCTGGGGCAAAACGATAAGGTGCCATAGAAATCGGCGCCGTGCCGGGCACTAAATCAATAGAGAACTCTATCTCTCGGTGAGGTGACAAACTAACGAGATCCTCGGGAAAAACATCCGACTACTCACAAACCACCCTCGGCAACACAATCTGGGTCTTATCACACTCACCACTCATAAAGCTAGCAAGTAGACCACTAAGCTCACTCCGCCCTCGCGGATCATACACCGATGGCAACACACTACCAACCCGATCCCCCAAGAAATAGAAACACTCCCCGCTCAAGGTACATACTGTAACCCTCTGGCGGTAGCAAACTATAACAGTTCGGTATGACGATAGCCAGTCCATACCCAAAATAATATTGAAACCCTTCATGGGCATAACAACAAAGGGAAAAGGAAGCCTACGGTCGGCGACCTCTATATCACAACCTCTACATCCGTGTTTCAAAATCAATTCACCCCCAACAGGTGATACAACACATATAGGAGATGCTAATAGTGCCAACTCCAACTCCAACACAGATGCAAATGTAGTAGATACAAAAGAATGGGACGCACCCATATCAATCAATACACTAGCAATCGAGTTGCAAAACAGAAAGGTACCTCTCACTACTGATGGAGCCGGTACTAGGTCCTGCGCGGTAACAGCATACACGCGCCTTGTAGGCCCCTGATCCACCTGCTCACCTCTAGGAGCATACGACTGTTGCACAGACTGGGATGACGAAGCTCTCGGATTGGCCCTCGAGGCCTGCACAGACTGAGCTGGCTGATAACTCTGTGTCTGCCTAGAACCAGACGCTCCCGAAGTGGCACTCAACTACGGGCAAAACCTCTTCAGGTGCCCAGGCTGACCACACTGATAGCAAGACAAAGGCTGGCCCCTGCCTGACTCTAGCCCTGAGGTCTAGTTGAAGAAGAAGCAGCTCGCTGGCCCCCTCCCTTCTACGGGCAAACTGTAGACTTGTGACCCAGCTGGCTACATGTGAAACAAGTCAAGCCTCCCTGACTACCTCTCCCGGAGCCTGCACTCGGCACTGGAAAGGTCGATCTAGCCAAACCACCCTGAGATTGCTGAGGGTTAGAACCCCCTTGTCTCCTGCCATCACCCTGACCATCTTGGCTCCTCTTGGAGCCTCTCTGCCCTTCCTCCTCCTCCTGCATCATAATCTCCATATGAGCTGCAGCATCCACTAAACATCTATACTCTCGGATAAAAGATCCTCCAACCCTCAACGTGAGTCCACGCCTCAACTTCCGCTCAAACTCTAAGCAACGCCGTTCCTCGGACGCCACAAGTTTAGGTGCAAACCTGGACAGACTAGTAAAAGTAGCCTCAAACTCAGCCACTGACAAACCCTGCTGTTTAAGCTGGCAAAACCGTTCCCTCAGCTTCTCCCTAGTAGCTAAAGATAAAAACTTCTCCTGGAAAGCATTCACAAAAGCCTCCCATGCACCACCAACACTGCCCTTCTCGTACTTCCACCATTGACCCGCATCTTCCTTCAGTTGGAAGGATGCCAAGGTCACCTTTAAAGCCTCGTCCTCGATGCCAAGCATCTCGAACGTCTTCTCCATCTGTTCCAACCACTCGTCAGCCTTTAATGGCTCCTTCGAATCCCCAGCAAATTCGTCCGGGTTAGACCGAAAGAACTCCCTCTTCAAGAAAGAAGGCCCTACCTCAGTAACGTGGGCCTGATCCTGATTCCCAGCTCTAAGAATACCCAAAGCTCCTGCTATTTCTCGGGCCAAGGCACTCATAGCCTGCTGACCCGCTGGCTCGGCCACATTGGCCTGACCAACTCCCTCTTGCTGTGCCGGTATATCATCTGGTAAAGGCATCTCCTGCCTACCACGCCTGCCACGTCCTCGTCCTGACATCCTAATAAAGGTAACCAAGACTATTAGCACAGTCACAAATGTGCCGAAGCTATAACACTCACGTCCTAATGCATGGACAACTGTAATTCACTCCACGTAAGCACATAAACATATAATCACTTATGAATTTCATTTCCGGATAATGATAGTCCCGAGGTGTTACTAGAGTTCCGGTTAGAAACAGCATTGATCAAGTGCTTTTCCAACAAGACTCCCAGAAACCCATGGATCCAATCAACATCCTAGAAACTACATTCCATACCCACATAGTCACATAAGCATGTTATCAATTAAACACATAGCATATGACACTACATCTAAGTCTCTATCAAGCGAGACAAACCCATTGTGACACTAACCACTTCCCACGTACCCAAAGTATTCGAACCCGGTACGCTCTGATACCAAGTTGTAACGCCCTCAAAATAATACATAATACCCATCAATTAAACATGCAGTGATATAAGAAAATCAACACCTTTCCATTCATCAGAGTAGTTCTTATAACAGTATTACATGTTAACAACAAAAGCAAATGCCCTACAGGCTTACAGCTTTCCAAGTCAACACTTGGTTACACAAAAGAAGAGTACTAACTCTATACAAAATAAGCCCTTGGCTTGATATACATGTAATACAAACAAAATAAACAAAAAGAGTCTTCAACTCTCATAATCATCCAAGCTATGTCCTTGGAGGTGGCATGCTACCTGTACCTGAAAATGATGTCCCATATAGGGTGAGCCAACGCCCAGTAGAGATATGCTAAACACAGTATGAGCAGTAACTAAGACATTAGCAATTGATAAATGTTTGACACACATAAACCAATTTTATACACCACTTTCATGACATGACAACTGTATCCTTGTCTCACTTCATTTTCCATTTCTTATCCCATTTTCCAATTCATAACCGTGGCTCAGAACTTGGCCACATACTCTAAACGAAATAATAATTCATATTAAACGTTTCCCATTTCTCAATAGATAAGCATACAAGCTGTATCAACACCTCAGCAGATAAGCATATAAGCTACATCAACATTTCAACAGATAAGCATATGAGCTGTATCCACACTTCCATAGATAAGCATATGAGCTATATCAACACTTCCATAGATAAGCATATGAGCTATATCAACACATTAACTGACAAACATATGAGCTATATCAGTGGAGTCCATCCCCTATCTCCTCCCAAACAACATCCGGTTTAGAGGTCCATCCCCTATCTTCTCCTAAACTGTGGAGTACATCTCCTATCTCCTCCCACACACACAACGTATATACACATAGGTCATATACATAATCAATCAATACATAACGTTAATGTATTCTATCAACCGTCATACTCTATGACACATCCAATTGATTAGTTTTAGTTTGCCTAATCATCATGCATTGTCTACAACAATCATAACTACCCTCCACCTGTAGCCCAAAGCAATTATTTCCAAACAGATAATAAAAGCTCCAACAGATAAAATATCAATGTTTTCATAAGTGAGCGATTTATAAATCCAACTTCACTAATCCATCTCATAATGAGCCAATTTCATTATTTCCAACTCAATTTCAAATAACAACAACTTTCCCAAATTAATTATACCAATTAATTTATACAACAAATTAGGGTTTTCTATCCCATTTCCCAACAAGAACCCGATGGTCCATATATCAACAACCAACAACAATATCATTATTTTGAAACCCAAAATACACATTTTAGAATCAAAATAACATAACTCTCTTTTAACATTTTCAAACCCTAACTTCCCAAAATCAACCATTTAACAAAATGCCCAAAAGTCTAGGTCAAAACCCATAGTAGTGAGTAGGAATCCCTACCTCAAATTCGGAGTCCAAGGGAAAAAGATGAAGAAATTGAAGATGCTCCAAATCCCAAAATTTTCAGATTAAAAGATAGCCCTCGACGATCCACACAACTTTTACAAAGGCCCAAGGTGAGGAAATCACTCCTACTAGATCAATCCTAAGAGAGAAGTTAGGGTTTTAGTGTGAGGAGCTCTCAAAATAGCTTTTTGGAAAAGTAAAAGAGAGAAAGGAGGTTGAAAAGTGATCCAAAAACCCGGATCTCGGAGTCTTAAACCAGTCGCCCCGCTCGAGCGTGGAAACCCCCGCTCGAGCGTCACTCATAGACTCCCGCTCGAGCAGCGGATACACACTCCCAGCACTTTTGCAGAACCAGGTCCTCGCTCGAGCGTCCAACTCCCCGCTCGAGCGTCACACACAAACTCCCGCTCGAGCGTCCAAACCGCCGCTCGAGAGGCCAACACTGCAGAGGAAATACTGGATGGGTGATTTTCCTGCTCTAGCGGCAAAACCCCCGCTCGAGCGGAGAAGCAACAACAAAGTCCCCGCTCGAGTGTCAAAAGCTCCGCTCGAGCGGACAGGCCAAAATCTGGGCAACTAGTTTTGGTTTCTAAGCTCAACCAACCTGTTTCAAACCTGCCTAACACAACTCAAGACTCAAATACAAAGAGTAAAGGATGTAAACGAGATAAACACAACAACCAACTCCACGGAACCTAAGTCCGGATACAACAATTAAAGAAAAGGGAAACCGGGATCGCTATAACCCTGTCTCCATACATATTTTCTTTTGACGATCGTTGTAAACAGTTGACAGGCAAAGAATGAGCTAAGGAACAACTTGATCCAGGGGCTAGGTTTGTGCTGTGCTTATTTCGTGTCATAAATTACTTTTGATATAAGGTTGGTCTTTTATTTAAGGGTGCCGACCAGTTTCTAATGTTAACAAGATTTTCTTTCCTGGTATGCATAAGTTCTCAAACTATTCCCTAGTCTTTAAAATTTTTTATCAAACAAAGCTGGACTTGAATTTATTGAGTGTACTTTAATAAGTCAATAGTTATTCCCAATGTCCCAAAATTCTGAAGTATGTAATATTTAAATTTTGAAGTTCTCACTTTTGTAATAAGCTTCGGATGCTGAGTAGGCTGGTTGTGGAGCTCTCTTGGAAGTATAGCGGTCTTTGAGCTAACTCTGGATCACAATCACTAGAGAAGGCTAGGTGTGAGCAGATGTGGTCGTAGAGCAGGAGAGAGAGATGGAGAGGCATGGATATGGAGAACTAGGGCTTCCAAATAGGGAGAGTTGATTCTTCTTGAAGATTGAAACATTTTGTGTATAGAAGGGTCAAGCGATGGGGAACATCTCTCTTGGTCACTTGTCATGATGATGATGACGATCGATGGTCTTTCTAGCTTGTTAATTCTGAAGGTGGCGACTGTTGCTAATGATGGAGCTGAAGTATGTGAGGGCCTTGTGTTGCTCTAGTGTGAGAGCCGTGTGGTCACTTATACCTTGTCATGAGCCATTACCAGAGATAGCGTTGAGGACTAGGTTACTTAGTGGTGAATTACTCAACTGAGCCACTATCGGGTGTATCATCGTAAGTGGAGGTGACCGTGTTTGAGAGATTCCCTTGGCTGAGCTGAGTGGTGTTTCGAGCTTGTTTATGCTAGTAGACTGGGAGATGCCTCAGAGAATTTCCCTAAGCACCTAGCTTGAGACTAGTGTTATTAAAGGCACGCCTAGGCGTGCGCCTAGGCCCAAGTCCCATCCAGGCCCAAGGTTTGTGCCTTGTAGTGTTTAGGCTTGGCAACTTCGATAAGGCTCGCTTAGGCGTACACCTAGGCCCAAGTCCCGTCCAGGCCCAAGGTTTGCGCCTTGTAGTGTTCCAGGCCAAGCGACTATGATAAGACGCTTGACTGGCCCAAGGCTTGCATCTTGAGGGCTTTTTTTGTTGTTGCTTTAATTGGTTTTGTTTAAAATCTGACCATTGATTTAATATGGTGCAACTACAGAAGATCCCTATTTTTATTAAATATGCCAATACATTGGGCATTTAACCCCAAATCAATGATAGAAGAAAAATTAGCCCTAATTCCTAATCTCAAAAAAAACATTAAATGTTTAACATTTTATTTTGTTTATGTTGAACCCTAAATTATTTAATTATATTAAATTATGTAATTTTTTTCCGTACAAGGTGCGCCTCACTTGGGTGAAGCCTGCGCCTCACCTTGTGCCTTAAGCCTAAGACCCAGGAGACCTTGATGCCTTGGTGCGCCTATTGCCTTTAATAACACTGCTTGAGACTTAAAAATGTGTACATTAGCTTCAACCATGACTCAACTTAGAAGGGAAGTATATAGAGATATGTGATTGGTCTATGTGTTACGAATGACACTTGATAATGACAGGGTGTTGATGTGGCTTGTTTTGTTTGTGTCTGCACAATGAGCACTGCTTTCCTTGTACAATCATCTGACTCCAATCTCGTCCCAAATATTTCCTTGACTATCTCGTAACATCATAACTATATTGCAGGCAAAAAATTGTTTGTTGTTGCGTTAGGTTTGTACTTGTGCTATAATGTTTTTAATAATTCCATGTATTCAGTTTATGGTGGTTTCCAGGATGGTCAGGATTGCACATTTTTTTAATAAATATTTGTATTAGTTTACATTACCTGCTTGCATCGCATTCCTCCGCATCCAATCCAGACCTACTTGATGGGTTAGAGAAACCAACAAACCCGGCTAATAGGTTATGGTCTAACACTATGTTCAAGTAATAATGAAGATTGGTCCCTCATCCAATAACATCATTGCTAAATCGTGGCCTTTATAGACATATATCCTATTTCCTAGCCACCTGAATCTTTTCGTGTTTAACCTTTTCCATGCTAAAAATAGATTTAAAATCTGTTTGAACTGTTTTCTGATTTTATTTAGGGCTATATGCAGTGGTGGGATGAATGGTTATATATCCCTTTGTGCTGGAGATCCTTGCCCCCCAATATTCCGGTCACCGGTTTCTGGAATGAAAGATATTATGGACAATCAAGTCATGTAAGCTTACTTGCAATCAATATAATTTTGTATTGGATTAATTGAATTAACTATTTATCTTAAGCTGTTGTGTTTACTTTTTCCACCTTCACCATCTTGATGCGCTATATACAAACTTCCAGATGCTCACAAACATATCACTCGACCACCAGCTGAGGTTATATTCCTGAAGAAGGTTTTATTTGTCATGTTTCTCTGCTTGTCATTAACATTCCTATTGTTAGCAGTTTATTTATTATTTTTATTTCTGCATTCTATTTCAATATATATGGCATCTACTTGTACAGATGTGCATATTTGCTTTTGTGATAAACCTTTTTGCGTGTCTGCTTATTTCATGGTCAAGCAAGGTAATGGAAATAAAAAAGATAATTACAAATAATAAAGGATATGCATTCTACCAGTGTTTTAAAAAGCTCCAGGCGCTCCAAGGCGATAAGGTCTCATATAGCCTAAGTGCAAGGCGCAAGCCTCACCAAAGCGAGGCTCAAGTTGTAGTAGATAAGCAAAATTTTAAAATAGGCAAAGTTTTCAACATAAACAAATATATATAGAATTCCAAAAATCATAAAGCAAGTTTCACCATTTCTAATAATCTTTAAACATAACATTCAATCTTCCAAAAATTAGAAATATAATATCCGACACAAAATATAAAGTATTACATTCACATCTAACAAAAACCTCAAGTTTTAAGATCATTCAAATAAAGTTCAAAACAATTAAGAAGTGAACACAGGGAAAGAGAGGGAAAAAAAAAGAGGACCTAGCAAAAAAGAAGAAGAGAAAAAGAAATGATGAAAAGAAGAGAACCCAGAGAAGAAGAGAAAAGAAGTGAAGAAGAACCTGAAGAAGTCGATGTCTTTCCACTTTTTGATCGATTTTTTTAATCGTTCTCCACCTAAGTTTTATTTATTTATTTATTTATTTATTATTATTTTTTAATTACTTTTGGATCTCTTCTCAACACGTTTGGTCATCTTATATTGAAGGGTTTTAATTCCCTGTGAGTAGAGGGATTTGGATTTGATTTCATCCTTTTAGTAGTCGAAAGAATTGGATTTGAAGTGCTTCCATTATGGTGTTGTGTGTTGATGGATTTGAAATAAAGGGATTTGGATTTCATTTCAAGTAGTCGAAAGAATTGGTACTGAAGTGCTTCCATTTGGAGCGTTGACGTAAAGGTATGAGATTCATCGTAGTAGAATAGTTGTGCCACTAGAATCCTGGAGGTTTAGGACAAAATTCAAGTTTCTTTCTTCTTCAAAATCATTCATAAAGTTTTTATAAATCCATTCATGGAAAATTTAATCCAAGCTATATTCTTTTAAGTTCTTTTTGTTGGATGATGGAAAAATAAGAGGAATAGAAGAAGGTAGGAGGGGGTAGATCTCAAACTTCACCTTTTTTTTTTTTCTTTCAAAATTATTGATACAAGGTTCTCAAATTCATTCGTGGAGTTTGTTTAAAGGGTCAAAAAAGTGCTGACTACTGGGGCTACCACTTTATTTCTTATCACATTATATACATTTCTTTTCAATGGTTATGGACAAAAGTTGCAAGGATTTAGAAGGTGGCTTGACAAATTGATGACACGTAGACCCCTTTTTGTACCTTTGTGTCATATAGACTTAACAGGGCATAGGAGTTCTGTTCATGTAAATAAAATTTTATTTATACCCTTATTTTATGTTTTGTTGATTTGTTTGTTTCCTTTGCTATTCATGCTCAGTTTGGGGACATGTTTATTCCTCTCTAAAATCTTATAGGAGCCAATGTGATTTGGGTTCTTGTAAACAAGCTTAGAATTAACATATTGGAGATATACTTTCAAAGTAAACCCAATATATTGTCTTGGTTGTTTTTTGTAAACCAAACCAAACTAAGCATTGTGTAAGTGAATCATTTTTTGTCTTTTTGTTTTGTCGAGGGCTATATTCTCAGTTAAATTAAATAAATTTGTATATATATTTATTTTTTTAATTACAACATCCCATGTCAAGTCTTCTGGTGCTCCTAACATTTTCATTTATCATGATCATATTACTCTTTTTTCGTTGTACATAACCAAACCATCTTAGCTTATTTTCTATTAATTTATCTTCAATTGGTGCCACTCCTATCACTTCAATATCTGTCCGACTCTTGCCACATTCATCTAAGCATTCTCATTTTAGCTACACTTATTTTATGAACCTATTATTTTTTAGTTGCCCAATAGTTTGTCTAGTAAAAGCATCGCTGGCCTTATAGCTATTCTATAAACTTCCGTTCAGTTTTGTTGGTCTTTGTCGATCACTTAATATGCCTTATGCATTCCTCCCCTGGAGTCAACTTACTTGATTCTGTGAGTCACATCATCTTCAACCTCACCATCCTTATAAATAATCGAACTTAGGTAACACAAATATTCACTGTCCTTTAGCTTTTGATTTTCAATATTCACTCATTTATTTCTACTACTTCTACTGTCACTAGGCTCCTTTTGGATTTAAGGATTTCAAATCAAGTGGATTTGAAATCTAAGCTTGAAATTGTTGTGCCCTATTTAGATGACCACACAATGCATATGAATTTCAAATCCAGTCAAATCATCCCATGGGTTTGATGACCAAAATATGGAGATTTGAAATATCACCTAATTAGGCATTGTTCGAAATTCATTTATGTTCCGTTTCACACAATACAATAATGAAGGAATAGCCACCCTTTTCTTCCAATGTTAGGAGCTTGAACAACCATTGTTTTTTAAATGTAATTTATTTGTCTTGTTTTGCTTAATTCCCTAAATTTTAAATACATAGATTTGCAGTATCTACATATTTCAAATCTGTGGATTTTAAATCCTTTCTCAAATTCAAAACCACAAATCCAAGTGCAGCCTAAAGTTTTTTTTGGTAGAAAATGCAGCATAAAGTTACATTCCATATATTCAGTAAACAATATCATCGGTAAACAACATACTGTAGGAACAATCTTCTATGTAAATAAAATAAATTGAAACTAAATCAAACAAAATTAAATAAATAACTTACAAAATTTATTTTATCGAACCAAATGAAAAAATAAAAGGCCAAGTCGAGTGTGTGACACTCTGTCCTTAAGACATATTCGCCTCGCTATGGTGCTTACGGTTATGTGGCGTCTATCTCCCAGGATACAATGATCTTCACAAATTTGTAGTAGCACTCCAAACAAATTTGTCCGGCGAACTAGAACCTTGTGTTCTATACTCTCTATAAAAATCCCTAAAACTAATATGAAGAATGTATTCAATAGTGCAGAAAATAGGACTACAAAAAATGGATTTTCAGACTGTTTTTGGATGCCCTAACACTACTGGAAATGTAGGTATATATAGGCAAAAAAGTCCTATCCGAACAGGTTCAATTTTGCACCTAATTTTGAACCAAACAGGTGTAAAATTTGAATGAACAAATGCAGTCCAAAATTTAACAAATCTGCTGGACAGATTGAATTATTTGAACTGTGCAGTTTGTATTTGTGCAACTGCAGTAGTTTATAGTAGTTTAAAACCTATCAAAAACAGTTTAAATCTGTTTGAAAATAAATCTGTTGTGGAATCAAGTGAACAGGTGCAATTAAAACTCAGATCTGTTGAAACCCAATTTAAATCTGTTTAAATCTGCCTGGGCAGATTTAAATCTGTTTGAGAAAAACAAATCTGTCCGGGTGCAACAGAAACTATTTGGATAGTTAATGTTTTGAAAAAATTGGACTGAAGAAGTAAAACATGGACAGAAAAATTAAATTCATAAGAATTTTGGAAAAAATTAAATCGAATTTTCTCCAAAAAGTTAACATAAGACCCAACCCACACCCGCGCCCGGCACGGACGGCGGCGGCGCGCGCGTATGGTGTTTTGGGCTAAGGTTTTCTTTGTTCATAACTTCTCCCTTCTACAAACTTGGAGTGCCCCTTGGGGCCCAACCCAAGGTTGTATACCTAGAGCTTATATTCTCACAAAAGCTCTCTTCAAGTTTCAATGTGGGACAACCCAAATCAAGGAAACCCATATTTACTTCTTTATTTGTCCATTCCACGAACTCGAAAACGACGTCAACTTCTCATTCACTCATAAATGGTTTTGACGAACTGTCTTCACCGTGTGACTTGCCATGCGGCAAGGAAGATGTCACCTCTTCGGACCCACCCCAAAAGACGTTTTGGGCCCACCCAATTTTGGGCTCAAAGTCGGCCCAAAATAAGCCTTATAAAAACCAATTTTCCAACACATACACCATGGGCTAGCTTAAATGTGTTTAATTAATTCATCCATAGCTAATGCAAAGAATAAAGGAAGCAAAGCTAACCCTTGATGCAATATACTATAGTGATTGGAAGTTAGCAACTAGCTCAGAGGTTCTAAATAAGCTGAAATTAACAACTGCAATATGGAAACCATTGAAACCTTTTAGCTACCCTGCTTTTGCATGTGCAATTCTATTAACCAATGATATTTATGGGCGTTCTGGTTGCTTAGTTTGTACATTTCTAGTGTACATTAGAAGCATGACTGTGGTGTAAAGCTGTCATATTGGCACTGAAATGTTCCACATTGTGAGCCGTGCATGGGTTATGATTTGAGGTTATCAAATCTAGGTTAATATTTGTATTCTATATTATTTGTTTGGAAGCTATTATTTGTTTGCTATTGGAATGGGCACGTGGCATGGCTGGCTCCGGACATTGTTACCTTTATGGCATTACCTAAAGCTGTATAAATAACTCACTTTTTTTATTTTTATTTTTTATTATTGTCTTCTTTTAGTCCGTTGAGATAGGGGATCTAAAACCTGATCCTACTTTGTGGCATGGGGATAACGGAAGGAAGCCATGGGAAAATCGAAGGTATACTAAATTGTCTGTTCATTCAAGTGCCAATTTTTAGTTGTTCGACTCCTACTCTTGATGGATACTTAACACTGTTGTCTTAATATTCTAAAAGTATTGTTGTTTTGTGCTTCTCTCCTTTCAGGCAAGATCCCCCTGGAAGCATTTCTGGCTGGCAGCTAGGTGATGCTGCACATCGACTTGTAGCTAATAGCTTACAGTTGAGGGCAAATCCAAATGGTTACACATGTAACAACCCAAAATAATTCGACATGAACTACCCACATAACTATTACATCAACCCACTTTCAAAATAAGATATTAACCATATCCCTTTACATAAGATCAAATGTTTTACAAAAAATAATCTCACATGCGGTTATACATTCATTGATAAACTAGTACATGAATTCTATAGCATGTAAAGTCATCAAATCAAAATGAATAAGGCCCTCAAGGGCTTACAAGTTCCAAGGCAATAGCCTGGTTACACAAAATGGTCTCTCGGATCCATACACATTAATCCTTGGCTTTACAAAAATTTACCCAAAAATATAAGAGCAAAATACTCTTTACAATCACGTCCATGCCATCAACTCGGCGGGATCACCACATCTTTACCTGCACCAAATCCCATAGGGGTGAGCATAAAGCCAAGTAGAGAATTCTCACAAAGTATATACAGTTATGCATTTTCCTCAACATAAAAAAAAAAAAACGTAAATGCAATGCCATGCCAAAGTTAATAAATAAGGGGAATATTCATTTCAATGCACTATTTCAAAATCACCATGTTCTCAATATTATCTTGTAATCTCATCAATTTCAAACTTCTAATATTAATTCAATAGGAGTGGTAAATACGACACTGGTAATCCCTAGGCTGGTGTCTGCAAGTAGACTCTACGAGTACTACCAAACTGTCATTTTTACTAGTATTAACCGGAAGGCTCGACACCTATCCATGCGGTTTTCTGGCCTTTTACCAAGGACACTCAGGCCAACTTATCAAGTTCAACTGCACCCCCTATCCGGACTTACCACGTATTTACCCCATACCACATTTCCATAGTTCTTGTTACAACATAATTTTCTTTCATGAATGAATATCTTCAATGGAAATTCACAATGCAAAAAGAAATAGTTAAATGAATATACAATGCCAAGATCTTTCCATAACTCATATCACTTCTCCGATTTCCAAATGTCTTAACAACAATAACAAAGCAATTACCTTTCACTTCATGACAAGATATACAATAATGATAAGAATTTAAACGCGAATGTAATGTAATGCAACCATTAATATCTCATAACCTTTCTTCATTTTTTTCTTCTTCCAATGTCATTTCACAAAATGACTACATGCTCAACCGATGCTATCAACACTTGACAAAAACTTCTCATCATACACATTTTGTTAACATTCTAGCCATTCCAAGATTATATGAAATTTTCAAACATCATCCTCCAAGGTTTCAATTTTCACAACCCATGGTGCTCAACAATTATCATCTTACTGCCTTACAAGTTCAAGTGTTAGCAACAATGTTAAAATACCATCTCATATCTCATATGTCACGTATATTGCTATTTTGTTAAACTTTTGGTGAGACTTACTCTCATGCATCCTCTTAATACAAGAAAACAATTAATTTCAAAGGCATCTTCATTATTTTTCAAAGGCCCCAATTTCTAGGGTTTTCATTGAAAACAAACTTTCATCATTTTCTAAGAAAAACTCCATCAAACCATTCATCACGAGTTTAATAGGAAGAAATCCTCAAGAAGTAGTAAAAAGATTTATACACAAACCCTCATACAAAACCCTCTCTACATTTTGAAGAAAAATCACAAATCAACACAAAACCTCAAGAACACTTTTAAATCAACATCACTATAGCAAAACTTGTATATATGACTCAAGAAATCCCTACCTCAAGCTTGTTGATGAAAGGTGAGATGAAACCCTAGCCTCAAAGATGAGAGAAACTTTGGATTTCCACCACCCAAGTGAAGCCCTAACCTTGGATCTTCAAGATTTTGAGGAAAGTGATGAAGATCTTGACCCAAAAATTTGCAAAATCAAAGAGTTATGATGTTTGAGGGAGTTTTCTAGAGAGAAAGGGGAGAAAAATAGGGTTTAGAGTGAGAGAGATATGTGTATAATGGGTGATATATTTGGACCAAAAGTTACAAAAAACAGAGTTTCGGACTGCCCAGTTGGCCGCTCGTGCGGCCTTCCCCATCGTTCGTGCGGCCCATCTCCACTACTCGAACGGCCCACTTTCCCCGCTCGTGCGTTGATTTCAGAATGCAAAAATATGGGTGTCAATCTTCACCGCTCGAGCGGCCCTTTCCACCGCTCGAGCGCCCCTCCTCCGCATGTGCGGCCCTGGCTCAGCAACTCAAGTCTTCAACTTCGCTCCCAGACACCTCGGATTCACCCGCGCACCCTTCGGAATGGCCAAAATTCAACACCGAAAGAAGTAAGAATTAAGAAACCATTTTCGGACATTTCAATCCAACGAAAATAAAAAAGAGAACGAGGTGAAGAAAGAAAGAAGAAAGGAAAAAAGAAGGCCGGTCGTCACACATGATCCCTACAGTAGACCCCATCATCAGCATGAAAAGGGATTCCTACAATAATAGGTCCTATCCTCAGCATGAAAGGAACAACCGGTCTACTGCCCAACATAGAGAACAAACACCCCATGCAGGGATACTACCTTCCAGGATTCCAACAAAATGGTGGAAACATGCATCATTATCCTCATCACGTGGATCAAACTTAGATCCCACCTGGTGCCCATTTTCATCAACAGGGTGGATGATACACCAATACCTACAGGTGCTACCAATCTTATGGAGCTGCAGGCTCTCATCATTTGTCTGGTAGCTAGGTTCCTCAGGTAAACCAAAATGTTGGGAGAGGTTATGGCCATCCGCAACAATCAGGCAACCAATTTTCAGCATTAAATAGGGGAGCAAGGAGTAAGCCGCCACCGCCCTCATCTGGTTATGGCCGCTAGTTTCTTGATTGCTTGGGTGATTGTAGTTTTAACAATATGTTTTCAAGTGTCGAATTGGTTTTTTTAACAAAATGTTCCTTTTTTTTTATTTTTATTTTTACCTTTTCTTTTTTAGAGTCGATAGTTTAGATCTGGGTTTTCATTTTTATTTGGTTAATAATTGTATTATTCACCACCTTCCAGGGTGAGCAGAGAAGAAAATGTTGTATTTCTCTTCACATTGTACGCTGTTTGGTGGGAATCTTGGATAATAAGATCCCAGTGTTTGTTATTGCACAAGCTAGGTGATGTTATAGTCATGTTTTAGACATTGGGGGAATATTGAGCTCTCTCTCTCTCTCTCTCTCTCTCTCTCTCTCTTGTATTTTTGTTTTTCCTTTTATTTTTCTTTCATAAGAGGCAAACACCGCACAAGGGGATTGAGAAATGTATAAATTTGAAAAATGAGTCATTATTTTATAAAGAAAGAGAAGGAAATAGTATTTGTTGGTTGTGTTTGCAGTTAATGAAAGAGGTGAACAAACAAACAGAAAACTAAAATGCTGGGTAGGTACTATTAAAGATCCTGAGCTGAAGCAGAATAGCAGTTCAATGCTGAAGCAGAATAGCAGTTCAACTGCTTCAACTAATTCTGTTACACCCAATGCTGCAACTAATTCTGTTATATCAGCTACATCAAGAAGCTTCCCGAAGCCTCTGCCACCTCAGCCATACAGTTGTAACTATCACTCAGTTGTAACAACTTAGAGCTTACATACAAGTCTATATATAAGCACTGTAACTCATCATCTATTGTATCTGAAAAAATATAATAAAAAAGTTCTTTAGTTCTTTCAATTCTTCATGGTATCAGAGCTACTCTCTCTTACGAGTTGATTCATGGCTCCTTCAACTTCTTTGTTATCTTCTCTCATACCTTCAACCTCACTTCCTCCAAATCTCTCATTACTAATTTCAAACCTTTCTTCGTTTATCACCATCAAGCTTGATGCATCAAACTTTCTAATCTGGAAAAATCAAGTGTAGAACATTCTTATTGCTACTAGTCTTCTTGGATTTGTTGATGGTACTATATCATGTCCGCAAATGACAATGACAGATTCTTCTGGTTTGGAAAAAGACAATCCTGAATATCTGCAATGGAAAATTATTGATGCACACCTGCTTAGTTGCATTACTGCAACTTTGTCACCTGAAATCTATTCCTCTGTTCTTCATCTTCATAGTTGTGTTGAGATCTGGACTGCCTTACATAAGCGATTCACTTCGCTTTCTCGATCGCATGTTCATCAGTTGAAGAACAAATTAAACAGCATTTCTAAGAAAACAGATTCGATGGAGAATTATCTCTCCAAGATCAAAGCCTTAGTCAGTCAATTGGCTCTTGTTTATTCATTTATAGATGATGAAGATCTTGTTTTGCTTACTTTGAATGGTCTTCCTGATGAGTATGATGCCTTCAAGACTACCATTCGAGCCAGAGCAGAGTCAATTTCCATGGAAGAATTGACTGCTCTTCTTCTTTCTGAATCTGTTTATATTGAATCCAAACTTCAGAAACTTTCTTCTGAACCTACTATGTCCTTCTCTTCTGTTCGAGGTTCTTTCAACTCTAATCTCAGAGGTCGTTCTTCTGGCTTCAGAGGTCACTCTTACAGAGGCAATCGAGGTGGTCATTCTTACAGAGGTACTCATCGCGGTGGTGGTAGATCTGGATCTAATTTCACCACCAACTCTGGTTTTTTACAGAATTGTCCTAATCAAGGAGGTTTCTCTCGCAGCAGAGGTAGATCTATAACTTGTCAGATTTGTGGAGGTTCTGGTCACTCTGCATTAGACTGCTGGTATCGGATGGATTCTCAATATCAATCTTTCTCTAGTTCTCAGCATCCTTTTGAGTCCAGCTCCAGAGCATTTGTTGCTGCTACTCCATCAGCAGCTGCTTCTCCTCGTCAAACGCCTTGGTACTTGGACTCTGCTGCTACAGATCATATCACACATGATCTTCACAATCTCAGTCAATCACAGCCTTATCCAAGTTCAGATCAGATCACTATAGGTAATGGAACTACAGTTCCCATTCACAACACTGGTAAGGGACTACTTCCTACACCTCATTGTTCTTTTCGATTAAATCATGTTTTACATGCTCCTTCAATTTCTTCTAACCTTCTGTCAGTTCACAAATTTACTAAGGACAATAATTGTCTCATCACCTTTGATGATTCTAAATTCGTGATTCAGGACAAGGATTCGAGGAGAACTCTTCATCAGGGTTCTAATACCAATGGCCTCTACCGTTTTTACTCTCCTTCTACATCTGTGCTACCTGCTGATCCATCTGTCCATAATTCTTACTTTACTACATCACATACACCTGTTTCTTCCTCCGTTTGGCATAATAGATTAGGCCATCCCTCCTTCATGAAGTATAATCATCTTAAACCATTGTTGACTGTTTCTCAGAATAATGTTTCACAGAATAAAATGGCATCTTGTACTGATTGTTGCATAGCTAAAAGTCATAGACTTCCTTTTCAATTGTCTAATACTACTGTCAATGCCCCTCTCTCTCTTATCCATAGTGATGTATGGGGGCCATATTCTTCTACTTCTGGTTATAAATACTACTTACTTTTTGTGGATGACTTTAGTCGATTTACTTGGCTTTTTCCATTATCTTATAAAAGTGAAGTGTGTGATAAGTTCATAGAATTCAAGGCTTATATTGAAAAACAATTTCATATTTCATTACAAATTCTAAGAACTGATGGAGGATCTGAATATTTTACTAATAAAATGAACTCTTTCTTGCGTACCCAAGGGGTTATTCATCAACATTCTTGTCCTCACACTCCCTCTCAGAATGGTACTACTGAGAGGAAACATCGGCATATCACAGAAACTGCTACTGCTCTTCTTCATCACTCATCTGTACCATTACAATACTGGTTTGATGCTGTTGCCATTTCTACTTTTCTTATTAATAGACTTCCCTCTTCAAAGCTTGGACATAAATCTCCTTTTGAAAAGCTTTTTCAATACACTCCAGACTACTCATATTTTCGCGTGTTTGGTTGTCAGTGCTTCCCTTGGCTTAAGTCTTATCAGCCTCTCAAGCTCTGTCCTAAATCTGTCTCCTGTGTTTTTCTGGGTTATCATCCTTTTGCTAAAGGTTATCGCTGTCTTGATCCACTCACAGGTCGGATCTATCCGTCTAGACATGTGGTCTTTAATGAGCATGTGTTTCCCTTTGCTCATTTGAATTCTTCTCCAATCTCTTCAACCTTACCAACCTTACCTGCTATTCAATCTTTTTTCTGGCCTTCTTCCTCTTCTTCTGTTGATTCTCAGACCTTATCTAGTCCAGTATCTCCTAGTCCAATATCTCCTCATACTTCTTCTTTACCAACTGCTACAGTTCCTATTCAGTCCATTTCTATTGAGTTACCTCCTCTACCTCCTTCTCATTCTAATCAGCATCCAATGATTACACAATCCAAATCTGCTGCTCCTCATCACTGTTTGATTGCTTCCCCTGCTACTGCCGTTGTCCCTGCTTCCTCCGTTAATTCTGCACCTACCACTGTCACTGCAACTGATTCCTACACTCATTCTGAACCTCCTTCTTACAGAGAAGCTTTCTTGTCTCCTGTTTGGCATCAAGCTATGCTTGATGAATTCTCTGCTCTTCAGCAACAACATACTTGGTCTTTGGTGTCTCTTCCCTCTAACAAAACTGCTATCGGCTGTAAATGGATTTTCAAGGTGAAACGAAATTCTGATGGCACTATTGCAAGGTATAAGGCACGTTTGGTTGCCAAAGGGTACCTGCAGCAAGAGGGTATTGATTTTCATGAGACTTTCAGTCCCGTGGCTAAGCAACCCACTATTCAAATCTTACTTTGTCTTGCACTTCACGATCAGTGGGCTCTTAAACAGTTAGACATTTCCAATGCATTTCTTCATGGTCGTCTTGAAGAGGAAGTCTTCATGCTTCAACCTCCCGGTTTTGAGGATTCTTCCTCCCCTAATCAAGTGTGTAAACTCCACAAGTCCTTATATGGATTGAAACAGGCACCCCGACCGTGATTTTCCACCTTTTCTCAATACTTGGTGTCTCAAGGCTTTACTAATAACAAGAGCGACTCTTCTTTATTCATTCAGAAGACTGCTACCTCAGTCACTTATCTGTTGGTATATGTGGATGACATCTTGATCACTGGTGATAGTTCTTCGCACATTCAATCTCTCATTACAAAGATGCACAGTGTGTTCTCCATGAAGGAATTGGGTGATATTGCTTATTTTCTTGGTATTTCAGTCCAGCCTACCAGCTCCGGATATCTTCTATCTTAGTCTAAATATGCCAAAGAAATTCTTCTTAAAGCTGGTTTGTCCTCTTGTAAACCCCGCCCTTCGCCTGTTTCTGTCAAGCCTAGTGTTCCTCTAAATGCTACTTTACCATTTTCTAATCTTGTTCTTTATCGAAGTATTGTTGGCGCTCTATAATATCTCACCATTACAAGACCAGATCTTTCTCTTTCTGTTAACCAAGCTTGTCAACATATGCATGCCCCTACCATTGAACATTTTGCTGCAGTCAAGAGAATTCTTAGATATGTTCAAGGCACCATCACTCATGGCTTGTCCTTCTCCTCCAGTACTTTTGATGTTCATGGGTATTCTGATTCCAATTGGGCATGAGATGTTCATGATAGAAAATCAACGTCTGGTTATTGTGTCTTCTTGGGTTTCAATTTGGTTTCTTGGTTTGCAAAAAAACAGGCCACAGTGTCTCGCTCATCCACTGAAGCTGAATATAGAGCTTTAGCCAATGCTGCTGCTGAGTTAAGTTAGATTTCCATGCTACTTACTGAAATGGGTATTACTTCTCCTACTACCCCCATCCTCTGGTGTGATAACCTCTCTGCAATAGCTCTAGCTTCCAATCCTGTCTTCCACACACGTTCAAAGCATATCTAAATCGATTGTCATTTCGTCCGAGATAAGGTTCTGGCTAAACAATTTCAGTTGCAATACATTCCAACGATTGATCAGCTTGCTGATTTGTTTACTAAACCTTTAAGTGTCTCTCGGTTTCAATATCTCAAATCCAAGCTCATGGTTCTTGATCGCCCCATCAGCTTGCCAGGGAATATTGAAGATCCTGAGCTGAAGCAGAATAGCAGTTCGATGTTGAAGCAGAATAGCAGTTCAACTGCTTCAACTGATTCTGTTACACCCAATGCTGCAACTGATTCTGTTATATCAGCTACATCAAGAAGCTTCTCGAAGCCTCTGTCACCTTAGCCATACAGTTGTAACTATCACTCAGTTGTAACAACTTAGAGCTTACATACAAGTCTATATATAAGCATTGTAACTCATCATCTATTGTATCTGAAAAAATATAATAAAAAAGTTATTTAGTTCTTTCAATTCTTCAGGTACTTCTCCCAAGTGGACTTTTTGATGGATTTCCAAGTGTTTTAAAGTTGGAACCAGGTACAAGTTATTACATGTACTATCTAAGCTTCACTTGGGGTTTATGGGGGTGTTTGGTAAGGGCTTATTTGAACCAGCTTATGGCTTCTGGTTTTTAAAAAGTTATTTTGGACTGTTTGGTTAAACTTATTTCAAACAGCTTCTGATTCTAACAGCTTATTTTAAGTCAAAAAAGCTGATTCTGAGAAGCTGCTCACCCCTTGCTTCTGATTATCAGCTTCTGCTGTGGACATATTAATTCACGGTTATACTCTTAGATTTTTTTATTTTTTATTTTTTTAAAAATAGAAAAAGTCCCAAATGGACTATAAAATATTATTATTATTTTTTATGAAAAATGTAGATAAATAGTGAATAATAAAAAATAAAAATTAATTGAAAAAGCTACTTCACAGCTTATTTAACAAACACTACTCAGCAACTTAAATCTATAATCCAACAGTTATACCAAACAGGTTAACAGCTTCTGATTAAAGTCATAATCTATAATCTGTTAAGCTATAAGCTATAATCTGTTTAACAGCTACACCAAACAGCACCTATGTGAATGTGACAAATTTATTACGTTTTTAAGTTGAAGCCTGAAAATTTTATCATTGTGCTTAACTTGGTTCATTTACTATCATAGCTGAGAAGAACTATTTGCGGTTTGCAGGTGTTTATGTTCACATATGTTTATTTTTATCGATGTGTGATTTGTAGTTAAAAAATTTCCAAAATAACTTCTCTGAGTGTTGAAGTTAAATTCAGTCAATCACAAACAGTTAGGATTTTTTTTTGAACAGCATAAACAGTTAGGATTGAGGATAAAAAATTACTAAAAGACAAAAATAGGCTTGGAAATCCAGATTAACAAGGTTAAAATTTACAATTCATCCATGACTACTTCAGTCTATTAAGTACATATAAGAGCATTTACATTAGAAAAACTAGTTATATATATATATATATGGCTCTCTGGTGGTGATTGATATCACTGGCCTTGAAAGATCAAATTGTTCTAAAAAAAATTTCTTGGAAAGCTTTTTGATCAGTATAATTTCACTTGTTTAACCTTATTAATCACATAGAGAGGAAGTGCCCAATTATCTCCTGTCTTAAAATGTTTTTGTCGTCTTATATCAAAATGCTCATATTATTCAATTATCTGAGAATCTCAAGCATATGAAACTCAAGGTATAATTTAACAGTTGTGAGTATTTTGGGTCAGAAAGACATATAGATTTGTGGATAGAAATTTAGCAATTGTGAGTATTTTAGGTCAGGAGGACATACATATTTGAGGATAGAAGATCCCGTATTATTGAAAAAATGCCAATAAAGTGTTTGACAAATTTAAATGACTCCTTCAATGAGAATATTTGGAATGATTATGTAATGTTGCATTTACAAAAAAAATACATAGAAAAATTAACGTGATTCATATTCATTTTTGATTTTTTTTATTGGTAATATGCACTATCCATTCACTGAATTGTTGGTATCATTGATAGTACAAGTTTTAAAAGTAAAGCATTCATGCATGAGGTTCATTAATTTAGTGATAAAATGATGCTGTAATGTTATATTTACAGAAAAATATATAGATAACGTGATTTATATTTATTTTTTGATTTATTTATTGGTAATATGTACTATCCATTCACTGAATTGTTGGTATCATTTATAGTACAAGTTTTAAAAGTAAAGCATTAATGTATGAGGTTCATAAGTGGTGAGCTAGGGCTTCGTTGTACGTAGGGTAAGCTCAAAAATGGAATGTGGAAGAGAGGAATTTAAGTGGACCAATCAACAAGTGTGAGCACACCCAAGTCACAACTTATGATGTTATAGTGGAAATTTGGGAGACCCTTTTAGAAATTATTTTAATTTTTGGAAAATGCTATGGTATGATATGTATCTTATCATAAAAATATATAATTTTATCATAATATTTTATAATATTAATCACAAAATGCGTAATTTTACATCACTATAAATTGGCGTAATTAAAAATATTGTAATTAAGTCACAAACTTTTGCATCATTAATCAAAAAATTTTGGACATTTTTGTTACGCCAATATGTGACAATGTTACATATTTTATAATTGATATTATGAAATTTTATAATAAAATTATACATTTTTGCGTAAGGTAGCATTTCTTTCTTTCTTTCTTTTTTTTTTTCTTTTTTTTTTTTTAGCTCTTAATAGTGATATGTAATTCTCACTTCACAGCCAAAATAAAAATTCTTAGTAATAAAATATTTTGTTTATTCGGTAAATTACACTTACCTCCCTTGAGGTTTTGCATAATTACAACGGCACTCTTGTGATTTTTTTAATTACACTGACTTTCCTTACTTTTTTTGACATTATCAAAATTTTCTCTTTTGTCATTTATTCCTTGGATGATGTAAGGTTTTTAGATAAAATGACAAAATATCTTCACTATAGTTCTACCATTATCAACTTTCCAATTTAATTTTTTTATTACCAATTATTTCTCGATATAAGTATTTTTCATTGAAAAAATTAAAAATGACTACATCAAAATACCTACATGTGTTTTTAAGATAAATTTCTTATTAGAAAGAAATAGGTATTTTCAAATTTTCAAAAAAACTCTAGTTTCTCAAAATAGGTATTTTTTATTAAAAAAATTCAAATAGCTATATGTATCATTAATATATATATATATATTTCAAATTTTTATTCAAACTCCAATGTCTCAAAATAGGTATTTTCAATCTAAATTTTTTAACACTAATTATTTCTATACAAAAAATATTAATTAGTATTATTTCTTTTTGGAATTTGGCATATTTTATATTTTGTTTTATAATTTTGAATAAAAGGCTGCATTTAATTTTTCATAATGTTTAATGGTCATGTGCGGCTTTTAATGTGTGCGTTTTAGTGTATATATATATAGAGAGAGAGATCATTATATGGGTTTTGGTTTTATATAATGAAATGGGCAATGATTTTATTTTCACAATAGATTGGATTTCTATTTGTTATTTAAGAAAAATGACATTGGAGCTAACTGGTTTAATAAAACACATTGGAACAATTCAAATATTGTTTCATAGATTCCAATGAATTCATTTTATTTTAAGAAATAAAATAAAAGAAGTTCATTTGTTTTTAACTTTAAAAAAAAAAACCAGAAATTAAAATAATAAATACATTAACTAAAATGATAAAATTTATGTTATTTATGTAGTATGATGAATCAATCATATAATTGCATTGTTATGTTCATGTTGTTTTTTTTTTTTTTTTTTTTTTTTTTTTGTAATTAATATGAATGAGTGATTTCTTGCAACTTTAAATTAAATATTTAAATATTTAGAATTTTTGATTATATATATATATTTCAAAGTGAGAGAGAAAGTCTCAATAAGTGCACGATGGATTCAAACGATTAATCAAACTCGTCCTATCAATTGTCTCATGCACTCTACTATATATATATAGAAATAATGTGCCAATATGTACTTATTTAATGTAAATAATATTATTATATTAAGATTATATTTATAATATAAGAATTGATTGTAGAAATTTCAGTAATAATATATGAGAACAAGAGCAGCCGATTTTGTAACATGTAATTTCACATGGTCATAAAAAAATTAAATTATTTTTTTCAACAAATCAAAACAATTAATAATTAAAGAGACTGGTCTCCTGTTCTAATTGTTGATGTATATAATATTCTTCCTTGAATCTTGGAGGTGGTGGAGCAGATCAGATCAACCCTGTTGAAGTTGGGTTAGGTTCACACACATGGACATTTTCCTCCGGGATCAAAGAGAGTCGGCAATAGGCACACGTGTGGCTATAATATTTAAATAATATATAAAAAAAAATTATTTGAGAACTTAAAAATTTTACTAAGTTTTTTATCAAATGTCTCACATAAATATCCCATATAAATCTCATACCCAAATGAAACATTTAATAAAAAATTTGATAAAATTTTTGAGTCTCTAACTTTTGTGTAATGTGTATACTGATAATAATAACTAATTAGGTAGCTAGTCCACATTTCTACAGCTATGCTTTGCAACTTATTTTGTTCTTTTTGTTTTTTCTTTATTTCTAACTATATATTCATTACTTTTACAGTCTGAAAAATAAAAAATGTTTGAGATTCTTGAAAAAAAAAAAATTCTTAATTTGATTTATAATGATATGATATGATATGTGTCAATTTTTTGTTTTTTACCTACTAAAACATATAGTGGACAATCATCGAGCTGGGCCAAGTTTGGACTGGGCCGACACTATATAGTAAAAATATGTATGTCATTCCAAGTTTTACCCAGTCTGACATCTGGTCTAACTTAACCATCCTAAGTTTAAACTTGAAAGAATGTATAAATTTCCAAACCCGCCCACTTAACCCAATAGATATGAATTATTATTTATTTTCTCCATCTCGAAGGGCTACTAAATTACTCAAACCTTTTTAATAATTATTTTAGTTTAAAATATTAATAAAATAAATATAATTTTGTAAGAAGTGTTTTAGTTTAAATTTAAGTTATAGATATATATATATATATATGCATTTTACTTTATCTTTTATTAATTTTTTAATTTATTTTGTAACTAAATAATATAAAATTTTAAATTAATATTTATAAATAGGCAGGTTAGGTGGGGTTAGGTTAAAACTTTTTATTCCTAACCCAATTCAAAAATTAAATGGGCTAAGAAATTTTGTCTAGCACGACCCTATGGGTTAAATATTTTTCCCAAGCCCTAAAAATATTAGACTGGGTTAGGCGGGTTGGGCTTGCCATTGAGTCGATGGCCACCCCTACCGTATACAACTCAACTCTCTTACCATATCATTGTGAATGAATTTATGAGTCTCAAGTCATGCCGTCTCTAGTATTTCTCTCATGAATGTGAAAAAATCTATATTTTTTAGATACTTTATATATGAAATTATTTTTGGGAAACTGATGAGAAAATAAAGGAGTAGATTATGATTTTTCAACTATGTGAGGACTGTTTTTGTTTTTACTATTTTATTTTGAAAGCAATAATGTTAGAGATATCAAATTTTTTACTAAAAAATTTACTAAATACTTACATAGTTGGGGGTCTGACACCCATATGAATGATTTGATAGGTTTTTTTGATAATTTTGTTAATATCTCTAATATTTTTTCTTTTGGAAGATTATAAAATTTTAAAATGATATACAAGTCTCTTTCTATTTTCGTTTTTATTGAGATAAATCATATAGATATTATAACAATTTTATGGGGGTGTTTGGGAAGGAAAAAAGTAGCCGGGTTTAGGCTATTTTGGCAAAAAAGCCAAAAAGCGGCACTGTTCACAGGTTTTTTTTAAAAAAAAAAAA
This sequence comes from Camellia granthamiana, assembly GCA_036172215.1. Lineage (NCBI taxonomy): Eukaryota > Viridiplantae > Streptophyta > Magnoliopsida > Ericales > Theaceae > Camellia > Camellia granthamiana. Next base: position 367,438 of record JAXFYN010000115.1, on the reverse strand, counting down.
AAAAAAAAGGAAAATAGGCTGCAGTCGGGACAGTGTAGGCTGTGCCTACACTGTCACAGCCGGCAATGAGGACATCAACGCCGAAATTACCATTTTGCCCCTTTAATCAATTTAAAAAATTATAATTTTAAGGATAAATTTGTCATTTTAAATTCAAACATCATTTCAACACACTTTTCAATACAATAACTTAACTAAAAAATCATCTCATCTTTCCAAACACAAAAACTAAAATAACCACTAAAATAGCCAAAAAGCCAAATAACCTACTAAAATAGCCACTTCCCAAACGAGACCTATATAACTTTGAGAACAGATTTTAGCTGATCGATTAGGAGGTCAATATTACTTTCGAGAGATAGTTTTTTCTCTTTGTTTCTTTCATGGTATAGGGTCATTTTTGTATCATATAATATTTGTTAGTGTTGAACCTTTTATTTTCTATACAAAAAAATCAAATATTAACACTTGTCATTTGATAAAAAGGTTTTCAAATTAAAAACAAAACAGAATATCTAAACTCTTTTTCAATTGAAAACACAAATAGAATAGCTAAATAAATTAAAAATACAAAATCTTACAAATTACTAGGGGTGTTCGCGGTTTGGCCAATAAGTTATAGTCAAAGGTACCTCAAATCCGCCATCCGTCCAAAACTAAGCAGATTGGAAAAAATCAATCCACAACCGTTTGCTCCTCATCATGCATCCGTCCAAAATTCGGCGGATCGATCGATTTGGGTAAATCGGAATATCCGCTAAACATCCCTAGTTGCGGTTGTATAATTTATGATCTCACGGGTTTACAATTGGAAATAATTTTATATTTATATTATATAAATATAAATATAACCCTTTTTTTTTATATAACCTTTTTTTTTTAAAATTTATTCTCCAAGTGTCATCCATTAATCTTATAATGTATCCCATTTACCATGACAGATGTATTACGTTGATAGTGTCATTCATTAGTCTTATAATTTAAGAATATGATAGATCATAATAAAAAATTATAATTTAAGCATATAATACATAATTTTTTTTTTTTTTAAAGCTGTGAATTATAAATTTTATCAAACGTGGAAGACTATGTGGGTTCTCCACAGGGGCGGGACTTACCTTGTGTGAGTTCTCCACATTCAATAAAATTTTTGATAGAATATTTATGTCAGGCGTTACTCTTAATGCCCTATATATAAGGATAGAGATAGAAATAACAGGTTGGGTGTCAAGATGATAGAATATTTGTGTCAAGCGTTACTCTTATGCTGCCGATCAAATTAAGGCGCTATTTGGGATTAGGCTAAAAAGGATATTATAGCCTATTTTTCAAAAATAGCCCAAAAGCCTCAATTGTTGGTAACTTTTTCAAAAAAAAAAAAAAAAAAGAAAAAGAAAATAGGCTGCAGCCGGACAGTGTAGGCACAGCCGGCAATGATCATTTCAACAGCAAAATTACCATTTTGCCCTTTCATATTAATTTAAATAATAAAAAGTTAGGGATACATTTGTCATTTCAAATTCAAACATCATTTCAACACACTTTTCAATACCATAACTCAACTAAAAAATCATCTCATCTTTCCAAACACAAAAACTAAAATAGCTACTAAAATAGCCAAAAAGTCAAATAGCCTATTAAAATAACCACTTCCCAAACGAGGCCTAAAAAGCGTTACTCTTATGCCCTATATATAAGGATAGAGAGAAATAACAGGTTGGGTGTCAAGGATTACTTACTCTTAGAGCATCTCCAACCCAATCCTCTCATTAAGAGGATGAAAATAATTTTTTTTATTCAAAAAGTAAATATAGAGTATGTTATTATTCATTCAAACTCCAATCACAAACCTTCAAAACCCTTCATCATCTCTTCATCAAAAAATAATTTGTGTTCATTAACAAATATTTAATTTTAAAATTTTTGTAAAATATATTTAATATTATACTCATTTTAAAGATATGATTTCATATTTTTTAATGAAGTCAATTTTGTAAAAATTAAATTTACATATTAAAAGTTATTTATAATATAATAAAAAATATAGAATGAATAGTATTTTGGAGGGCATCCTCTATTTTTCATCCTCCCTTCATATTTGGAGGATCAACTCATCCTCCTCCCAAATAGAGATGGATTTAGAGGATGGGTTGGAGCAACAAATCCTCTATATTTGAAGATATAGAGGATGCATTGGAGATGCTCTTAATGCCCTATATATAGGGATAGAGATAGAAATAACAGGTCAGGTAAATTAATTTATAACTTTAAAGTGTTGCCGCCGACTGCCCGTTTTCATCTCCAATACCAATAATCTGCAGAGTTAAAACCCCATGGCTCTGCGTTTTGTTCTTGAGAGGATGGTGAAAATCAAAACTGGGTATGTCAATCCAAAGCTTGGATTTTGGTTTGCCAGCAGCGCTTTCAAACCCCAGTTGTATTCCTCTTTGCCGCGTACTGACCATTATCCTCTGTTTGAGGTCTCTCTATCTCTAGACTCTAACCCACACACACTCACACTCCCTTTCCCAATATTATTGTTTGTTGTTATTGTATAGTATTGTATTGTATGTGATTGATTAATTGATTGTGAGCTTTTTTAATGACAGGACATTATAGTTCCTCGCTTGGCTTCCCGTCGTCACCTTGTTGGTGGAACTGCCCTATATAGACCCTTAGACCATCCTGAGATTCTAAGGATAGCTCGAATCGCGGTTAAGCAGTACAACCGGCAGCAGGTTTTATTGTTATTATTATTGTGTTTGTGTATTCATGTATTTTATCGGTACAATAATAATATTAAGGCCTTGTTTGGGTTAATCTAGGTTAGCACATTTTAAATTTTTTTATTTTATTTAAGTCACATTACCCCTCTTATAAATACCACTCTTATAAATACCTCTCTTATTTGGGTCACATCAGTTTATCTTAGATCACGTTACCTTTTATTTGAGTTACATTATCTCTGTATCACATTTCAGATATTTTCGTAAAAAGTCAAAACCCAAACAACCTCTTAGCATAATGATTGTTTGATTATGCTCAATTCCAACTTTTGGTATGTATATAGCAAATAGAAGAGAAACATGTCTTTCACCTTGCTAAACATAATGTGAATTGAGACATTGTAACCTTGCCCTCTTTAAAAGAGATTCAAGCTATCTCCATTTGATAACACCTTCATATCCCTCCAGTGGCGACTCCAGCAATATTTACAGACTGGGTCACCTCACATGTTCAAGTTCTACAAATTGGCAAGAAATAAAGAAAATTACACTAAACAACTTTTAGGTGCTGTTTGTAAACTTAATTTTTAGGTTTTTTTATTTTTATTTTTAAAAAAGAAGCCAAAAAGCTATAAATAAAGAATAAAGAATAAAGAAAAAGTGGTCAAAATGTAAATAAATAAAAAAAACAATAAAAAAAATCAAAATCCAAACGAGATTTTATACTTCTCAAACTTTAAGTAGAATAAATTACAAATATATTATACTATAGTCTTAACAAAAAAAATAACATACTTTTACAATTTCATTTGATGAGGTCTTATTTTTTAGATTTGTAGTATATTAACTTTATTGTCAAGAATGTCAAAACACATTTTCTTATATATATGTAATCAAGTAATTATTCATTTATTAAAATTAAATTATATTGTGGGGTCCTGTAATTTTTTAATGAGGCTAAATCATATTGAAAAAAACGTTAGTAATATATATATATTTGTAAGTGTTTCTGATTGGTTGATGCGGGGATTGGTCCCCATCAACCCGTAGGTAGCGTCACCCCGCCTATGTTACATACCTTTTCATTTGACTTGTCTCTCTCAAGCAAAGTTTCTAAAAGGCAATGCATAATTCAAGGTGTTTTACCTCTCGATATGCATTTCAAACTTTAATTTTTTATATTTTGTAAATAAAATTTAATATTTTAAAGTAGTTAAAAAATTAAAATTGAAAAATTAAATATACATCTATAAATACTTTTCTCCTCAAGGCAGCAAACGCTTCTTTGCAAAGAAGGAAACTTACCTTTATTGAAAGTCAATTGACATTCTTAGCTTTACTGATTGATCTTCTCCCTTGTACTTTTAACTTTGTGTGTGTGTGTTTTTTTACTGGTCATTAACTTAATTTTTCCTACAAAATATAATTGCAAAAGATATTCCTTTTTATTTTTTTATTTTTTCCTTTCTGTATAAACTCTCTACTAGACTGAGTTTAACAAGAACCTAAGACAAGTTTTTTCGTATGCGTGGCCCTCATATGCTTGTACAGTGGTAGAGTAGAGCCAAAGCCAGAAATTCAATGTAGTGGGGGCACACATTAATCTCAATATTGAATTTTTTTTTTGTTTCTCCCACATTGAGCAACAGTGAAATATTATTAGACTTGTTATACATTTTTTCAAATATTAATATTACAATTTTTATGCGAATGTGGTTTATAAGTTCTCAATCAACAACTCAATTCTATAAACCAACAATAGGGAGAAACAACTTACTTAATCTATAATCAACAAGTCCAATCCTATCAGCTCAACAAAGAGCCCTACAATGGAAAGAAACAACCAACTAAACAAACCCCATATTGGGAATGAAATGATCAATTGATTCAATTCCCATTCTTGGCCTCTCAGTTAAGAATCAATATGAATGTCCAAAAGAATCAAATAGGACACTCCAAAGTTGTGCATAATTTAAGGAGGGACACTATTGTAATTTTATGTGGGACAAATAAGAAATAATCTTTATATATAAGGTTATTAGTATAATAGTAGTGCTAGGATCCCAGAAAATTTTCTAGACAAAAAACCAAGAACACACATTGGAGGGATGCGATTCAATTCAAATGCAAGTCCCATTATACATAATTACATCTACACTACACTTCAATATTCATGGTAAAAATCTGGGTATTTTTTTCCTATACCTTAGTTTTTGTTAGTATAAATATTAAAAATTTAAGGTGGGCACATGGTCCCCCAGGCCTTAGCTAGGTTTATCTATGTGCTTATGCACAAAAGTCGTACAAGGTGCACCTAAGGTGCATGCCTCATATTGTGATGTGCAAACCTTTGGGGAATATAGCCTAAAAATGAAAGTTTTGATGTGTTTTGCCTTAAGCCTGCCCTCAAGGCTCGGCTCGGTAAAGCCTTTTAAAAGTTTGCTCTTAGGAGTCTAGATACAATAGCCCTAGCTATACAGATCATTTGCACAAGAAGTTGAGTCGTACAGAGTACTCGAAAAAAACAATGTAAAAAGAAGGGAAAATTACAAATTAGTTGTGCCTTCATAAAATATTTACAAATTCATGAAAAAGTTTAGAGTAATGATAAATAAACAAAAAATTCATACATAGTGATGTGGCTCATTGTGAACCTTTCACTTCAAAACAAAACACCATTGAAGATGAATTTATTTACAATGTTTGCATTGCCACATCATTATTGTTATGTTTCTTGTATGAATTTTTTGTATGAATAGAATTTTCCAAAAGTTTATAATTTTAAAAATATAGAAAGAGAGCAAAGACACAAAGAGAGACTCGTATCACACTGCTACAAGGCTTAAGACTCTACAAATACTGAATTGAAAGAGTTACATATACATAGGAAAATGCTCAATTGAAAGAGTTGCATATATATATAGGAATAAACTTTTATCCATTTTTATCACATATTTTTGCCTTCTATTATTTTATTTAATTATTTATCCTTCCTATTTCCTTCACGAAACTCTCTTCCTTTTTTTTTTTAATTTTTTTTATCAACAATGTCAATGGCAGCTTTTCTTTATCTTCTCTTACTTATCCATGTGACAAAGATATAAAATATACATTTAATGAATATAAGTAGAATGCTCCAGTTAGTTCACATAGGTAAAAAGTTCATAATTTTAATATTAAAATTTATTGTGCATTGCATTATGGATTGACACATCTATACTTGTTTTAATATTGAAAATATAGTAAACATCATGAAGGTATGCTATACACTAAACCTCCGCTAGTGTAACAATGAGCTCTATTCTAGAGTTAGTAGCATGCTCTACATTGAACTATGACTACAAAAAGAAAATATAGTTAAAATATCAATGCTTAGAACAATCTGACTCAACTTTGGAAATAAATGATTTATATTTTGTTCTTCATCCATTTTTATTACATGTTTTTGCCTCCTATTCTTTTATTTTATTATTTATCCTCTCTTCTTATTTTTTAATTTTATTGACTATGGCAGATTTTACTTATCCATGTGACAAAGATGTAAAACGTATATTTAATGAATGTGAATAGAATGCTCTAGTTAGATCACATGGGTAAAAAGTAAATAATTTTAATATTAAAATATGTTGTGCATTGCATTATGCACGGATACTTCTTATGCTTGTTGTGGTTATTGGATATGATCGATAAATGTTGGGCATCTTTTCTTATAGAATACACAGCTTGAGTTTGTGAGATTGCTGAAGGCATATAAACAAAGTTCGGTTGGTACATTGTTTTCTCTTACTTTGGAGGCAATTGACGTTGGTGTGAAGAAAACGTATTTTGCAAAAATTTTGAGAAATGCTAGTGAGAATTGCAGATTAGAGTTAGAATCATTTCAGCTTGTTGCTAACAAGATTGAAACATAATTAGCAAGCCAGGTAACCATTTTACAACTCTGTAAAGTCTCACTTTGATCGAAGTCTTGTACATATTTTGAAAGATTGCACAACAATTACTTCTTGATTGTTATATACCTCATCTACGTGTTTGTTACTTTACTTGTGATTGACTTTTGTTGTAGTTATACATTATTACGTTTGTGAATGGAAACTGGAATTAGAGATGTCATTCATTCCTAACATTTGGCAGCTTGTTTAACAAATTATAGCTTTTCTTCTTTTGATTATTTATTTATTTGTTGATGACTGGGTGTTCGGACCAACTTATGCGCACCTCAATTGATCCCGGGACCCACGCAAAGTGCCCTTTCCAAGTGGATCGGGCAAATCTCAAGCGTGGCCCCAAGGAATTAAAAGCACCTGGTTTTAGTTTAACCTGACATCTGGAGGGAGCACACCCCCACGCCTCAAGTTGCACCCACTAGGCCAACCCCTTGGGGTTTCTTCTTTTGATTTATTGGTAGCTTTGTATCAAATGACTGTCGCTCACCCCATCTCCACAAATGGGGCAGTTTTTGTTGTTGCATAACTATATAAGTTTTTGTTTGTTTGTTTATTTTTATTTTTCAATAATCAATTAGAGGATTGTGTTAGCACATAGGGTTGGCCCCTTTAGCCAAAATTTTGCTTTCTAATATTATCATTTTTGTATGGATTTATTACATCTGTATGAAAGTTCTTTAGCCATATCTTTCTTTTCTTTTTCTTTTTTAATTTTTTTTAAATATCTTGAATTTATCAATGCGAGTGCTTATTAGTTCTATCTTTGTATTATGTAGTGTTTGTTGGCACATAAATTTTAACTAAATTTATGACACGTATGGAGCATATGATAGGAAGGTTGCAGGTAATCACTTTCTAAAAAAGATCAATATGATCCGTTGAAGTACATAAACAAAACAACGTTGTATCTCAACAATGACACGTGGAGCCTACGAAAGATGACACCTGTAGAGCCTACAGCAAGGACACCACACAGGATGAAACCCCAAAGATCAATCCAGTTAAAAAGATATACGATTGATCAGATAGCGTTATTATTCAAAATTCAAATGGCGCTATCATTCAATTTGAAATTCAAATTAAAGATGAAGCATTTCTATCACCTGATGGCCCTCCATAAATATGAGGACCATCACACAAGACGGGGGATCAGAAAATCAAAGTGAAAAGATCAGAGAGAGAGAGAGAGAGAAAGAAATTGAGAGCTAAAGAAATCGTTACAAGAAAGAAGAAGAGAAGCCTAGAGAACTGTAGAGCCTACGCTAATGGCGATGAATAGGTAAAGGGTTCCAAACCCAAGAATTGTATTTTGTGTTCGAGGTTTCAAAACCCATAACAATTTCAATAAAATATTTATTTTTCTTAAATTGTCTTTTGTTGTTTATTTTGTTCTTCATTAATCGGAGGTTTCATTTGTATAAAATGTGTAATTAACGATCTGAAATACAGATCGGAAATAAGAACCTGCTATTCAAATAATCAACACTGTTTAGTCCAAAAACTAAACAGTGGACATTTGTAACATAAATTTTGAAATGTGTTGAAATACTTCGTGTTTTAAAATTTGTGTCTACAAATTCTGGCACGCTCAGTGGGACTTATTTTTCCTCCCATCTTTTGAAGAACAAAATATATATATATATAGTTGAAACTTACTGACGTATTCTTTTGTTATAAGAATGTTGAAGTAACTGTCAAGAGACAAACCTACACTCCAGTGGTTCTGAAATCACCAAGGGTAGAGATAGCACCCATCATCCAAGGGGCTCCGGAGCGAATGCTCTTGGCTGTCCCAAAGGTAGAACAAGTGAAATCCTAGAAAGATGCACTTCTTTCCCCTATCACCCAAGGGGCTCTGGAGCGAAAGCTCTTGGTTGTCTCGAAGGTAACTGGTGTGACAAAGAAAGTCACACTTCTCCAGAAAGCTGAAAGTTTGAGAAGCAGTACGCAACTGTGAGGGCCACAGCCCGAACGAAGAGCTTTCTAATTCAGGCAAAGAAGGCTAATCAGTTTGCAACTACGACTTTTGTTGCAGCTTCAACAGGGGCAACAAAAAAATGTTGTGGCCCAACTACTCAAAAGGGTAGAAGACTCCATTAAAATGGTAGAGTCTGCCTAGGAGAAAGCCTCTGCTGAAAACATGGCCATCATTAGGACCATTGGGAGGAGGGTAATGACCCAAACTCCTGTTGATGGAAAAAAGGCCACCGTTGTTGAAAAAACAGTTGCGTCCTACGAACCGATAGTTCTGTTCAAAGCACAAAATCGGTCAAACCAAATCTCAGTCAACTCTCAAGAGCCAAAGGAACACTCGTTGGCTCGACAGGGTTCGAATAAGGAACACCCGGTGGCTCGACGGGGTTCGAATAAGGAGCACCCGTTGGCCCGACAAGGTTTGAATAAGGAACACTTGTTGGCCCAACAGGATTTGAATCAACATCAATTGGTCTGCTCTAAAAATGCAGGGACTGTTTTGAAAATTCATGAGGAATTTGCAAAAAATGCAAAATGGTTCCTTCTATGCCCCTAGAGGCTCGACTTGACAAAGGCGAAAAAGAAATAAGGCCTTAAAGAAACTGGAACTAAGAACAGTGGCAACAAATGTTATACGAGCTATTGAAAGGGCTCTCTCAAAAGATGAACCCCAAAAACAAGTTGAAAGTCTTGTCTTTGTTGGAAAATCCAAGATGGAGAAGTGACTGATGATGATGATCACCCTGCAGCTGGACCAGTTAACATGGTCCAAATAAGTGAGGGAATAAAAGAAGTTGAGGTCAACGGAAAGGCGGTTGCTGAAGTATGCCAGACTTACTTGACCTACCAGAGGAAATTACGAAATCCTCAGGACCCTCAAACGTCAGAAATTCCCAAGTTTTGCTGGAGGAAGAGCAAGTGAAATATGATGTACTAGCTCATCTAAAGAAAATTCTAGCATTATTGAGTGTATATGATGCATTGAAAATGTCTCCAGAGCTTCGAAAGTCTTTAATATATGCCCTGTCCAAGCCAAAGGATTTCCACAAAGAAATCGAGGGTAGAAATCAAGAGAAGGCAACTACATGCATAGCCATGGTAACCTTTGGTGACAAAGACGTGTGCTGAAATGATAGACCATAATCGGCCTTTGTTTATCACTGGGCTTATACATGATGTGAAAATTTCTCGAATTCTGGTTGATGGAGGATCTGCAGTAAACCTTCTGCCTTGGAGGGCCTTAAACTTATTAGGGGTTCGAATTTCACAACTTCGCCCAAGTCGTTTGGTCATTCAAAGATTTAATCAGAATGAACAACGCCCAATGGGGAAGATTGAATTGCGAACCAAGTTTGGGGATATTGAAGAAAGCACTGAGTTCTTGGTCATTGATGTAGACACCTCCTACAATGCTTTGCTTGGGAGACCATGGATGCATAATCATCATGCAGTGCCATCAACTTATCACCAATGTATCAAGTACCCGTTGCCTTCACCCAAAAAAGAGGGGACAATTGTGGCTGACAATGATCCATTTGGAGAAGTAGAGGCCTATTATGCTGATGCTCGCTTCTATACAAAGACTTCACAAAGAAAGGAAAAAGATGTGAAAAAGTCTGAAGATACTCCAAATGTCAAAGACGCTCTAGAGTCTATTCCAGTTTCAACAAAAAGAACTTTTCGATATGTGCCAAAGTCCGAAAGGAAACTGGGGGCAATGGCTCTAGCCCTAATAAATCCAATTTTGGATCTCAAGGGTGAGTTCACGTTGCCATTAAGGAAGACAAAATGCACCTATGTGGAGAAATATAATAAGATTGTGGTCCCTTCTAAAGGAAAAAGGTCGAAACCCATCATATTCCACTCACTTGGAGATGTTGAACAGAAAGTGAAAGTTGAACAAGTGCCAGAAGAAAACATCTCGAGTTTTGAGAAGCCTACTTTCAGTGCAGAAATTACACAGATGTTGGTGAAAGTTGGTTTAGATCCTGAAAAAAATACCAGAAACAATGACACCCTTTGACTTTGCATTAACACCTTCGCAGAGGCAGGCTATCCAGCAAGGCGGTATTATCACCGCTAGGACAGAAGGGTTAGGCTATCGGGGGGATGAGGAAAAATTTCCAGTAAACATGACTATCACTCAAGATGTGTTAGAAGATGTTGACCAAGATGAAGCTAACCTGCACCAACAGAATTTGAAGCAGGAGGCCAAGCCACCGTGGATGACCTTCGTGAAATAAATCTGGGTGATGAAGGAGAAAACAAACCAACCTTCATTAGTTCACATTTAAAGGAAGAAGAAGCTCGGCAATATATTTCCTTCTTAAGGGAGTATCGTGACATATTTGCATGGAAGTACAGTGAGATGCCTGGTCTTAATCCAGATATTGCAGTCCATAAGCTTGCAATTCACCCTGAGAAATGGCCAATTAAACAGCCTTAGAGGCGAACTCGACCAGAGCTTACAGCCCAAATTGAAGCCGAAGTCGACAAGCTTATCAATGCAAGATTCATTAGGGGAAGTCCAATATCCAACCTGGCTAGCAAACATAGTGCCGGTCAAGAAAAAGAACGGTCAAATAAGGGTCTGCATTGATTTCCGTGATCTCAATGAGGCTTGTCCTAAAGATGACTTTCCTTTGCCCATCACTGAACTTCTTGTAGATGCAACTACTGGTATGAAACCTTGTCTTTTATGGATGGATACTCAGGATACAATCAAATCCGAATGGCACCTGAAGATGAAGAAATGACTGCATTTAAGACTCTGAGAGGAGTCTTTTGCTATAAGGTAATGCCTTTTGGCCTGAAAAATGCTGGGGCCACGTATCAAAGGGCGATGACTGTAATTTTTGGTGATATACTCTATGACACCATTGAATGCTATGTTGATGATCTTGTCGTCAAGATAAATGAGAAGGAAAACCATGTGGAAGATTTGAGAAGAATCTTCGAACGTTTGAGGAGATACAAACTCAAGATGAACCCACTAAAATGTGCATTTGGAGTTTCCTCAAGAAAATTTCTAGGGTTTGTGGTTCGAAACAAAGGGATTGAAATTGACTCTACTAAGATTAAGGCCATTGCTGAAATGCCTCCTCTGCGAAATTTAAGGGAATTGAAGGGGCTACAAGGGAGATTGGCCTATATCAGAAGATTTATTTCTAACTTGGCTGGTCGATGCTTGGCATTCTCAAGATTGATAAAAAAGGGTGTTCCATTTGAATGGGATCAGCAGTGCCAAAATACTTTTAATAGTATTAAGGAGTATCTTTTGAAGCCTCCAGTACTCATGAGCCCAATAAAAGGGAAACCACTCTTGTTGTACATAACAGCCTTGGATGGTTCGTTAGGGGCACTGTTGGCACAACACAATGAGTATGGGAAAGAAAATGCCTTGTATTACTTAAGTCGTACTCTGGTTAGGGCAGAAGTCAATTACTCTCCTATCGAAAAGACATGTCTTGCCTTGGTGTTCGCCTTGCAAAAACTAAAGCACTATGTCTTGGAACACGAAGTCAAGTTGATATCAAGAGTAGACCCCTTGAAATATATACTTTCACAGCCCATACTTTCAGGGAAAATTGCAAAGTGGGCTGTAATTCTCTAACAATTCGCAATTGAATATGTTCCCCAAAGAGCTGTAAAATGGCAGGCTCTAGCAGATTTTTTGGCAGCACATCCTATACCTGATGACTCACCTCTAGTAACTGATTTACCAGATGAAGAAGTTATGCAAGTAGAAATTCAAAAAGGATGGGAGATGTATTTTGATGGAACTTCAAGGAGTCCAGATGGCAAGAAGCAAGAAAATCCTAAAAACAATAAAGCTGGAATTGGAATTGTGTTTGTGACTCCAGACAATGCTATAATCACCCATTCTTTCGCCTTAAGTGAAGGATGCTCCAATAATGAGGCAGAATATGAAGCTGTAATTGCTGGATTAGAATTGGCATTACAAATTCTTATTGAAGAACTCTCAATTTATGGAGATTCGGAACTGGTGGTAAAGCAACTCCGTGGAGAATACATTGTTAAGAAAACAAGTCTCATCCCGTATCATGAAAGGGCTGATCAATTGCTTTCGCAATTCAAGAAAACACATATTTTCCATGTGAAGAGAAGAACAAATGCTTGAGCTGATTCACTTGCAAGTTTGGCTGCATCACTCACCCTACCAGATAGCAAAATAATTATTATCACGGTAGGTGAAAGAAGGGTGTTACAACCTTTAAAAGAAGTTTCTGACTTGGTTCCAATTTTGGTCGTCACCACGAAAGGAGAAAACGATGAGGATTGGCGGGAACCATTCATAGCTTACCTCCAACATGGTAGGCTACCTGAAGATAAAGTAAAAAGAATTGAAGTGAGACGTAGGGCTACCAAATTCGTCTCGTGGAAGGATGGGTTATACAAAAGGTCTTTGGATGGAATGTACATGCGGTGTATAGCCAAGGAACGTATTCAAGAGGTAATGGCAGAAATACATGCAGGTGTATGTGGGGCACACCAAAGTGGTCCTAAATTATATATGCAGCTAAAACGGTTGGGATACTATTGGCCGACTATGATTGCAGATTGCATAGATTATGCTCGAAGGTGCCAAGTCTGCTAATTCCATGGGAACTTTCTCCACTAACCCCCAGAGCCTTTACATTTAACAACTTGTTCTTGGCCATTTGCAGCATGGGGTATGGATATTATTGGTCCTTTTGTACCTCCATCTTCAGCAGGATATTGATACATCCTAGCTGCTACTAACTATTTCTCAAAATGGGCAGAGGCCGTGGCTTTAAAGGATATAAAAAGCACAGTTGTCTCCGAGTTCATCCGAACCCATATCATTTACAGGTTCGGAATTCCAGAAAGTGTCATCATGGATAATGTTCAGGAGTGATGCTTTGAACAAGTTATTTGCCAAGTACAAAATCAAAAACAACCATTCATCAAGATATCATGCACCTGCCAATGGTTTGGCAGAAGCTTTCAACAAGACATTGTGCAAAATTCTTAAGAAGATGGTGGATAAGAACAAAAAAGCTTGGCACGAAAAGTTACAAGAAGCTTTGTGGGCTTATCAGACTTCGTACAGAACTCCTACTCAAGCAACCCCTTATTTGTTGGTTTTTGGAGGAGAAGCAGTGTTACTACTTGAGGTTCAAATACCATCATTGCGAGTGGCAATACAAGAGTCCTTAACAGAAGATGAAAGTGCAAGAGTGAGGTTGGCTGAGCTGGAGACCCTGGATGAAAGAAGGTTGTATGCTCAACAGAACTTGGAAATCTACCAACAAAGGATGGCAAATGCATTCAATAAAAGAGTGAGGCTTCGTTCCTTTAAAAAAGGAGACTTGGTACTAATGGTTAGAACACCCATAGTAGTCTCACGAAGAACCAAAGAAAAGCTTGGGCCCAAATGGGAAGGACCTTATGTGATTGAGAATGTTTATTCTAATGGGGCCTATTTGTTGATAACAATGGATGGTGACAGAATCATTCCCCCAACCAATGCAAGGTTCTTAAAGAGATATTACTCTTAAGAAAGCCTGCTAGGTTGAAAACCTGAAAGGGCGGCCTAGGCAAAAGTTAAAAAAAAAAAAAAAAAAAGAAGCCTGCTAGGTTGAAAACCCGAAAGGGTGGCCTAGGCAAAAGTTAGGGCAAAAAAAAAAAAAAAAAAAAAAAAAAAAAGCCACCAACGGTATTGTATGTGGTTAAACTGCTAAAATATCCCACCGAAATCTAAGGTGGTAAAACATTGGATACTCCTAGCCCGCAAGAGTATAAACTGTGTACGGCCAAACAAACAAAAGTCAAAAGCTACCAACGGTATTGTATGTGGTTAAACTGCTAAAATATCCCACCGAAATCTAAGGTGGTAAAACATTGGATACTCCTGGCCCGCAAGAGTATAAACTGTGTACGGCCAAACATAAGTCGAAGACCACCAATGGTATTGTATGTGGTTAAACTGCTAAAACACCTCGCCAAAATCTAAGGTGATAAAACATTGGATACTCCTGGCCCGCAAGAGTATAAACTGTGTACGGCCAAAATAAGACAAATCAATGTGTTGTATTGAGAAATTTCATATAACAAATAAATCTATTGTGTACGGCTAAAATAAGACAAATCAATGTATTGTATTGAGAAATTTCATATAACAAATAAATCTATCACTGAGCGAAATTTCATAAATACATTATGTTCAGATGAATAACAAAATAAAAATGCATTCATTCATTAAGAGAAGCCTTGGCCCTTTCAAAAGCACGTTTCACAACACTGTGTTGTCCATTCTTCTTCATGTGTTGGCTCAAAACATTCAGAACAGTTTGCACGTCTTCTTCTGATTTAGAAACACTCTCGGAAGCTTGTGCAAAATCACACATAAATGATGCATGTACCGCTTGGGTGGATGACAATTCCTCTTTAAGTTGTTTGAGTAACTCTTTGGTTTGAATAATCCTTTGATTAAGACCCGCAATGTGCTCATTCGACTTGATAATTGAAGCAGACAACTGTTCATGTTTGCCAGCAACTTTGTCGAAATGAAGCTTCTTCTCATAGTATTGGGCCTCAAATTCTGCAGTAGACAGTTTGAAGAATCTGCAAGTTGGATTTTCAAAGCAAAGCACTCAAGGAATATCTTCACCTTCTCGTAAAGGGAGAATGAAGTCTACACCCAAACTCTTCAAAATCATGAAAACGTTGTTTGCTACAGCAATCATGCCATTAACATCCGTCATTGATTGGAGAGAAATAGTAAGACCTTCTGAATATGGGTGGCTGCTTCATTAGAGGAAGTTCCCAAAAGAACGCTAGATGGAGAAGAGGATGTTTCAAGTTTGTCAAATAATTTGTTAACCCCATTTGCTTCAAGTAAGTCAGCAAGAATTTGGGCCTCTTCCGAGGTATCAGAAGTAATTTCATCTGTCTCTTCCAATGTGTCAGAAGTAATTTCTGTGAAAATAGAAGGAGATACTCAATGAAAACATACATGGTAAAAACAAAATGTCCTTAAAAAAAAAAAAAAAAAAAAAGAAGATGTTTAGTTGAGGCAAAATGTCCTAATATAACGAAAGTGACGAAAGCCCCTTGCCAAGGTTTCAAGCCGTTGGGGTGACGGACACATTCATTGCCACAATCACTGCCAAGGACTCAAGCCGTTGGGGTGAAGGACACAATCACTGCCAAGGTTTCAAGCCGTTGGGGTGACGAACACAATTACTGCCAAGGTTTCAAGCCGTTGGGGTGACGGACACAATCACTACTAAGGATTCAAGCCGTTGGGGTGACGGACACAATCACTGCCAAGGATTCAAGCCGTTGGGGTGAAGGACACAATCATTGCCAAGAACTCAAGCCGTTGGGGTGAAGGACACAATCACTGCCAAGAACTTAAGCCGTTGGGGTGACGGACACAATCACTGCCAAGAACTCAAGCCGTTGGGGTGACGGACACAATCACTGCCAAGAACTGAAACCGTTGGGGTGACGGACAAAATCACTGCCAAGGATTCAAGCCGTTGGGGTGACGGACACAATCACTGCCAAGAACTCAAGCCGTTGGGGTGACAGACACAATCACTGCCAAGAACTCAAGCTGTTGGGGTGAAGGACACAATCACTGCCAAGAACTCAAGCCGTTGGGGTGACGGACACAATTACTGTCAAGGATTCAAGCCGTTGGGGTGACGGACACAATCACTGCCAAGGATTTAAGCCGTTGGGGTGACGGACACAATCACTGCCAAGGACTCAAGCCGTTGGGGTGACGAACACAATCACTGCCAAGAACTCAACTGTTGGGGTGAAGGACACAATCACTGCCAAGAACTGAAGCCGTTGGGGTGACGAACACAATCACTGCCAAGAACTGAAGCCGTTTGCCAAGGATTTAAGCCATTGGGGTGACGGACACAATCACTGCCAAGGATTCAAGTCGTTAGGGTGACGGACACAATCACTACCAAAGATTCAAGCCATTGGGGTGAAGGACACATTCACTGCTAAGGATTTAAGCCATTGGGGTAACGGACACAATCACTGCCAAGGATTCAAGCCATTGGGGTGAAAGGACACAATCACTGCCAAGGATTCAAGCCACTCATTGCCATTAGGCTAGAAGGGGCAATGATACCTGCAAACAAATTCCAACGCTTTGCGTGTTGCCTGCAAAAGAGATAAAAATACATGAAATAATTGCTAACCAAAAAACAAAAAAAAAAAGGAAATTAGTCATCATGATTCGTACAATTAAAATGCACTTGTACGAATCACGAAGGGGCAAGGTTGATTCGACTTTTAACAAAAAATTGGCCAATTGTACAAAGGGCTGCTACTAATACAATATAAAATAAAAGGTAGCAGGCTTAAAAATTCGATTTTCAAAAAAAAAAAAAAAAAAGGTCTGTTCATATTTGGGTTTAGCAAAATTTACTGTTACAAAAAAAGTATAGCAGGTTTTTTCTTAAACAAGAAAAGTCTTTGTTTGGGCTCAAATCAACAAAACAAATCAACAGAACCCATGCTTTCTTAATTGGGGCCTTTAAACATATATTAAATTGAGGCTTTTAAAATATGTTGATGACAAGAATTTGGGATAGTTTGGCTACCCACTACAATGGAGAAGGAAAATACCTAGCTGATTAAGCATCCCAAAACCATTTGGGCCACGTGGGCTCAACCATCTATGAGTTACAACCTCCTGATTCTCATCTCGTCTCGTCTTAGGAATGATATTACACGGGTTGTGACTGTAGAAAAACATGATATCCATGAAGTTAGTGTGGGAATTTTTCCAAAAATAAAAAAATAAAAAATAAGAATAAATAATAAAAAAAAAAAACAAACAAACAAACAGTTTGAAACTTTGTTTGACCTATTTAGATTCATGGTCTACAAAAAAAAAAAAAAAAAAAAAAAAAAAAAAAAAAAAAAAAAAAACAAACCTGCTAAATAGTTTGAAATTTTTTTGAAACCTTTGTTGGCCTATTTAGATTAATGGTCTAAAAAAAAAAAGAAAAAAAAAAGGGTTCTGTAATTCAGATTTTGTGGTACTATCTATTCAACAGTAAGTAGATTGCTAGATGCCATGACCAAGTTACTAAACTTGTTCAGATTTTTTTGGTCTTTACACAAGCAATTCTTCTTAAGCAAAAAAAAAAACATGCTGTTATAAAAGAGAAGCAACAAATAGGGAAGTATACCGGATTAAAAGGAATTTGAAGGATTTCTTTTGATGCCTTCTTTAAAGTACAAGGAGAACAGCTTTTGTTGAAAAAAAATGGCTGGAAAGTTGCTGGAAATTTTCTGGAAAACAAAAAAAATCTGTTGGGAGAAACAAAATCTGCAGAAAAAAAAAAGTACAAAAAAAAAAAAATATGAATAAGTGTTATATAAAGCAAAAAATTTTGCTTAAGAAAGGAGGTAGTGTTCTCCTAAAATACTTCAAACAAGCAAGAGTTTAGGTAGGATTTGAAATACTAAGAGTTTGTGTAGGATTAGAAATCCTACCAATGTCAATCCATCCTATTCCATTTAGACAAACTCCTAAAATATATGTATATATATATGTTGTAAAAAAAATCTAAAAAAAATATAATAATAATAAGTGGCAAGTTGGAGGCCCACAAAAGAAAAGGCCCAATTAAAAAATGATAGCCTAGAAAAATCCATGATGGCCTAGAAAAAAATCTGCTGTAAAAATGGTGGCAAGTTGGAGGCCCACAAAAGAAGAGGCCCAATTAAAAAAATGGTGGCCTAGAAAAGGAAAGGTCCATGATGGCCCAGAAAAATCCATGATGGCCTAGAAAAAAATTCTGCTGTAAAAATGATGGCAAGTTGGAGGCCCACAAAAGAAAAGGCTCAATTAAAAAATAGTGGCCTAGAAAATGAAAGATCCATAATGGTCTAGAAAAATCCATGATGGCCTAAAAAAAAAATGGTGGCAAGTTGGAGGCCCACAAAAGGAAATGCCCAATTAAATCTTGGACCTTACTCATGACCATTCAAAAAATAAATAAATAAAAAAAGTCAAGTCCATTAAAAGGACCCATGCAACAAAAATAAATGGCCCATGGACTATGAAGGGCAATTTAACCCTTTATTTACAAAAAAAAAAGAAGAAGATCAAGTCCACAAAAAGGACCCATGTAACAAAAGTAAAAGGGCCCATGAAAAAAGAGCCAACAAAAAAAAAAAAAAAAAAAAAAAAAAAAAAAGAAGAGGCCAGGGATCAAAGTAAAGAAATAATCTCATCCAAGATCTAAAGATCAGCCAGATAAAAGTGCCAAATTGTCGTGACTCGCACAATTAAGAAAATTCACTTGTGCAAGTCACGAGGGGCATTTGTTGGCACATAAATTTTAATTAAATTTATGACACGTATGGAGCATATGATAGGAAGGTTGCAGGTAATCACTTCCTAAAAAAGATCAATATGATCCGTTGAAGTACATAAACAAAACGACGTTGTATCTCAACAATGACACGTGAAGCCTACGAAAGATGACACCTGTAGAGCCTACAGCAAGGACACCACACAGAATGAAACCCCAAAGATCAATCCAGTTAAAAAGATATACGATTGATCAGATAGCGTTATTATTCAAAATTCAAATGGCGCTATCATTCAATTTGAAATTCAAATTGAAGATGAAGCATTCCTATCACCTGATGGCCCTCCATAAATATGAGGACCATCACACAAGACGGGGGATCAGAAAATCAAAGTGAAAAGATGAGAGAGAGAGAGAAAGAAATTGAGAGCTAAAGAAATCGTTACAAGAAAGAAGAAGAGAAGCCTAGAGAACTGTAGAGCCTACGCTAATGGCGATGAATAGGTAAAGGGTTCCAAACCCAAGAATTGTATTTTGTATTCGAGGTTTCAAAACCCATAACAATTTCAATAAAATATTTATTTTTCTTAAATTGTCTTTTGTTGTTTATTTTGTTCTTCATTAATCGGAGGTTTCATTTGTATAAAATGTGTAATTAACGATCTGAAATACAGATCGGAAATAAGAACCTGCTATTCAAATAATCAACACTGTTTAGTCCAAAAACTAAACAGTGGACATTTGTAACATAAATTTTGAAATGTGTTGAAACACTTCGTGTTTTAAAATTTGTGTCTACAGTGTTACAAATATTATTGTGTTTTTGTTTTACATATTATTTATGTTACTCATTCTTGTGCAACACCAAGTAACTCGAAAGCTATGTACGAGAATTATTTCTCTATTCAAACACTTCAATTGGCTACACAAGTCATGGTACATTTATGCTGTGTTTGGTTGAGGGATTTGAGGAGGAATTTGAAAAGGAAAATGGAAAAGATAGGTGAATTGTGAATAAAACATGCCTATATTTGACCTAGTTTCACATACCTTTTCCCTTTCCCTTTCCCTTTCCCTTTCCCTTTCCAAATCTTTTCTCAAATCCCCCAACCAAACACATCATTAGTCTCCCCTCGAACGAAATACACATCGTGACTGATGAAACTCTCAGGTCCTCATCCCTACAAGACAATGACACAAATAATGTCCTTAAGCAGCAAGTTTTTATTTGAGTACATCGTCCATCTTCCAAACGTTCACCTCCCAAAAATTGAGTGTAAATTGAAAGTGCTTCCTCATGCTGTTATTGGGCGTCAATAACCCTACTCACCAAGGTGGGTTGTGCTACCAAGTTAAATAATATGACTTGCCCCTTGGCCTTGCCAATTACCCCTAATCTTTCAATCTTGAATGGCGAAACTCGCCAAGTCCCCATGTGTCTTTTGGCTCAATATATTGGCTACGACGTTGGTTTTTCTTGGGTGATATTGCAAGTCAAAATCATAATCCTCCAAGCACACCATCCAGCGTCGTTGCCTCAAATTTAAATCTTTATGCTACAAGATTTACTTTAAGCCCTTGTGGTCAAAAAAGACTTCAAAATTTTTGCCATAGATATTGGTCAGCAACTAGGGTTGCAAACAAGACGAGCCTAGCCTAACCGAGCCTTGTTGGGCTCGAGCTCAGCTTGTTTGTTTATTGAGCTCGATTATCGAGCTCGGTTTGAAGCTCGATAATGATTTTTTTATATTATTTAAATGTATAAATAATATATTTATATATTATTTAAATAAAAAAAATTGTTATGTTATTTAACATGTAAATAATATATTTATGCTATTATTTGTACAACTTTTATGTTATTAAATATAAATATATAAATAATATATTTATTTTATAATTTAATTTAAATAAAGGTAAACGAGCTTAATAGTCAGGCTCAAACTCGTTTATTTACTTAATGAACCAAGTTGAGCCAAACCCTTAATGAGCTGAGCCAAGAAAAGCTTGCAAACAGTTCGGTTCGTTTGTAGCCCTATCTACAAAGAAAAACTATTGTTGCCAACTCCAAGTCATGGATGAGGGGGTAATTTTTCTCATGGTTCTTCAATTTTCTAGAATGATGTGTCACAATTTTCCCCAATTGCACCAACAAATATCCAAGGCCTTCCTTAGAAAATCACAATAAATGGTATAATTGACTACTCACTCTGTTATCAACATGCCCAAAATTGGTGTTGTAGTCAACCTCGTTTTCATCTCTTGGAAAGCCACCTCACAAGTGTCATTACAAGTGAATCAACCTCCCTTGCTGGTCAATCCAGTCATTGGCGCCCGCTAAACGAGAAAAATCCTACAAAAAATGGCAGTAATAATTGGCTAAAATTAGGCCAATCTCTGCCTCAAAGACACTATTTGGTCGCTGCCAACACATCACTACCTCCATATTTTTGGGTTCTAGTGGCACACTATCTCGCGATACTACATGCCCCAAGGACTTCGCTTCTGACAACCAGAAGTCACATTTCTCGTACTTGGCAAAAAGATGATAAACCCTCAAAAGCTATAAGACCATCCTCCAATGATCTTCGTGCTCTTCCTCGATAGGTGAGTAGACAAGAATGTCGTTGACAAGCACCACTACAAATCTATCCAAGTAAGCTTGAAAGATCTAAATTCATTAAGCCCATAAATGTTGCGGGGGCTTTGGTCAAATGAAAGGCATCATCGCAAAGTCATACTGTCTGTATTGGGTGGGAAATGCAATCTTAACGATGTCTTCCTAGTTGACTCTCAATTGATAAGTATCCCAGTCTCAAGTCTATCTTTGAGAAACATGTCGAACCTTTTAACTGGTCAAACAAGTCATTGATTCTCGACATTGGATGCTTGTTCTTCATTATGATCCGATTCAACTTCCTATAGTTGGTGCAAAGTCTCAAAGATCCATCTTTTATGGGCAAACAAGGCTAGAACTCCCCACGATAAAGTATTGGAACGGATAAATCCTTTGTCCTTTAACTCTTGCAATTGGCCGTTGAAATTCTCTCAAATCAGCACGTGTAAACCAATATGGTTGCGTAGAAATTGAAGCAGTTCCTAGGAGCAATTCAATGGTGAACACCTCTCTCCTTGGTGGTAAACCATACAAGTCCTTTGGTCGTCCCCTAATCTAACATCAAACTAGCTAGAAGGTAACAAATACTTTCTAGGTCTTGGGGGGTTGTACAATGATGATTCCAAGGAGTAGCACCGCTCCCCAAGAAAGTAAAAGCAATCCCCATCAAGGGTGCAAATCCTCAACCGTTCTCCTACAACAATTGATTGTGGCATGGACTGTGGATAACCAATCCATTTCAAGAATAACATCAGAGCTGGACATGTCTAGAAGAATGAAGTCAAAGGTGAAATGGTGCTTGGAGTTCTCCAACTCACAAGCCCGACTAACCCTATTCAAAAGGACTCTTACCCCAATTGGTGACTTAACATACAAGGGTGGGTCAGGGTAGTCTACTTCCAAAATCCCAAGAGAAAAGCAAAAGAAGATGAGATGAATGAATGTGATGTTCCAAAGTCTACCAGCACCCTAGCCCAAGAACTGAACACAAGAAAGATGCCTCAAGCATCCGATGGATCAAAAGGTAGTGACCATCATTGTGTAGACAAGGCCTGGGTCCTCTGTCCCTGCTGTCGTCTAGGATAAAATTTGATGTTTCAATATCGATTTTTAATATTATAGCCACCAAAAGTAGACTGCCAACTGAATCCTAGCCTGGATATTGTCTTCCTAGGAGGATTTTGGGATTCAAACCATTATCAGTGTGATACTTTTATTGTTGTAAATAAAACAACTATATCCATTTTCATTTGGTTTGGTGGTGGGGGGGATCAATAATGCTATGTTTTGACCAGATTTGGATACCAATTGTTGTGTTGTCAATGCATTGGTTTAATGGGCTCCACCTTTTATGTCTTCTACCAATTACGTTGTTGACACCATAGATTGTATTCTACTTTTTGTACCGAAATTTGGCCACCATAGCCATTACTGGGGTGATGTGATCAGTATGGGTCCATATTTGATTTCTTCAGCTGCCTGCTTTGACTTTGTTTATCCGCACAAAGATGTTCATATATGAAATGCACATAATGTGAATTTTAAAACCATCAAAATGTTGAAGGTTGTAGTGGAAAGTAAAGAAATTTTTTTATCTGATTTTAATGTTTAGAAAAAGTAGTAATGAATCATGCCAATGGTGACATTATTTTTTTTAATTTTTTATTTAAGATATTATGGTTAAATGTGGACATTTCTTGGATTATGTAGCACATGTTTCTCTAATTGAGATATGCTTTTGATAGATCTCGTTGGTATGTTCCATCTGACCTAATTAGTATTTAACTGTGAAACCTTTACTCACAATGAAAAGGGTAAGTGGAGGTTGAGTACAAGAGTTTCTTATCTGCAATTATTTTTGACTTGTATAAAACACTGAATATAGAACACTCTTGTGTGCATGTCCGCAAATGTGCATGTGCTGGCAGTGATGCTTAATAGGACTGGATGATGAGAATGTAAAACAGCCTATGCAAAATAAATATAATAATATTAGTGCACAATGCATCTACTGATGTCACATATATTAGTGATGACTGGTACCCGTGTCTTGTTGAATGGTATATTCTTTTCCCAGTTCTTCTACATGAATAGAATCCAATCACATAACTGGACATAATTCTCTTACATGGGGTGAGACTTGCACGATTAGGTTGTGCTTGGATGATGCATTTGGATAGGAATTTGGAAAGGAAACTAGACATAATTCTATATTTCATTTACATTTCACCCATTTTATCCCTTTCCAAATCCATACCTAAATCCATAATCCAAACAGAGTCTTAGTGATATATGCACTTAATGTGAGACAGTTGTGTCTAATATAGTGCACTTAAAGAATTTTTCTTCATGTGTTGCAGGTGGTTGGAGCTTTTCATGTCTGGTGGCCTATAGCAAAGGAAAAAGGAGCTCAACAGATTCTGGGTTCAATCCCCGGTTGAATCGTCAATGTTTTTAGGTTTTTGATTTTGAATATGTATTCCATCTTAATTAAATGGAGTTATGTGCCTTGTCTTTTGAAATTAATTATGCAAGTGATTTTATATTATGATATCTGGATGGGTTGTATCTTATTCTAGGATATTTGCTAATGGGGGTTGTGGGATAAAATAGGACAATGCTTCTCTCTAGTTGGGACGTGGACTCTGTGGTTGGCCCATGAAAATCAACAACACGCTTTAGTTTGATTTCGGACTAGAGAGAAGTTTGGGCCATAAAATGGTATATAGTGGTCTCTGTGGTAGACATTGGGTTGCTTGGGCGTCTACTTTTTTGTCCATGTGAGCATGATAATATGTAATTATGACACAATTTAGATTTTTATCATATGATGTTGAAGGTAAATCTGATAATGTTACAAAAAAAATTTAGGCTATGTTTGGTACAGCTTTGTAAAATTAATTCTATCCTTTCCTTCTAGTGCTATATTTGGTTTGAGTTTTCAAATTATGATTTCAAATCAATTTCAAAATACATTTTGAAAACATGTTTGGTGAAGTAGAAATTTTTTGAATTTTTGGTCTACTCGGTTGTCGACAAGTCTGTTGACCGAAATAGTTTTTTTTTTTTTTAGACCAAAAATATTATATTTGTTTTTGTTACTTTTTAAATATAGAAATTATTTTTTTAAAATAAAATAACCAATTATTTTTTTGAATTGAATTTTAAAAAGAGTTTGGTTATGAGTTTTAAATAGAATTATCAATAGAGTTTTGAGTTGTATGTTTGGTTATTTCAATTAAGTTTTGAAAACTACTTTTAAAACTCATAACTAAATAATTTTTCTCATTTCATGTCATTTTAAAAATTTAAAACTCAATTCAAAATTCTTTTCAAAATTCATAATCAAATAAATTTTTTCTTTTCAAATCATAATTTTAGAACTCACAATTTTAAAATATAACTTTATTTTTAAATCATAATTTTAAAATTTTACCAAACACTATCTTACACTTTGTTGGTTCGAATGATTTGAGAGAGAAAAGAAATGAAGGAAATGATTTTCAATACCTTTATTTATTTATTTTTAACACCTTTCAATTTCTTGTTTGGATCTAAATTTCCCCATTGGACCTTTATTTAGTGAAAAAGACAGCTCAATTTATTTTGTTTTATAAATTGCTTAAGAAGAAAACACATAATTGAGTAAGGACAAAGTAAAAAAAAAATTATATATTTTTTTTGGATAATATTGTCAGAATAAAATGTTACTATAAATCAGAATAATATGTTAGTGTCAAACAGAGTAACATGTTACTGTTCATATTAATTTTTTAAGAATTTCATAATCAACATGGATCTTATTTGGGCCAGTCCATACAGAGCTCCGCTTTGGCTTTAAATGGGCCCCCTCGCTAGTGGACGGTGGGATTGGTTCCCCAAGGATTAGTTGAGATGCGCTCAAGCTAGCCTGGACACCCTGAGTTATCAAAAAAAAAAAAAACATGGATCTTATTTAATAGATCTTGATAAGAAGATTTTAAAAATAATAATTTTATTAAAATCGACATTTATATCAAAAGTTTTATTATTTTAAAGTTTAATTTATTAATAATGTTAATTTGTGTTGAACTTTTCAAGGAAAACTTTTTGTGTTTGTTTTTAATGCATTAAAGTTTTATTATGAGGGGAGCTTTGACCAAATCTACCTACTAAATATGAGAGAAAATAAGAATAATGCTATATGTACCAATTAATGTATTAACTAATATACTACCAGATGATGTGACATAATTTTAAAAGTTTTGGATATTTGTAATTTGTCTAATAGGTGAGGTCAGTAATGATGGCATAACACTAGTTGGTACACTAGTGTGTACATTAATTGATACATGTAGCACCACCGATACATTTCTTTCATACTTTCTATTTTCAATCTTTTCAAAAGTGGAGTAATGAAATCATTAAATATTATTTTCTTATAATACCAAAACTACTTGTTTAGATATAGAATAAATAAATATTTTAACAATTCTTAAAAAAAATGTTAATTTGGTAGCATAACATTATATCATTTCATTTCTTTTCTTTTCTTTTCTATAACTTAACCAAACAAGATACGAAAGAAATCAATATCATTTTTTTTCCCTTTCTATTTTATAGTTTATGAATATCCAAACGTGTTTCCAAAGGACTTGTATGGTTTACCACCAAGGAGAGAGGTGTTCACCATTGAGTTGCTCCTAGGAACTCTTCCAATTTCTATGCAACCGTATTGGTCTACACGTGTCGAATTGAGAGAATTCAAGGGCAAATTGCAAGAGTTAAAGGATAAAGGATTACACTGGCTGGTTTTTGGGGATCAATTTGGATACTATTTGTTTATTCTCTTATATTTCATTTTGATTCGCAGTGAGCTTGGTATTTCACAAGCAATCCAAAGCTAAATCGTAGTGTTGGGAAAATGTCATGCTTACATCTAGGGTTGTGCACAATACCGTCAAAATCACCAAAACCGCACCAAATCGCTCCAAACCGCACATTTTTCCAGCTTTGGTGGACGAGTGAGAGCCCCAACAGTGGCAGGTCGGCGCGGGTGGCGGTTGGATTTTCCAGCTTTGGTGGACGAGTGAGAGCCCCAACAGTGGCGGGTCGGCACGGGTGGCGGTTGGAAAATACCAATCCGCCTATGTAACCGCCCCGCCCCGCCTTTATATAATTTGCACAAATTCTGCTATATACACATGATCCAGCAAGTTACATCTCAACCATTAGATTACATCTATCATACCAATGTAGATATACTCTCTCTCACACACACACACACACACAATAATTTCTCAATTAAACCTAAACATCTCATCTCATTTATCATTGCCGCTAGTCTGAGGGGTCTAG
>JAXFYN010000115.1:193149-340294 GCA_036172215.1 Camellia granthamiana | reverse complement strand
GTCTTTAAATTTTTTTAAAAAAATTTGTATCAATTTTTTTTATCAATATTTAATAAGTTACGTAAAAAAAAAAAAGAAAAAAAAAAGACAAGATTTATTTCATTTTCTTCACTTTTTGTATCTTTTCTTTTTTAAATAAAAAAAATAAAATAAAAAAGCCATTCCCAAATACTTTCATTTTGTTTGGCTTTTAGATGAAAGGCAAAATCTGGCTGATTTTAATCTGATCTTGTGTGTGCTTCTCTTTTGTCTTCTGGCAATTTACCATCTCTAAGGAACATGACTATGTCGTTCATTCAACTTGGACCTATCTCTACACATATTGCTTCATATTCTGTTATAAAGGGTTCTATACTTGGACTTGACAGATTATCCACCATAATTAGGTTCATTTGACTTTAAAGCACTGGCAAGGTTTGCCAGGGCGTCGACATGGCTATTGTCATCTCAGCTAACCTTCTGCAACTGGTAGCTTGGAATTGTGCTAACAGTTTGATAACCTCCTTGACATAAGCCACCATCCTTTCATCTCGGGCTGTGCACTCGCCCATCGCTTGATTTACAATGAGCTATGAGTCACAATAGACTACCCACCTCCTCGACCTCAATTGTTGCTGCTAGTATTAGTCTTGCAATTAGTGCTTCATACTCTGCTTCGTTGTTCGAGACTTTGAATCCTAGACGGATGGATTGCTGTATCATCTGTCCGTTGGTGATACCAAAACCACTCATGCCCCCCGCTCCTTGTCAGTTTGAATTGCCATCAACCAAGAGACGAAAGGAATCACCGATGTAAATATCGCAAGGTTTTAGCTTTACTTCACCCTTATTCTGTTCTGCCGACGTGGGGTTCCGCGGCCCCAATTGGTTTTCTTCTTTTTCTCCTGGGCACCCCAGGCCAAGGCTAACGATGTTAGCCTTGGGATCGTGCCTGGTGTAAATTCTACCATGAAGTCAGCCTGAACTTGGCCCTTTATTGCTGTCCTTGGTTTGTATTCTATGTCATACTGACCTAGAACTATAGCCCATCGCGCTACTTTGCTAGTTAGATCTCCTTGCTGTAACAAAACTTCAATGGGTGCTTTGTAAGCACTACAATTTTGTAAGCTTGAAAATAATGGTTCAGTTTCTTTGAAGCCATTACCAAAGCTAGCGTCAACTTTTTTGGAGGTAGGTACCTAGTCTCTGCTTTTTCCAGTGTTTTGCTTACATAGTACACTGCATTTTGTTCTTATTCCTCTTCTCGGATGACCACGACACTAATAGCATGGTCTGAAACTTCCAAGTATAAGTACAACTCTTCTCCTGGTATCGGATTCGACAACATTGGTGGAGTTGTCAGGTACCTCTTCAAGTCGGCCAGGGTGACTTTGCATTCTTCTGTCCACAGAAAGTCTGTGGCCTTCTTTAACAACTGAAAAAATGGCTTACATTTATCTGAATTCTGTCTGATGAATCTGTCCAGGGCTGCTGCCTTGTCGGTCAAAATCTGGACTTCTTTCGCTATTGTCGGGCTTTTCAAATCAAGGATGGCCTTGATCTAATCTGGGCTTGCTTTAATTCCTCTTCTGGTTACCAAATACCCTAGGAACTTACCAGATCCAACTCCAAATGCATACTTCGAGGCATTCAGGCAAAGCTGGTATGCCTTCAATATGTCAAAAACTTCTTTTAGGTCAGCCAAGTGATCTCCAGGTTCCTTACTCTTGACAACCATATCGTCTATATAGACTTCCACTGTCTTCCCAATTAGGTGCTTGAACATCCTGGTAACCAATCTTTGGTACTTTGCTCTTACATTCTTCAGCCTAAAGAGCATTATCCTGTAGCAGTAAAGTCTCTTGGAGGTGAGGATTGCTGTTGTGGACTCGCCTTTTTCCGCACCCCGCCTTTCGGAAAGGGTTGAAAGAAAGGCCTCACAGTTCGAACTCTCGCGGTTCTGAACGTAGTCTCACAAGTGCAATGTGAAACTGATAAACACCAAAGAGTCCAATCCGGCAAATCTTTTTGGAAAATCGATTTTAAATCAAATAATGCCAAAATTAGACTGCTTTGCCAGATTACAGAGTCGCCACCTAAATATTTTGTTTTTGAAAAAATTTAGGAAATCCTGACTCGTGCCAAAAGCCACGTGTCTATTATCACCAAAGTTGCCTCGGCTCGGGAACTTAGGTACGAAGGGGGAAGGTCATGAATTGAGCACCCCTGCTCGCTCCATCAATGATCGGCCTCTACTAATCATGATATGTTCTTTTATAAACCTTATGTGTTCTTATTCCGATTATTAAACTAGCCTTATTATGTGACGCACACAAACAAGTATAGACTAGTCGCAAGACTTGGAACAATTCAACTCGTGTTTTGTTTTCGAAAATAGTTTGAAATTGCCACCCTCAAGTGGGCTTAAAAGATGCAGATTTTGCCACCAAACATAGTGGGCTTAAAATAAGATTTGCCACAACAAGGTGGACTTAAAACATACATTTGTTGAATTGTTCCAAAGTGTTTGTCTAAGAAAATTGGGGTCTGGTTGCATAGGGGACTAAGAAGAGGTTCAGACTAATTGGCTAAATAACAAAATTGATAGGCTTTTGTTGATCCCTCCTCATAATTCTAGGCCAATCCAAACATAGGATATGATACGTAATGCAAAAAGAATAATAATCCTAGGACTTGTCTTAGGAATGCTACTTCCACCCAATATAGTCCGCCCAAACAAACATGGCCTAAAATCTATCTCATAGGAAATTGAAATATACCTGAGTTCCTGCAAGCTTGTTATGCCAACTAAACCAGGTTAGATTTCCCCAATTAGCAAAAGCTTTTCCATTTGGCCCAGTCACATAATCAAAATATGATTGATCCCCTGTAGCATGATAGAGCTAGCTAGCCACCCACAAAAGATTATCTCCGTAACCTGTTGAATTGTAATAGTTCTGGACTTGGGGAATGCTCTCACTATAAGAACCTCTATAATTGTTGGCAAAACTAAACAACTGCTATGCATACGTAAGAAGTGAGCTTGAATATGTGGAGTTGATTGACTTAAAAAACTAGGGATGCCGATGTCATAGCTACTGCAGTTTCAGCAGCAACATCTGTTCTAGGGGAAGAAGTGTTCACCTGTGTCAGTGGCCTTTTCTCAGTCATGACCTCAGGCCTATCCCAACATTTATTGTCTATATCTGGATCACCCACCTATTCCAGAAATAAAACAGTGATTAGAAGAAGAAAAAAAAAAAAAAAAAAAAATAGCACTTACTCTTACAATCAAAGTGCATCAATGTTTGACCATTTAATTCACTTGTGCAAACTCTATCAAACAGGATATACTAAGTATGACCCATTTGTAGCACACACAAAAAAAGAAAAAAAGTATTCAAACTGTAGTATTTCATGTCCAAGATAACATATTTCATTTCAATTATTACTATTTTGACACAAGAGAAGCTAAAACACATATCTAGATACTTTCAAGGATTCTTCATATACTTCTAAAGAAAAACAAAATGAAAATACTACTTATCGTGTTAGCATTTCAGAAAATTTGACATAGCCATTCCCGAAAATAGACAAATAAATTTAACCTTGACTGCACCTAATCATGGCCAACATATTGCACTAGATATTTCAAAAATCATGAAAATGCTTTAAAATGAGCAATGTGACAGGTAATAAGGAAGAAGGACAAAAGATGACCATAAACAAGTGCACATGCAGGCTCACAAATAGATAAGAGCAGTTTATAGGAATCAAAGATTAGAGAGACATGAATATAAAGCACATTGTCTGAAGCATGAGCATTAATAAGGTAGTCCGTGATCCACTTAAGTGAGTCTTGAGCAGGTTTGAACTGATTAACCGTTTGCACCTGATCCTCATATTCGAGGATTGCCCATGACAACACTGTGGCAGTAAAAGCCATTGGAAATCCAAACTTCATATGATCTCCTGCGTCATACATTCCTTTTAAAAGATCCAACTTTGCGTCACTGCCATCATCAACTGCCGAATCCCCTCTCCAAGATATGTTATTATTTACCAACTTACCAGCTACAAGATCAAAATTGCGTTTGTACCCACAATCAAAATCTATACAAGACAATTGAAAAAAGAAGAAGTTCAAAATAACATTTGCAACCACAATCAAAATCTATAGAAGACAATTTGTCCAGAACTCTCCCCGGTCGGTTAGACCTTTGCTGATTTGGGATTCAGCTCATTGCGGCTCCCCTTGAGGAGCAGTGTCTTGGTTTGTTCTTTTTTCTTACCAAAAAAAACATCATACAAATATCCCATTTAAAATGAAATGGCAACCATCTCCCCAATCTTAAGTATAAATAAATAAATAACTACCATCTTCACATTAACTTAAAAAGTCTTAAACAAGTAATCATTCCAGGTTAGTTAGTGTGGCTCTTGGTAGATACAGATAAATACTAAGAAAAGCATCAAATGACACAAAAACAGAGTCATCACCATGAATAGCTAATTAATAACCAAAAGACAAGTTATGAACTATACACCTACATTGATGTATCTATAGACATTACAACAAAAAAACCACACAAAGAGAAGCTGAAATCCATAAAATCTGTCTATAATATTCTAATAAAGAGTTCAAAGGCAAAACAATTTGGAACTATTTTACCCAAAAAAAAAATAAAAAAATTTGAGGTATAGAATTTAGATCCGGAATGGAACAAAACCCACATTGTAGAATCTATGAAACAGAACAAACAATGGAGAGAGAAGAAGAGGATGAGAAAAATTACATTTTTGGACATCAAAGAACTGTATTGCAAGATTGAGAGCATTGCCGTATTGCCTATCAGCAGCACCATGAGGCCCAGGAACAGGACCCAACTGAGGCAGAGAGTGTTTGTTAGTCTTCTTTTTCACGGTAAGAACAACTGCAATCACAATGCAAGCCACTAAAACTAAGACAAGGAACCACCCGCATAGTCCTTTCGACTTGGAACGCTCCCCCATTCGATTTCACCAACAAAGAATGTGAAAATTGAAGATCTAACTCAAACCCAGATCAAATTTTCAATAACCAGAGCAATAGGGCAAGTTGCAGAAGCAATGTTTTACTATTTTATCGAAATGAAACAGGGTTTTGGGGCTTAATAGGGCAATATAGCAGAAAAAGAGCAGTGATTTGAATCAAGAAAGGATGAGAATGGAATTGAAGAGTTGGATCTGAACAATGCGATGAAGATCGGAACTGATCAAAGAAGAAGAAGATGATGATGAACTCTGTTTTATGCGGAGATAAACTGAGAGGAGAGAGATGTATCACAGGATTGTAACAGATTGTAACAGTCCTTTAGTTTCTCTATTTTGAATTCATTCAAAATACTTGTACAGGTTGTAACAGCCCTTTAGTTTCTCTATTTTGAATTCATTTGAAATACTTGTACCTTAGAGTTAGGAAACAGTTTCAAACTGCTCTACATTTTAGGATTTTAAACAAGTGTTTGTTATCCTGTATGTGTATATATATGTTGCAAAATGTATATGAAAGTAAGGTTGATTTCCTCTATCTGATAAGATGTACTCCTTCATCTCCAACAACTGATCATTGGAACTTTGTTAAACGTCTCTTACGCTATCTATGTGGAACTATTAATGACGGCCTCCAACTACATCGCCGGTCCCCATTGAATTTACACGCCTATGCAGACGCCGATTGGGTAGGTGACAAGAATGATTTTTCATCAACCAGTGCTTACGTTATCTATCTTGGTTGTAATCCAGTCTCCTGGAGTTCTAAGAAACAGAAAACTGTTGCACGATCTTCCACTAAAGCGGAATACCGGTCAGTCGCTAATGCAGCAGCTGTGCTCAACTGGCTTTGCTATCTTCTCACTGATCTTGGTGTTCAACTACCTTTCTGTCCCGTTTTATATTGTGATAATGTTGGAGCTACCCAACTCTGCTCCAATCCCGTGTTCCACTCCAGAATGAAACATGTTGCCATCGATTATCACTTCATCAGAGACCAAGTACAAAATGGTGTCCTTTGGGTTGCTCTTGTATCCTCAACAGATCAACTTTCCGATGCCCTCACTAAACCTCTTCACCATATTCGTTTTCTTGATCTCAAATCCACGATTGGACTTCTCTCCCGCGTTCCATCTTGAGGGGGCATATCACAGGATTGTAACAGTCCTTTAGTTTCTCTATTTTGAATTCATTCAAAATACTTGTACAGGTTGTAACAGCCCTTTAGTTTCTCTATTTTGAATTCATTTGAAATACTTGTACCTTAGAGTTAGGAAACAGTTTCAAACTGCTCTACATTTTAGGATTTCAAACAAGTGTTTGTTATCCTGTATGTGTATATATATGCTGCAAAATGTATATGAAAGTAAGGTTGATTTCCTCAATCTGATAAGATGTACTCCTTCATCTTCACCGACTACTAGAAGCTCCGTAGATAGGAACTAAGGCCACGTTTGTTTCGCTGATTAGAGTGTAGGATTGGAGTAGTAGTGAAGTGGGGTTCACAATAACGTGCTTGTTTGCTTTCTTATTGAGTGGGACTGCCACTCCACCTGGAGTATTACTCCTACACCCTAGCTGGATTATCTTTTCCTCAGATGTGCTGGGATTGAAAAATCAATCTCCTGGCTAAGAGATTGGAATACACTATTGCCCTCAATTGTTGCCTATATACATGTGTGTGCGTGTGTGTGTTTGGCAACAGGGAAATAGCGGGAAAAACACATCTGTGGCGGCAAGGAAATGGCGAGAAATCTTGGCCAACGAGAACATCAGATTAACAATCAACTACGATAATACCTGATTTTGTAAAAGAATTATCTTTTTTTCTCTTCTCCATTGATATACATGTGATGGTTAGGGTTTTTTTTTTTTTTTTTACTGGTTGATGTTTCAATGGTTTGTGGGTTGATGGAGTCTGTATTGCAATTATGAGTCCCAATTTTTGGGGATTTTTGAAGGATTTATTTCAAGAGGTACCGATTATAAATGTCTCTGTCCCTCTTTCTCCTTTCAAGAGGTACCGATTGTGCTACTACTTGTGATTATTGTTATTATTTTTTGTAAACAACAAATGTATATATTTTGTTTAAAAAAACATGGGGTAAGTTCATCCTCAATTTTGTTCTAGAAACTCTCTGTAATGGTTTTTGGAAGATGTGGCTTTTATTCTTCTTTTTGATATATGTTTAAATATTTTTACTTGATTGTCAATTTTTCAGTATTTGTTATGGGTTGCACCTGGTTCTGTTATACGTTTTCGTACAATTGTAAGTTTATTTTCTATATTCTTTTATATTGGTTTAGTAATGGAAGATTAATTGGTGCATGCTTGCTGTTTGTATGTTTATCAAAAACAGTGTGGGTTTGATATCATTAAATATTTCTTTCACTTTAGTTGAGTTTGATGGGGTGAGAGAAGCTGGAGTTTCCATCAGTTGCATGTTGATTTTGTGTTCTCTTTTACATAATCAAAATTCTTAATTTGAGTATGGATTTCTCTGTTCTAGAAACACATTAATGATGACTTTACATAACAAAGCCTCGGGAAAAGTATTTAACTTAAGCAAAAAGGTGGTTCTATTCACAATTTCATGTGTAATAGAAACACAAAAATAAAATTCTGGAAAAGAAAGAAAATGGAGTGTGTATGCATATACCCATGAAATCACATTTTGACTTCAGTTTGATGATGCCTATGCACAACAATATTTCTTTGGAGATGTAGTCTTCACTTGCCAATATGATTTTCCAATTACATGGACTTCCAGAAGTCTCCATTTCAAAAACAAATTATCTTCACTTTAATGTCATTATCATATGAGTGCTTATGTGTTAAGAAGCATCTAGATCAATGAATTGAGTCCTACATTATATAAAGTAGAGAGGAGATAAGATTTATACAAGGAAAACTGATAACATAATATAAATGATGTTTAACCAAAAATAACCTAGATGATAGTTAAAGCAAAAAAATAACCATACCTTGAAAGCTACATACTGATAAGAGATATTGTGAAGTTGAATTGCACATGAACTTTGTTTCTTCAACTCAACGAGAGAGAGAGAGAGAGAGAGAGAGAGAGAGAGAGAGAGAGAGAGAGAGAGAGAGAGAGAGAGAGAGAGAGAGAGAGAGAGTTATTAGTTTTTTCAGTATAAGATAGAATATATAAATAACAACAGGACACTATACACAAACTACAAGCAGTAATTCATTGTTTTACTTGATCAACTTGAGATAAGCAAGGGTAGGAAAACACCACCACATTGTAAAGTAGGACAAAGGACAAAAGCAACTGAAATATTGAGTTAAATTTAGTGCTACCAGTGGAACATTCTGAGAATTGCTAACAAGGCATATCACATAACTTAGTTAGATGGGTTTTTTCATTGTAATGTATCCAGGGACCGTTCCTTCACTTTCTCCACATGTTATTCTTACTTTATTTAGATGACAGTTGGATAACTATAATATTCATGATTTTGTTGTTTTACAAATTTGTTGGCCTAGTTAGTAGAAACATATATATGCAGAAAAACATAATCAGATTATCATCTTTGTTTGGTACAAGGTATTACCTTGAATTTGTTAAGGTGCTGATTTTGGTTATATATTGTTTGATTCAATGTTTGGTACAAGATGTTACCTTGAATCTTGTGGTTGGTATTATCTCATGGTAAAATAATTCAATCAGCCACAAATTACTTGTGTTTTCTCTCAATACTAACATATATGTATATTCATTTGTTTTTGTTATGGTGCTGATTTTGGTTTTATGTTGTTTGATTCAATGTTTTATTATGTATGTAGATGGATAATAATTATCCTATTGCAAAAAGGAAGAAGGACCTCATGCATGCATTTGTATCACTTCAATATATTGTTGCATCCATTAATTATGCATTTGCTGTGTACATGTAATGTTACATGAGGCCTTGGAGACAAACGAAGCTAGGTTGCAATTGCATAGATCACCTCATCCATACAGGACATAAATTGACCATTTGAATAGGTTGGTCAGAAATAGTGAAGTAAGTTGTCATGATATGCTACGAATGAATAAGTCTACATTCATGTTTGCTATGTGGATTAGTACGAAATGCTAGACTGAGAGATTTCAAATATGTTGTCTTAGAAGAGCAAGTAGCTATGTTCTTGAATGACCTTGCACATCATACTAAAAACCGCAAAATCAATTTAATTACATGCGGAGTGGTCAAACAGTTAGTAAGTACTTCAATGATGTTCTCAAGGCTGTGTTACGTCTCCAAGGTGTCCTACTTAAAGGCATCCGAGCCAATAATTGCTAATTGCATAGATGATAGATGGAGGTGGTTTCAGGTATAACTCATTTGCAAATTGATTTAGGCAATTCATTTTTTTTTTTGAAATGTGTTAATTTATATATTATTTTTTATTGTTAGAATTGTCTTGGAGCTTTAGATGGAACCTATTTTAAGGTTCATGCTCCAGCAGTAGGCAAACCAAGGTATAGAACACAGAAGGGGGGAAATTGCCACAAATGTATTAGGTGTGTGCTCCCAAGACATGCAATTCATATATGTCTTGCTTGGATGGGAAGGGTCTGCTTCTGATTCTAGGGTACTTAGGGATGCAAGCAGTAGACCAAATGGGGTTGAAAGTGCCCATTGGTATGATAATTACAAATCCCTTATATAAATAGCATATATTTCTATAACTTAAAATTTTCTTACTTACATAGTGAAATTATTTTATATAATTACAGGCTACTACTATCTCGTAGATGCATGTTACACAAATGGGGGAGGTTTTCCTTGCACCTTATAGAGGACAGCGTTACCACCTTTCCATGTAGAGAGAAGGGGGTGCTCCTACAACTCCAGAAGAGTTTTTTAACATGAAACACTCTTCTGCTCGTTACGTCATTGAGAGGTGTTTCGGGTTACTTAAAATGAGGTGGGTAATTTTGAGGACGTATTCTTACTTTCCAATCAAGACTCAATTTCGCATTATTACCGCATGTTGCCTTCTCCACAACCTTATAAAATGTGAAATGCCCCGTGGATCCACTTGATGATGAAGAACATGATCCCCTAATTCCTCCTCCAACTGAATTAGGGGATGAATTCATTGACGCTGCAGAAACATCTGATCAATGGAGTGATTAGAGAATTGCTTTGGCAAACCAAATGTTTAATGAATGGCAAGCAAGCAGAGGCCAGGGGAAATAACCTATAAATGGAGAAATGTTTTTTTTGTTAAATATTGTTGAATGAAACCTTTTATACTTATTATTGGATGTTCACTAGAAGATATGTAATTCAACTATTTCGAAATATTGCTAGTGGTATTTGTAATGAATTATTATTTTGTTAAATATTGTTATGTGAAACTTTTTTCTTGTTATTGGGATGTTTAATATAGAGACATGTAATTGAAATATTTCAAAAATTTTTCTTGTGGTAATTTGTAATAGATATTGCTTTTGTTGCTTTGTTATTTATTAGAGATGTTGATGTTATGATATGCGTATAGGTATAGATAACACAGGTACCAAAAAATCAAAGAATAATGCAAAAGCAACTTGAAGGTTTTGGAATAAGCATGAGGTGGATTTCCTCATTGGGGCTATGAAGAATGTATTCTTAAGTGATCCTAAGTGGAAGCGTGATAATAACCAATTTAGGCCAGGCTTCTACAATTTCTGCGAGAAGAAAATCTTACTAGCATTTGCTGGAACCAATCTCCGAGCCTCTCCTCATATCGAATCAAAGATTAAGCTGTGGAGGAAACAATATAGCACTCTTTATGATATGGTGAATGCTAGTGGTTTTGGCTGGGATGATTATGAGAAGATGGTTCTTGTCGATAGTGATGATGTTTGGTCAAACTATGTTAAGGTATAAATAATTTCTATTTGTTTACTTTTTAAAGTTGAATTTATTGGTGTTTGCTTAGTAAACTTTGAATTGTGATTGTTTAAAACTCACTTGTGCAGAGAGTGCCGGACGCAAAAGGAATGAGAAATAAGCCACTTCTATATTATGAAGATTGGCTTATTTTGTTTGGCAAGGATAGGGCCACTGGTGAGTTAGCTGAAGGTCCAGCTGAATCAATTGCAGCCATGGAGAATGAGGAAGCAATTGGAGAAAAAGGAGATGAGTCCCCGGTGGAACAATTCTGGTTTAATGAACTGACATTGACTATTCAATGTCACCTTCAGGTAATACAACCAACCCTCCTAACTCGTCTAAAGCTGGGAAAAAACGAGTCAGACCTACTGCGGGGATTTCCCAAGGACTGTCTGAGATGGCTGTTACTTTTGGAGCATTCTTTGAAAATACTAACTGTAGGATGACAGAGATAGCTCATAGGATAGGGTATTCACATGACCTATCCCAGCAAAGGAGGTTGGTCAATACAGAACTCTTGAAACTACCAATGAGTACTGGCCAAAGGTTGAAGGTAGCATCAATGATAGTCAAAGATGATGAGCAGGTTGATTTGTTCTTCAATCTAGAGGAGGATGACAAGATGGAGTGGGTTTGTATGTTGTTGGAAGGGTCTATTATTTGAGTATGGAAGTAGCTATATGATGGTCCTTTTGAATATGTAATATATTATCTGTATGATGGTACTTTTGAATTAGTTGTATGATGGTCCTCAATGATTATGTAATATAACTTCAGCAAATGACCCCTAGGAAGGCACAATATAGTGCATAATTTCACATGGAAATTGTCAACAACACTGGTTGTTATGGACTTACTGGTATGTTCTAAAATTTTTATATTCCAAGCTGTGAGATAAAAGGCCTTACTTTTTTGTAAGTATGGAAACAGTCAGTTTCATATATTTTGGACATGTTGCTGGACTATGTTATAAATGAATATATGTTTGTAGTGGTGAATATTATTGTTCTCTCTCTCTCTCTCAGAAGATGATGATTTGTTCTTCATGCATTTGTTTGCCCAGATTTTGTTGGTGATTTTGTTTGCCCAAATTTTTTAGTGGTGAATATATTTCAACATTTAAGTTGCCCAATTTTGTTCTTCATGCATTTGTTTGCCCATATTTTATTGTCAATTGAAGAAGGGCATTTATGAAATTTCACATATTAATCCCATTTAAAAATAACAAAACAAACAAAAATAATTTCTATGGTATTACTAATCCAGTGGTGTACAAACAAACACTCCTTATCTTATATCTCCAATCTAATACCACTACATTACTAATCCCCTCACTCAATCCCGCCGTACTCATAATCTCATCCAACCTAATCTACCAAACAAACGTGGCCTAAATTGTTTGTGCTTTATGTGAAATGACCATAATGCCCTTTGGGGTGTTTGTTTGGAAGGATTAGAGTGTCGAATAAAATTTCATGTCCATTACATGTGATAGTCCGACGTTTGGTTCAAAAAATATAAGTTAGACTAATAGTCTAACCAGATTATCAATTCCTTAGCTGTGGGATTATTGTGTCCCATGGAGGGGTGTGAGATTAAAAAAAAAAAAAAAAAAAAAAAGTGGGATAACTCCTCCTTCAGATTGAAAGGTTAAAATGACATTTTTGGCCCTCAATTTTTTATTTATATTATTTTAATTATACTTAGTAGAATAAAATAAAATTTAAAAATTCAACTAAAAATTAAATTAGATTAACACTCTAATGGATTACAATCCCACTTTAAAATTTTAATTTATTCAATTTATTTAATTAAAAATAAAATTAAAATTTCAATGTATACAATTTATTTAATTAAAAATAAAATTAAAAATTCAATTTATTGAAAAGTTCAAATTCAAATAAAATTAAAAAACCTCAACTAAAAATTAAAATAAATTTATATAATTTTTATTGATGTTCTATTTATTTATTTTTTTTAAAAGTTTAGTAAAAAAATAAATAAAATAGGATAAACATCGAATTCAATAGAATAGTCCAACCAAAATAGTCCGAGGACAATGTATAAATTAAATTGTATAAATTCAATAGAATAATCCCACAACTAAATAAACATAGGATTCAATAGAATAGTCCAATCCAGGCATCTAATCACATGACTACACAAATATATAATACAAATCCAGTCTAATAATCAAATAGTCCGGGGACAATGTATCACAGGACTAACAGTCCGGTAGATACATTGTCCCTGAACTATTTGGTTGGACTGGATCTGTATCCCATGTTTGTTTAGTCATGGGATTAGATGTTAAGAAATGACTATTTGGTTGGATAGGATATGAATCCTATGCTTGTTTGGAATATTATGGAGAATGATAAATGTTTAAATGACTATTTTACTCTTTTCGATTATTTACTAAGTAATAGAAATATTAAACATATCTTTAATATTTTAATTATTTTTAGCTAGATTAAATAAAAAATTATTTTATTTTATTTTTTACACAATTAAATAAATATATTTTATAAAAATTAAATAAATATAAGTTATTTATTTAAAAATATCAATAAAAATATAAGTTATTTTTTAATTAAAATTTTAAATAAATTTATTTTAAAAAATAATAATAATTAAATAATGAAATTAAATAAAACATCTATTAAAATTTAAATAATGAAATTAAATAAAATATAAACAAAATTTTAAAATAAAACATCAATAAAATATCTATAAAAAATTATTTAAAAAAATTAAATAAATAAAATATCAATAAAAATTAAATAAAATTATTTTATTTTTAAATTGAGACATTTTAATTTGATTGAATTTTACTAAATATAATGCATAATTAAATAATGGAGGGTCAAAATGGTCATTTCACCACTTAATCCCATATCCTTTCTTATCCCCCCATTTGTGTCCCACCTCTCCCCCCCTATGGGACACAATAGTCCAACACATTTGGGAGTAATAGCCCGGAGCAAAATTAGAAAACCAAACAACGGACTATTAGTCCGGATGGACTATTAGTCTAATCCCATGACTCAATCCTTCAAAACAAACACCACCTTAGTGTATACGGGATTTTTCAAACAAATCCAAAAGGATGTGAGATTTTTCAAACCATTCTAAAATGATTACAAAAATTCCTTAATAAGTTTTGGGTAAATGTATAATTTTAAACTGTGAGTGTTACACTTGAGAAAAGTACACTAAGAAGTTTTTTTAATGTTTTTGTGTGTGTTATATTGGAGTATTACGCTTAAGAAAAGTACACCAAGAAGTTTTTT
Source organism: Camellia granthamiana (assembly GCA_036172215.1). Taxonomy (NCBI): domain Eukaryota; kingdom Viridiplantae; phylum Streptophyta; class Magnoliopsida; order Ericales; family Theaceae; genus Camellia; species Camellia granthamiana. The sequence continues at coordinate 326,096 of JAXFYN010000115.1, read as the reverse complement.
TTGGTATGTTACATTGGAGTGTTACATTTGGGAAAATTGAACTAAGAGTTTTTTTGGAGTGTTAAGTTGTTACGTTTGGAAAAAAATATACTAAGGAGTTTTTTAGTGTGTTACATTAGAGTGTTAAGCTATTGGAGTGTTACGTTTTTATTCATAATGTGAGATTTGTTTCAGAATGAGGAAAAATCTAAAACCTCTATAGTGTAGATTGTCCAAATGTGTAATTTCACATTTGAAGAAATCCACTTTTATCCCTAAAAATTAAACCAAAACGTGTAAGTGACTATCCTTTTGTGTAGTTTTCACTTTAATATATGGGACCTTTAGGTTCAAAAAAAAAAAAAAAAAAAAAAAAAAAAAAAAAAAAAGAAGAAAAAAAAAGGATTAAACAGTTTACAAGATTACATTTTAGGATTTATTGATGCTTCACCCAAAGATTTTAATCTTTTTTTCATCGCAATATGACATCAATATTTGTTTCAATTGTTTTATCAAATTTTTTGATACAAATTTTAAATATAATTCTTTTTTTTTTTATTACAGATGTTAACTATGGGAAAGTATTTTGAGAATGACGCCATGTGGCCGAAGTTCAGTCGAGGTGTTGGCCTCAGTGCCACGTGGGCAAGTCATGTTGCCGAGGTGGTTGCAGCATTGCCGGGGTTCGGTGCGGTAATACCGAAATCCCAAGATATTCGGATAGAGGACAAGAGTCCTAGATAACAAAAGGGACTTAGTCTGGATAAGGACAAGGCTCTTGAGGAGTTTATCCCTATCTTGCTGAGAGTTCGAGATAAGCATTGTGCTTGAGTCCTATGAAGTGGACTTCTAGGGAAGTTGGGCACTATTGGCTATAAAAGAAAGGCACCCACATGGGTCTAAGGTATGCTTTATTTTGTGAAGTTTAGTGCTTGTGTGATATTTTGAGAGATAAGACTACTAACTTGATCGTTAGAGTGCCCCTGGGTGAATGAGCCACCGTGGTATTCTCATTGTCTTGTTGGTAGATTGTTGGTTCAGTCTATCCTGCCACGCGATCTCCAGCTAAGTTCCCTATTTGGTTGTGAGGTCGGAAATCAACACCCATAATTTGGTGCCGTATGTGGGAACTTAGTAAAGATAGATGGCTGACAATAGACAAGAAGTGAGAATTGAGGAATGACATCCACAGCAAGGAGGAGGAACACTTGGATCCCAATACTGGAGGAGGAAACAACAACGAAGAAGTACAGAAAGCCGACTCTGAGGCAAACAATGCTGCTAGGGGTCGAAACAAGAACAAGAAGGGTAGTCGAGATGAGTACTACCATGAAAACGATCTTCAAGAATGGAAAGATAAATGCCTGAGAAGAGACGAGGAACTAAAGGACATCTGCAGACAGTGGTCAACTTCATGATGCAGAACAATGTGATGCAGCCAGCGTTTCCCTTGCAAGACACGCTGACACCCACAGCCAAAGCTGGTGTCCCGAGAGAAGGGCAGAAGATAATGCCAGTTGTCCTATAACATGGCAAGGGATAGGGAAATTCACATCGGCAATCGCGAGATGCCGGGCTGACAGAGTTAAGGTGAGAGGAGTCTCAAAGGACACCACGTACCAAAGGGACCTATGTCAGAAGATCTTGGAAGATCCACGGGTAGGGTCTTTATTTTGATGAAACGAAAGACGTAGAGAAGTCCAAAAGAACGCACCCTAACATAGGGAGCAGCGTACCAAAAAGGCTGAAGTCAACCGACAGCTGAGCTCCTGGGTGAACGAAGGAGGACTTGAGAGACTACCTCCAGAGGAAGAGAGACGATGCCAAGATCACATCCAACGTCTAGCTGAAGACGTCATTCTCTGTGGAATTGGATGCATTTGAAGCACCGAAGAGGTTCGATATGCCGAGGTTCTAGATTTATGACAGTAAGTCTGATCCAAACTTTCATGTTGGTTTATATTTAAATTCAATGGCTTTGTGCAGCGAGAACGAGTAGCTACTGTGCAAAGTATTCCCATCGTCGTTTAGGGAAATTGCGTCTGATTAGTTCCATAAACTGCCAAAAGGAAGTGTAAAGAATTGGGAAGGTCAGGCCGAGATGTTTGTGGTCAGGTTTATTACAAACAAGTCGCAGCCATTGAGGGTAGACTCCCTATTGGCTCTAAAGATTAGGGATGGCGAAAGCCTCAGGGCTTACACCAAGAGGTACTACGAGGTTTATAACTGGATCCCGTCTTGTAACACAGAACTTGCAGTCGTTTCTTTCAAGAACGGCCATGATGACAATTGCCCACTCCGGCAGTCACTTGCGAAGACTCTACCAAAGAACATTGAAGAGCTCATGGCGTAGATCGAGAAGTATGCCAGAGCAGAGGAAGACAAAAAAGAAAAAAAGGCGAGCACAGTGAAACAAGAGAAGATGAACATCTCGTCCAAACATGGCCGAGGAAACACTGGCATCGACAAGCCGCAGTTAGGTTTAAAGGCAATATAGGCAGTCAGTATAGTCTTCAAGATTCCTATTTACAAGATTTCGAAGAGAATTAGGAACCAACCATACTACAGAGCACTGCAGAAGGTCCTAGGCGAATACTTGGATAGAAGCACTGGGAAGCATTGCGCCTACCATGAAGAAAGTGGGCACATGACTCAAGGGTGTCGGGCTTTGAAGTCGCACCTGGAGGATTTGGTCAGACAGGGACACCTGAGAGACCTAATTGATGAAACAAAAACTAAAAAGGAACAGGTAAAGCTAGCCCAGGCATTGGTAGCACGACCACGGCCACTACCACCACCGCAGTAGGTAGAAGAACCATGGGTAATCAACATGATTCACTCGAAGGTCAATGAGAGTGAAGTTCAAGGGGAGACTCAGAGGGTAAGACATCTGCAGCATGTCTACCAAGTCCAGTAGAAGCAGCCTCGTACAGGTGGATATCAGGGATCGATGATATCCTTCACTGAAGAAGACTTGGATATGGTTCAGCATCTACACAATGATGCCATGGTGGTGACATTGAGGATTGGAGACTGCCAGATGAGGCATATCTTGATCGATCAAGGTAACTTTTGTAACATCATGTATGTCAGACGTTACAAGGAGCTCAACCTTCATACGGATGACTTAAAGCAATCCGATAGCCCTATGGTTGGATTCGATGGGACGCCGACATGGCCGCTAGGAACCACAAGTTTGGAGGTGTAGGCAGGGACCAAGAAAATAACTACAGAGTTTACAGTGATAGACACCCCCTTCCCATTCAATGGCATTCTGGGAAGACTATGGTTGCACGCAATGAGGGATGTTCCTTCAATGTTGCACCGACAATTACGATTCCCAACTGAGCAAGGGATTGAAGAAGTCAAGGGAGATCAAGTGCAGGAGAAAAATTGCTCCATGACAACAATGAAGTACACTTGCAATGTGAGAGAAACAGAGACATCAGAGATTAAAGATGAAGACCGGGAGATCTTGGATGGCGTCGGCAGAGAGCTTTCTGACAAGAGTGAAGAACCTTTGAAAAAGGTTTTGGTACAGGAAGGCGATGAGGAGCGATTCTTCATCCTTGGCTCTATCTTGGTCAAGGAAGAGAAAAGAAAAATGGAGAATTTTCTGAGAGAATATAGAGGTGTTCGCATGGACACCGTATGAGATGCCGAGGATTAGCCCCGAGGTCACATGTCACAGACTTAATATAGACAGGTTGGCTGAGCTTGTGATTCAAAGAGCAAGAAGACCAACTTTGGTCCATGTACAGGCAGTCGAAAAAGAAGTGAAGAAGCTGCTAGAGGCACAAGCAATCCGAGAAATGGATTACCCCACTTAGCTATCCAACATGGTGGTGGTAAAGAAGAAGAATGGTAAATGGATAGTCTGCGTGGACTTCACAAGCCTGAACAAGGCTTGCCCGAAGGACTGCTTCTCTCTGTAAAAGATTGATTAGCTTGTTGATGCTACATCAGGGCATGGAAGAATGAGATCCTGGATGCATACAGGGGATTGTAGCTCGCCTCTTTCGCGCCCCCTTTCGGAAGTTCGAAATATAGGCCCTACAGTTTGGACTCCCATGGTTCTGAATCTAATCTCACAAGTGCAATGTGAAACAGATAAACACCAAAGAGTCCAAATCCGGTAAATCTTTTGGAAAATCGATTTTGAATCAAATTGCCAAAAATGGACTGCTTTGCCAGATACTGAGTCGCCACCTAAATATTTTTGGGAAATTTCGGAAACCCATGACTCGTGCCAAAGGCCACATGTCCATCATCACCAAGATTGTCTTGGCTCGGGAACTTAAGTACGAAAGGGGAAGGTCATGAATACATTTGAGCACTCCCGCTCGCCCGATCAAAGATCGGCCTCTACTAATCATGATATGAATCTGATAAACATTATATGCTCTTGTTCCAGTTTATTAGGCTACCATTTACTATGTGATGCGCACACACACAAGTAAAGACTAATTTACAAGAATTGGAACATTTCGAGTCATGTTTATTTTGAAAATTGATGCGCACACACACACATGCGTGCGATATGCTAAAGCAAGTAAACGCTCACTTAGTACTCCAAGCCAAAATAACCAAAAGAGTTAGAAAAAATGCATGATTCCTAACTTATACAAAATGGCTAATGCAACACATGCGATATGCAATTACTAGGCTCGGCTAATAAGCGTGGCATATGTGAATCGATTAAATAGCATGCGATTTAAGCACGTATTCAAAGAAATATTGAAACGACAATGTAGTTTGAATAATGAACCGAGCCTCGGTGCATGCAATACGAATGGATGCAAACATGAAGTATGCTAAACAAAACGTGATGCCCCTAAACTAACCATCATAAGCTAGTAAATAAAAGGGAGAAAGACGTGGAGTTGGAAGACATACACATTATTACAACATTATGCTCTCACGAAGGAGAGTCCGAATAAATAAACTAGCTAACTAAGCTAAGCTAATGTTATTTAAGCTAATTATTACAAAACCAAATGAATAACTAGACATTTGAATAACTAGTTAACTAACTAATTAAATAATTACAACACAAGAGCAATTAATAATTAAATTAAACAATTAACTACTCCGCCTCGGGAAATGACAGATGTTCATGCGCATGCACGGTTTCCACCCGAAAACGCCACTGTTTTGCTTCTGAATGCCTCTGTCTGCACAATTGAACACCAACATTGTTGCCCACTTCCAGAACAACTCTGCTCTACCTTACTAACATACTGCCAAATTTTCATCAGTGGCCGGCCCGCCACTGGTGAAGGCTGCCGGCCACTAGTGATGGCCAGCCGGCCATCAAAGGGGGTCTGCCGGCCACTATTGCATAGATTCATCTTGCTACAATAGAGGACAAGCAGAGCATATATAGGGCATTTTCAGGGTTTGTCTGCATAACTCACTCTTCCTTTTCATGAACAAATCCAAGGAGTGACAAGTTTGGTTCACAAACCGTCAATGGATGCAATTCATTGCATGATGGCTTGTGAAATCAAGTGTGCAAGATCAATAAATGCAACAAAACAAGACTCGTAAAACCACCTCCCTATCATGAAAGATTAAGGGAAGTGATGACCTTAGAGACTTGAATCATTTCATCACTAGCAAGTATGAAATGGTTCGAGCTTCTATGTGTTCAATTAACGTCCGATTGAACACAACCAAATTATTATCTTTCTCACTTTTAATTCCAAGTTACTCCATTTTAGTTTACCAACCATTCCTTAATTCAATTAAGTCCAATGGTGAATTAAAGTCCTCTAATGGAAAGAGGGCTCAAAACACAAGTTGTTTTGGGTATGAAAAAAGCATCATACCGTTGGTAATGAACCCCCTAAGGGATTAAACCATTAAGTATGAAACCTCAATTTCATACTTGGGCAAGCAAGTGACTTGAAACCACTTTCAAAGCAAAATAATAAAAAAAACCAAGAATGAAGGGAGGTTGCAGAGATTATTAGTGCTGAAATGAAGTATGAGAAGCCCAAAATAAGTGCTATCAACTCAAATAAGTGATGTCTAAGACCTAAAACATCAAGCTTATGAGGACTATTACACTAGAAGCATGCAAAATAAAGCTTAAATGCAACTAACAGCTCAAAACAGTGCTAAAATAGGTTCAAAGCAGTCCTAAAACATGCTGGAATAAAGCTAAAAATAGCTAGATTAATATGCTAAAACATGGCACCAACTAGGCTAGTGAGCAAGACACAAGGAGGGGAGGCTAACCCCTCCAAATTTGAACTTTAAAACATGATTTTGGCCACTAATAAATCTCTGAAAATTAGTGTTTAAAAGCTCTAAAAAAGATAGTAAAAGAGTGGGAAACACAAGGGCAAAGGCCTCCAAAACAAGGTACAAAGAAGGGCTATCAACCCCTCAACCTTTTAGGGCCTTAAACTCAAGTTTCAACCCAAAAAACATAGAGTTTTAACAGCCCAAAACAATGAAAAAACAGTAAGGAAGAAAGTAGAGAAAACAAGCAAATTGGTAGAGCCTTATATCTTTTGAAGGCAATTCCAAGCAACAAAACAAGCAAACAACACCTCTAGAGCTCAAACCAAGCTCAAGAATACCTCAACTCAAAGATGAGAAGATTTGGTTAAGGGTGTATAGGCAAAGGTTGAAGAGTTGTAGGCAAAAGTGTAGGATTTGGCTAGAGAGAGAGAGAGAATTGTAGAGAGAGACGGAAATTTTGAGCTCAAAATTTTCTAACCCTCAAACATTAGAGAGGGACCTCCTATATATAGAAAACATGAAATCCCTACAAGGAGATCCAGCCCTCCACGTGTGTGAAGATGTATGTATCTGTGCAAACAGCTAGCACAGCTGGCATAAAATATCTGCAGAAAACACTAATGGCAGCCCAAAAGTGATGGCCGGCAGCCTCTAACAGTGGTCGTCAAGCCACCAAAAGCTGCAGGCTTAAAAGACCAAGGCTTGGTCCAAAACCGAAGCAACAAGGGTGTAGGCTTTGAAAGGCTCAAAGCTGTGGCGTTCCACTGAGGACTTTGAGCACTTGGCGAGCATATAAACTCATCATCAGGTGTACATGCGAGGACGTCCCAGTCGTAAGGACCGTCAGAAATGGGGTGTCTACAGGGATACCACTAGATAGCGATGTATGCCCCAGATGAAGAGAAGACAACATTCATCACCCCCAAGAGACTTTACTACTATAGGGTAATGCCCTTTGGGCTGAAGAATGCAAGAGCAACATACTAAAGATTGGTTTCTAAGATGTTAAAGCATCTAATTAGGAAGATAGTGGAAGTCTATATAGACGATATGGTTGTCAAGAGTAAAGAACCTGAAGATCACTTGCTTGACCTAAAAGAAGTTTTTGACATATTGAAGGCATATTAGCTTCACCTGAATGCCTCAAAGTACGCATTTGGAGCTGGATCTGGTAAGTTTTTAGGGTATTTGGTAACTAGGAGAGGAATTGAAGTAAGCCCAGATTAGATCAAGGCATCCTTGATTTGAAAAGCCCAACAATAGCGAAAAAAGTTCAGATTTTAACTGAAAAGGTAGCAGCCCTGAACAGATTCATCAGCAGGAGTTCAGATAAATATAAGTCATTTTTTTTCAATTGTTAAATAAGGCTACAGACTTTCTATGAAAAGAAGAATGCGAAGTCGCCCTAGCCAACTTGAAGAGGTACCTGACAACTCTGCCAGTGTTGTTGAATCCAGTACCAAGAGAAGAGTTGTACTTATACTTGGCAGTTTCAGACCATGCTATTAGTGTTGTGGTCATCCAAGAAAAGGAAGGAGAATAGAAGGCAGTGTACTACGTAAGCAAAACACTGGCAAAAGCAGAGACTAGGTACTTGCCTCTGGAAAAGTTGACGCTAGCATTGGTAATGGCTTCAAAGAAATTGAACCATTATTTTCATGCTCACAAAATTGTGGTGCTTATAAAGCACCCATTGAAGTTTTTATTACAACAAGGAGATCTAACTAGCAGGGTAGTGCGATGGGTTGTAGTTCTAGGTCAGTATGACATAGAATACAGACCAAGGACAATAATAAAGGGCTAAGTTCTAGACGACTTCATGGCAGAGTTTACACTAGGCGTGGTCCCGAGGCCGGCACCAGTTAGCCTCGGCCTGGGGTGCCTAGGAGAAAAGAAAAAAAAAAAAAAAAAAACCAATTGGGGCCGAGGAACCCCATGTCGGCAGAACAGAATAAGGGTGAAGAAAAGCTATAACCCTATGATATTTACATTGGCGATTCCTTTTGTCTCTTTGTGGATGGCAGTTCAAAATGACAAGGAGCGGGGGCAGGAGTGGTTTTGGTATAGCCAAACGGACAAATGATAGAGCAATCCATCCGTCTGAGATTCGAAGCCTCGAACAATGAAGTAGAGTATGAAGCACTAATTGCAAGACTAAAACTATCAGTAGCAATTAAGGCTGAGGAGGTAGTAGTCTATTGTGACTCCTAGCTCATTGTAAATCAAGCGACAGGCGAGTACACAGCCCGAGATGAAAGAATAGTGGCTTATGTCAAGGAGGTCATCAAGCTGTTAGCACAATTCCAAAGCTGCTGGTTGCAGTAGGTTAGCAATGATGACAATAGCCATACCGACACCCTGGCAAACCTTGCCAGTGCTATAAAGTCAGATAAACCTAGAACAATTATGATGGATTATCTATCAGGTCCAAGTATAGAACCCTTAATAACAGAATATAAAGCAATGTGTGTGGAGATGGGTCTAAGTTGGATGGACGCCATAGTCATGTTCCTTAGAGATGGCAAGTTGCTAGAAGACAAAATAGAAGCACACAAGATCATATTGAAATTAGCCAGATACTGCCTTTCATCTGAAGGCCATCTGTACAGAAGGTCTTTTACCAGACCTCTACTGCGATGTGTGCATCCTTCCCAAGTAGAAGACGTTTTGTATGAGATCCATGAGAGAGTATGTGGAAGCCATGTATGGGGCAGATCACTTGCTCATAGAGCTATATCACAGGGATTCTGGTGGCCTTACATGTAGAAAGATGCTGAAGCCTATGTAAGGAAGTGCGAAAAGTGTCAAAATTTTGCACCCTTAATACACCAACCTGCTGGAGACTTGAATCCAGTATCTAGCCCTTGGCCATTTGGCTAGTGGAGCATGGATCTTATTGGGCAACTGGACAGAGGAAGTTCCTGCTTATAGCAACTGACTACTTTACGAAATGGGTGGAGGCTGAACCCTTAGCCAATATCCGAGATGTGGATGTGAAAAGCTTCATCTAGAAAAACATAATCACTAGGTTTGGGATCCCCAAAGCCATTGTGGTAGACAGTGGTACCCAGTTTGACAGCAAGTTGATCAAGAACTTGTACGCGAAATACAAGATTAATAACTATTATTCCACTCCCAATTTTTCCTAGAGCAATGGTCAAGCCGAGGCATCCTACAAGATCATCTTGGACGGAATCAAGAAAAGATTGGAAGTTGCCAAGGGCAAGTGGGTGGAGGAATAGCCCAATGTCCTATGGGCATATCAAATGATGCCGAGAAGATCTACAAGAGAGTCTCCTTTTGCCATGGCTTATGGCACTAAGACAATAATACCACTTGAGATCGACATCCCTGGAATCGGAACCCAGGGAGTGCAGAATGAAACAAATGAGGCATTTGTTGCCCAAGATCTAGACCTAATCGAAGAAAGAAGGGAAAGAGAATCAATTCAGCTAGGTGCATACCAGTAGCAACTTGCTAGGGCATATAACAAGAAGGTTAATCCTAGGGAGTTTCAGATTGGAGACCTCGTCCTAGGAAAAGTCATCGGCAATAAGAAAAATCCCAGGGAAGGCAAGCTTAGCCCAAACTGGGAAGGACCATACCTCATTATCTCAGTCACAGGTAATGGTGTTTACCGGCTTGAAGACACTTATGGTAAAGAACTGCCAAGACCATGGAATACCAGCAATTTGAAATTTTTCTACCATTGATTTTTGTTTTTCAATTTCTTTTTTCTCTATGTAAAGGATTATTAGCAAAGTATTAATAAAATACTAGTATCAATTTTGTTTCTTACAAAACGTTGTTGAAATTTATGATTGTAAGAAAATACTAAGTCTTAAGGCGATGTTCTCATGGTGAACAAGGTGATTAACTTAGACTTGACATAGGTGGCAGAGTTGAACTAAGTCAACAATGTCTAGATAGATCAAACATCAACGCAACTAAACCTCAGCGCTTTTGGTTGCGCGTTCTGCCAGCAGGAGCGTTGGACGGTCGGCGGCGGTGCTGGCGTTATGATGGAAGAATCAGTTGAGATGGAGCAGAAGTGGATGGCTCATTCACTAGATCAGGCGTTGATGCCTGATCTAGCCTTGGTGAAGATGTGGCTTGTTGAGTTGAAGCAGATGGTGGAGTTTTGCTTCTTTTGGGGACGTCGAGGAGCAGAGATCGATATGTTGGCACGTAGTTCAGGAGGATTGGGGCCTTACGAATGTTAATAAGTAAGCGGAGAAGCCAAATAAGATCGGCTAGGGACGTATGTCTGTCGAAAATTCTTCAGTGACTGAGGAAGAACTGCAAAGAACAACAAGAAAAACATAAGAATATCAAAAAGAAGTAAATTTATAGGCATTAAAAGGAACATAGGACTTTGCGGTGACTAAGTCCTTACCCTCATCTTCCCTAAAAACTCCTTGGTGCAATTGGAAGAGATGAAGATCATCATCTGGCAGGAACTCCCAGTTTTTCGAGACAATCAAATAGTCATCCCCAACTCCTTTATTGGAGTCGGGAATATTGGCTACCAATTTATACTTAGTGGACCTGGGTTTTAGATAGTAGGTGTAGCCACTTTTGGATTTGAGGCTACACATAGTGTAACAATATTGAAGGTCGAACAGGGTGATCCTAGCCTTTTGTCGGCGTGCCAACTTGGTAACACCGTTGATGACCCTAAAAGTGTTAACGACTAATTGCATGGGGTTGAGTTTATAGAAGTGGAGGACCTCTCTGAAAAAGATGTCAAAGGGAAATTTAATTCCACCCTCAATGATGGACACTACTGGGAATGTCATGTAAGTCTCTCCTGGCAACATGGAGTCCTCTTTTCCAGCCAACCTAAGACAAACGTTGGTTGGAATGTCGAACTCCTGACGGAAGTATTCTAGTTTACTTGGGGAATCTACCCTCCACTTAAACATGCCCATGATCTCGGCTAGGGTGAATTTGGCACGGTTTACTGTGGAAAAGTGGTGAGGATGGATTTGAGGATCTCGGTAAAACGCTAAAAAGTGCTAGGGTGGAGATTTTAGGTATCTAAGGGAGGTTTTTGGGCAATACTTGTTTCAGTTTTTCCTAAGAATGGTTTCTAAAAAGTTCCAATCCTAAATCTATGAAAGAGTAAAGGAGAAATGCAAGAATAGGAGGTAGGAATATGGAAATAAGCAAAGAAAACAGAAAAAACAAGATTAAAAATCGAAACAAAGCAAATAAAGGGCACAGTTATGGTCAGCGCAATGGCGTGCATTCAAGAAGATGTCAAAGTATGAACAAGTGATTCGAAGACACAGAAACACGACCAGAGGCATTGACAAATTTGTAAACATCAAGTCTTAATATCTAAGTGATTGAGTGCAGAGCAGTGTACAAGAAATGTGAACAAAATAAAGAACATGATGAACACTGAACACGTCAGGGCAAAAAACGTGTAGAACAAAGGATTTGAACGCAGGTACAAATGCAATAGCAAAACAAACGCATGCACAGATATGAATAGACAGTACGAGAAAGAAATGTACTAAAGAGCAATAAGGAACCGAAGCAAAGTATAAGGGATTTAGGGACTTACAGAGTAAAGTCAAGGAGTCAGACGCTAGAATGAAATTCGCCAGAGTCAGACGACACCTTTAATTGGAACGGAATGGGTGAATGCTCACTGGAAGTGATGAATAGCAACGGTTGCAGAGAGCTTGAAGGAATAGCAATGGAGGTGTAGCTTGCTTTTCGTGCTCCTCTCGGATACGATTAGCCCTACAGGTCGGACTCCCGTGGTTCTGAATCTAATTTCACAAGTGCAATGTGAAATAGATAAACATAAATGAGTCCAAATCTGGCAAATCTTTTGGAAAATCGATTTTGAATAAAAAATGTAAAAAATGTACTGCATCGCCAGATTACAGAGTTGCCACCTAAATATTTTTGAAAAATTTAGGAAACCCGTGACTCGTGCCAAAGGCCATTTATCCGTCATCACCAAGAGTGTCTTGGCTCGGGAACTTAGGTATAAGAAGGGAAGGTCATGAATTGAGCACTCCACTCATTCGATCAAAGATCGGCCTCTACTAATCATGATGTGATTATTGTTTACATTATATACTCTTGTTCTGATTATTACGCTAACTTACTATGTGTTGCACACAAGTATAGACTAATTTGCAAAATTTGAAACACTTTGATTTTATGTTTGTGTGAAATTTGTTTTGAATATGTACCACTTAAAAAAAGTGACCTCATATGTACATTTGATCAAACTATCCCAAGTTAAGCAATTAGCCTTCATCCACAGGCATCTAAACAGGTGTATCACGTAAGCACTTAGTCTCATGGAAAACATGCTCGTCATGGCAACAATCACACATGCGATATGTTAAAACAAAAAAATACTTACCCTAATGTCCGAGGCAAGCCAAAAGAGAGAAAATAGTTAGAAAAAAATACGTGATCCTAACTAATGCAACATGACTAACGCAACACATGCAACATGCAATTAAATAGGCTCGGCATGCATTTCAGCTTTGCTCAGATATTTGTTCATTCATTCACTCATGGCTTCACCTTGCATTTGCAGCCCTCCATAGGATATGTCGAGGGGCTGCTCGAGGCGATGGCCTCACTTGAGGGTATGGTCTTGAGGAGAGAGACGATGCTGCATTCCCATCGCATTCCGGTACTTTTCAGTTTCCTTGCATTTATCATACTTCTGCTGATATACCAAAACTGAAGATTTCATTGCACTGATTCACTATATGTATAGATCATATCTGACATGACATACTGCATGCACATATTGTATTTGACTTCCGCACATACTCTGCGTACCGCACTTTTACTTGATACTTGTTGATAAATGCAGACTTGTCTTTTTAGGTCACACCCTTGTAGACAGGACCAGTAGGGCCTTCTCCAGCAGTAGGGAGAGAGACTCCGACACGCGGCCGAGAGAGGTGTCGGGCGCCTGTTATGTGTGATGACAATGACGAGTCTGGTGAGGACGAGGAGCCAGCTAGTCCTCAATCAGAGTCCTCCGAGGGTGGAGGGGATGGCACGGGCTCAGGTTCTGAGGGTGGCGACAATATCGAAGGGAGCTCCGAGGGTGGGAGCGGAGGCGGATCTGGTTCAGACAGCGGTGCCAACGGCGACAGTGCTCCAGAGTCTGCTCAGGCGAGGAAGAGGATAGAAGAGGGCCTCTCGATTCTGAGGTGGATGGCACTGATTCAGATGTTTTTTACTTGCTTTCTTTTCTTTTTTTTTGCTAGTAGTTTTAGCACATTGTACAACCTTGAGCAGTTTTATTTTCTTTAAACTTGTACTTTTGTAAAAAGAAAACATGATGGAATGAAAACAACTTTTTGATCGAAAAAGTGTTGTATTTTGTATTCCGAGCATTGCATCGCACCATTTTACACAAAAATGAGATTGATGAAAATTGAACATTCAAAGTGCATTGTCTTAATCAGGTAGTGAAACAACTAACAACTGTAAGAACAAAACAACTCAATAAGCAACACAAGGTCTTGACAGGCCAAACAAAGTAATTACAACTCGATAAACAAATTGCAACAACTCGATAAGTAAACCAACAACTCGATGAATGAAACAAATTCAATTTAATAAGCAACTTGCAACAACTCAATAAACAAATCGAATTGAAACAACTCAACTAAACTACTGAACAAAAGAGCCAAACACATCCAGGGTAGAACAGAACATAGGTTTTCAGCATCCTCATCACATAGGAATACCCAAAACCCTTTGATGGGGACAGAAATAGGCTGCCAGCCATTTTTTACCTCTGTCAGCCACTTTTCACATCCGCCAGCCACTTAAATGGCTGGTCAGCCAGAAAAACTGGCCGGTCGGTCAGTAATTTTTAGGACCTCCAGATGGCTGCCATCTGTCCTCCACTCAATGCCTTATCTTCTATAAAAGTTCCAGCTTCGTGGTCTCTTTATTTTAGCACTGTTTTTGCCTCAAATGGAAGCATTTCTTACCCAAAAACTCTCCGAGTGGCTTGCAACTTTAGACAGCTCGAAAAAGTTGAATTTCTGGGGTTTCGGAATAAATGCACTATTCACGCTGAGTCACACCCCGCTGTATTTTCCATTCCTCCATGTCGTGGCTAGGTGTTGGAACCCGCTAACTCATGTTTTTAGCTTTGGCGGTCAAGAGATATGTCCCACTTTTGAAGATTTCCAAGCTTTGATGGAATCTCGGCGCGATGAAGAGATCTTGCCCCAATTTCGTTTTGGCCATATCCAAACTTTAGGACGGATGTGTGAGCTTACTTTGCATGACGCTCGGTCCTTGATTCGCGACGGGGAGTTGGACATCCCCAGCTTGATTCATCGGTTTTCTGATGCCGGTGACCGTGGCAATCATCTTTGGAAAAGTTTTCGGCGACATGCCATCTGCTTGTGCATGTTGTCTCATTTCTTGCTTGCCCCTGGCTTTGGAGGGTCTAGCGTCCGGTTAATTGAAGTTGCCCAAGGCTTGAAAGAGGGTAAGAGTTGGATTGGCATGACACTAGCTGAAACTCTGATGGGTTTGGATGCTTTCCACCGTCGAGAGACAACCAGATTCGTAGGGAGTCCACTACTCTTACAGGTAATGTTTCTCACCCTTCTCACATGTGTTTCTCACATCACTCGGCCTTCTGGCTCTGTTTTTCTCTCAAAACCCTTTCTTACTTTTTCTCTCCACGCACACCTCTCTATTCTTTAATCTCTCTTATTTTTTATCCCTCCCCAGATTTTGAAAGTGGTGGACTCATGCCCAGCATATTCAGTACGCAGCTATTTCTTCCGACAACGGCTAGTTGATGCCCCAGATAAGGGATAGTGGTGCGAATGGATGTGCAACCTATCTGCTGTCAACATTGCTTGGCGCTGCCCCTGGCTTGATCTACCGGAGATGGGCTACAGCATGTCCCAACAGCCTGGCATTCAGCTGATGGGCCTGACACACTGCGTCTTTTACCTTCCATTTCGATTCAGGCATCAGTTCGGCCACGACCAGACTTGCCCGAAAGAGGGGATGGAATACCCTGCTGCATTTCCGATCAAAGGCTCACATCTAGCCCGATATACCATAACATGGAGGACGAGAGAGCTTCTGGCCCCCCGCTCCCAATTTCAGTTGCACCCTTTCTGACGAGTGCATAGTCTGACTTGAAGAAGAAGCACAAACCGAGCCTACTTTAGCATCCGAAACTTCCACGAGCTCTGGGAGGGGGCGTAGGAACACCTGACTTGACTATGCCCGGAGTTTATTGCTTTAATCTGTATTTTCAAGTTTTCTTTCGAATATAATAAAAAAACAACTTCAATTTGTATCAAGAGTCGAAGAACTCAGTAATGAAATCAATGGAATTGAAGGTTGTGGGTACTGAAAATTTTCCGTTTTGGTCCAAAAATGGTCTAAGTTGTAAAAGATTAACTTGAACGAAATCAACTTTTATTAAAACTTTTCAAAACCATTTTCGATATGGATCACAACTGACGCGCTAGAGATCTATCACTGAGATGTACAACCCCAGATCTAGCAACTGGAAAGTTGCCCCTTATCTGAACAACACTGCACTGGAGATCACAACCGAACTCTTGGATGCAGAAAAGATAGAGATGGCCAAAACAATCACATGGACAAAGTTGATTTGGAAGTGTTTATGGCTGGACTTCAGAATGAAGTTGCCTACGTATCCCAAAGATGGGAATCAAGCCTTACGCAGTTCGGTTCGGGTTCACTCGTGTATTAACACTCTCCTTTTACGCTCTAACTTTTGCCAAGGCCTTCCTTTCTGGGTTTTCAACCTTGCGAGCTCAGTTTTTCTTATTTCAAATTTTTCATGCTCTAACTTTTGCCTAGGTCGCCCTTTCGGGTTTTTGGCCTAGAGAGCCACTCAGGGATAGTATTTCTTCAACTTGTCCATGTTGATCGGCTGGGAGAACTCAAGGCCATCTAAATCTATCATAATGACAGCTCCACCCGACCAGATAGACTTGATGATGTAAGGGCCAGTCCAATTAGGTTTGAACTTGCCCATAGGGTCGTGGATGGGAGCTCGGTTGTCTTGAGCACCAAATCCCCTTCTTTCAGGTTCCTGGACTTAACTTTCTTGTTAAAAGCCCTGGCAATCCTGCGTTGATAACCTTGGACATGATACAGTGATTTCAGCCTTCTCTCGTCAAACAACCTGAGTTCTTCGAACCTGTTCTATTGCCAATCTGCTTCTGCTATCTGGCACTCAGCCATTACTCGCAATGACGGAACCTCAACTTCGATAGGCAGAATAGCCTCCATCCCATAAACCAAGGAATACGGAGTTGCCCCAGTAGAAGTTTGAATTGATGTCCGGTAGCCCCAAAGAGCAAATGACAGCTTATCTGGCCAGTCCCTGTAGGTTTCCACCATCTTTTGCAGAATGTGCTTGATGTTCTTGTTGGCAGCCTCAACTACTCCGTTGGTCTGCGGCCTATAGGTAAATGACTTATGAAAAGCCACGTTGTACTTCTCTAACAAGTTGATCACTTCCTTCTTGAAGTGGGAACCATTATCTGAGATGATCTCATTCGGGACTCCATACCGGCAGATAATGTTATTCCTGATGAACTTAGCAACATGCGACACCTTCAGCACTACATAGGATTGGGCCTCGACCCACTTTATAAAGTAGTCTATTGCCACCAGGATATATTCATGCCCGTTCAACCCCTTCGGAGTAACTGCCCCAATCATATCATTCCTCCAGACTGAAAATGGCCATGGCAAATCATGTTGTACAGCTTCGACGGCGAAATGTTCATGCGATTTGCATGGATCTGGCATTTGTGGCATCACCGAACAAAGCCAATACAATCCTCCTCCATGGTTGACCAATAATGACCCTGCCTGAGAATCTTCTGAGCTAGCATCACTCTGCTCATGTGTGCTCCACACTCTCCTCCATGGATAGCCTCCATCAGGCGCTTTGACTCTTCGGTATCAACGCACAACTTATGCATTCCCAGATGGCCCCGCTTGTACAATTTACCCCCGCAGATGATGAATTGAGTAGCCATTCGACGTATTGCCCTTTTATCTTTGGCATTTGCCCCTGGTGGATAAGCCTCATTTTCCAAGAAGTTCCAAACATCATAATACCAGGGATTCTGATCTTGTACCTCATCTATGACCGCGATCAGCTCGTAGGTTGGCACGAATTTCTGTTCAATAATTATCGAACACATCCGGACTCCAAAAAGGATGCCTATCATGGAAGATAGAGTTGCTAAAGAATCAGCGAACCTGTTTTTCTCTCTTAACAGATGGGTGAAGTTCAGCTTCTCAAGCTGAGGAATTAGAACATCCAAGGTCTGGTGATAGATTTTCATCCTTTCTTCTTTAACCTTCCAATCTCCTTTTGCTTGAGATACAACCAGGTTTGAGTCCCCAATGACGTCCAACCGTTTTGCCCCTAGTTCTAGGGCGACTTCTAGTCCAGCAATACATGCCTCATACTCTGCTTCATTATTTGATACCTTGAACCGGAGTTTGAAAGCTAAAGGTATACGAGAATTGTCGGGTGCTATCAGCAACACCCCTGTCCCATACTCGTACTGGTTTGACGCTCCGTCAAAATACATAATCCAAGTTTCTTCTTCAACATGTAGAATGGCCTCATCTGGGAACAGATATTCTACTGCTTCATCTTCCTCCACTGGGTGATTGGCTAGGAACTCCGCTACTGCTCTCCCTTTCACAGACTTGCACGTCATGTACTTCAAATCTAATTCGGAGAGAAGAAGCAACCAACAGGCTAGCCTACCCGTAAGTGTTGGTTTCTCGAACAGATATTTGATGGGATCTAATCTCGAAACCAGTATTACAGAGTGAGCTAACAGGTAGTGCCTCAACTTCCTGGTAGCCCATACCAAGACCAAACAAGCCTTCTCCAGCGGAGTGTAGCGGGTCTCATAATCCAGCATTTTCTTGCTCAGGTAGTAGATAGCCTTCTCCACCTTATCCTCAGATTCCTACGCAAGCATGCAGCCCATTGTTGTTTCAGTTATTGACAGATATAATATCAACGATTTCCCCGGCTCCGGCGATGACAACACAGGTGGGTTTTGTAGATACTACTTGATCTGTTCAAAAGCAACTTGGCATCGGTCATCCCATTGGAACTTATTTCCTTTCTTCAGGAGACCAAATAGTGGTTCACAAGTCAAGGTTAAGTTTGTAATAAACCGTCTTATGAATTGCACTTTACCCAGAAAGTCTCGCACCTCCTTTTCAGTCCTTGGTGGTGGCATTTCTAAGATGGCCTTAATCTTGGAAGGATCGACCCCGATACCTCTTTGTGTGATCAAGAACCCCAGCATTTTCCCTGCTGTAACACCAAATGTACATTTCTAAGGGTTCAACCGCAACCGATACTCTCTGATCCATTGGAAAAATTTCTTCAAGGCAGTGTAGTGGCCCTCTCTTTCCTTGGACTTGACAATCATGTTGTCTACGTACACCTCAACCTCTTTATGGATCATATCGTGCAAGATCATGGTCGCAGCCCATTGATAGGTAGCCCCAGCATTCTTCAAGCCAAACGGCATCACCCTATAGCAGTAGGTTCTCCACGGGGTAGTGAAAGCAGTCTTCTCCCTATCTTCAGGTGCCATCAGGATCTGGTTGTACCCGAAAAACCCATCCATGAATGTGAGCAGTGCATGCCCAGCAGTGAAGTCCACTAATTCGTCGATGTGCGGCAATAGAAAGTTGTCTTTCGGACTGGCTTTGTTCAGATCCCTGAAGTCCACACATACCCGAATTCTGCCATCCTTCTTCGGCACCGGAACTATATTGGCCAACCAAGTAGGGTATTCAGATACTAACAGGAACCCTGCATCAATCTGCTTGGTGACCTCCTCTTTGATTTTCAGAGCCCAGTCGGGGCGGATCCTTCAGAGTTTCTGCTTAACAGGCCGGGCCTCTGGATTAAGAGGGATCCGGTGTTGTACAATCTCAGGATCGATTCCAGGCATGTCTTCGTAGGACCACGCGAAAACATCTTTGAAATCTTTTAATAAAGCGATTAAGCGCTCGCGCTCCTCTGAAGACAACGTGGACCCGATTTGGACCAGTCGCGGGTCTTTCTCAGTACCAACATTAATTGAGGTGATTTCATCAACCAAAGGCTTTACAAACCTCTCCTGCTCTCGGTCAATCAAATGCTTTAAATCCGGAAGAATTTCTTCCTCATCGTTTTCATCAAAATTTTGAAAATCCTGATTAATGCAATAAACTAAAGGCACAGAAAAGTACTCAAAAGCCACAGCAGCACCATTCTCATTAGCAACTTCCAGATCGTCTGATTCTTCGATTACAATAGACTTAAAGGAAAATGAAAAAGACGACCTAGAAAACACAGTGGCATCCGGGTTATCACCCCCAGGAATACCAGACTCTGACTCAGAAGAACTGGAATCTGATTCCGACTCCACAGACTTGGTGGAATCAGATTCCGATTCACTACCTGACCTAGAACTGCTAGATAAAATGCCTTCCTCGTATTGCCAGATGAGGGAAGGTGTGATGGATGCATCCAAAATGCCGGAAGATGGGCACACAGCCGAGCTATCTCCAATCATGGATACTGAGAAATCATCCCCCGAGCACTCTAGTAAGATCTGAGGATCTGAGAGGAGACAAGCCAGTGTTACCCCTATTTCAATTTTTGCGCTATTAGACTCATCCTTATTGCATTGCTCAGCCTCAGCTGTTGGGTCAGTCTGCTCTTCGACAACTTCATCTCCCGATAATTGCAAGTCAAAGAAGATCTCAAAACCTAGCAAGCGCCGCCTCTCTGAATTCAGCCATGGCTCTGGAAAGTCGCAGAACGGGAAATCTTTCCCCTCCCACACAAAGCGTCTGTTTAGGGTCCCCTGGATCGGTCTGTGCACTAACTCATAGTGCTTCCCGGCTTGTTTAGCTCTGGCTCTTCCAGCCATCTCTCTTCATTTCCTTGCCCAATCCTCCTTGGTAGGCGAGTAACCTAAACCAAAGGTATCCGGGTTGTGTGGCACTTCGGCCAATTCAGCGAGGCCCTTCCGGCCACTTCTTCCTGATCCCATCCCAGGCATATGTTGAAGCTTGTTCATGAGGTAGACAGATTGTGCACTGACGTACAGCCCCTCATCAACAGCTAGTAGATCTTGTACTACCCGAGCCTCAACCAAGGAGAACCCCGACAAAAAGACATCCTCTACATCGTGCTTAATTTCCAAAACTGGTGTAGAAACTTCTGGCGGCAAATGTATTGAAGAGTTTCCAAAAACTATTGCTACCCCCTTCCCGTGGGGGTACTTCAACATTTGGTGTAGGGTGGAAGAAACAACCTTTACTTGGTGCAGCCACGGCCGCCCAAGGAGTAGATTGAAGGTAGCTGGAACATCTAAGACATGAAACTCAATGTCCTGCTGCCTCGGGCCAACCGGAGTTTTAATCTGTACCATTCCTATCACCTCCCGACTAGTGTTGTCATAGGCCCGTATTACCTGGGCTGTTAGTGCGAAATCTGCAGGCTTCAACCCGATAGCATACGCCATTCGTGACGGACATACATTGATTGCAGATCCCGTATCAACCAGGACCACCGGTATCTATTTTTCTCTACACCATAGAGATATACAACAGCTTGTTGTGATTGGAGCCCTCAGGCGGTAGTTCTTTGTCTGTGAAAGTCAGAGTTGGTGTAGCACCACCCGGGAACACTAGTCCCACCAACTGTTCGGGCGTTGTATCAATCAAAAGCTTAGCCTTGTCCATGGCTGAAAGGACGGCTTGTCTATGTACCCTGGAGGCCATAAGCAGTCCTCAGATGGAGATGTCTACTCGAATTTTCTTTAGCTGCCTCAGTACAGCTTCCTCCTCTAACAGTCTGTCCTTCTGTTTCTTAACTTCTCTGTCTTTCCCCGATGCCTCCGGCTGGTCCAGATGTGGGGGCTTGAAGTACCGCCCGCTCCGGGTCATATGGTTCACTTCTTCGGTGTACCAGGTGTCATCTGGGAGGTTCTGCCCCCAGTCTTCATCGGTATGGGCCAGATGCAAATCGTCGTCTTCCCACCACATGCCCTCAGCAATCGATAGACAACTATCCGGCTCTGCTGTGGTTGTTTCTGTGCTCACAGCACATTCTGTTCCCGCAGGGGCCTTGGCCTTTCTAGCCTTGTCTTCATTCTCGATTATCTCTTGTTCAAAATGCCTCAGTGTGTCTTCCTGCTCTGTGTCCGCTGCACACAAACTGCCCAAGTCCCGAGCAAAATTCTTCGTACCGGTGCTTTTCGGCAATTCTTCCTGATTCTCAGCCATTCCGGCCACTGCAGATGTTCCAGTTTCTGACTGCCCCTGCCTCGGCTGAGACTCCTCAACAACATCTGGTTCGTCACTGAGCCACCCTATAGCATCTATTGCTCCATTCGCATCACACCAACCAACCTACACATCCCCCAGGTCTCGCTCATCAAAGAACTGTAAGTTGCTGACATCCTCCTCAAGGTCGACTAGGTCATCGAGCCCCTGACTCGATCCGTCCTCCTGGACCACATCAATCTCTGCCCCAATTGGCAACTCTACCCTCGGCTTAGCCTGATCTGTTGGCACAATATAACTGTACGGGTTGTATGCTTCCTCAGTAAAGCTCCCAGATCCATCAGGTTCCGAACCAACATTTCCATTTTCCTCCAAGATCACCCCAGTTCTGTCTTCGACAATCACCACCACTGGCTTGGGTAGGGTTAATGATGTGCTCATCATACATAAATCTATGCATTCTGGGATGAACACCATCGGCTTAAGTAGGTTGGAAGGAGTGATATATATGCTAGGGTCGTATAGAACGGCCATGGTTTGAATCACGTTTATCTGTCTGGGTGGAGGAGGGAGGTTGTGTGGTGGGAGAGGGTTGGTAGTGACATTTGGCTTGTCGGGAGGTGCGATCACCTTGTTGTCAATGAGATCTTGAATCTCATGACGTAGTCTGAAGCAGAAGTCGGTGTCGTGACCTCGCTGCTGATGGAAGGCACAGTATTTAGTCGGGTCATGCTTTGGAGGGAGAGGATCAGGTAGAGGCCGTTGTTCTAATGGTTTGAGATATCCTTTCCTGAGTAGGACCCCTAGAGCTTTAGAAAAAGGCATATAAAGTGGGGTGAAAACCCTCTTGCCTCGAGGTGGATAGTTCGAAGTTTGGGGGTTTGGGTTGGATGTACCAGCAAATGGGGCGGTCATTTTTGGAGTGGTGGTGACCATGCCGACGTCAAAAGTTCTTGCGGCTGTGCTACTACTTGTAGCTACATTCGAACCACGTGTAAACGCCCTCTTGGGCTGCTCTCTCTCTTGGTCAATCAGACCTTACTTCATAGCATCTTCTATTTGTACCCCAATCTCATGCAGGTCAGCAAAGGTGGGGAGGGGTAAGACGATCATTCTTTGCATCAGCTTGGGTTGCAGGTTGTGCACAACCATCCTTATCTGATCCTTTTCGAGTAGCCGAGTTGTCATCATGGAGGCCTTGGCCCTCCATCGGGTGATAAAGTCAGAAAAGCCCTCTTTTGGTTCTTGTCTGGTTGCTTCGAGATCACGAGTCATGACCTCGATCTGGGTATTGTATGAGTATTGAGCAACGAAGGCCTCGGCCATCTCCTCCCAGTTCTTTTTCACTGAGTCCTCCAGCTTGGCATACCAAATGGCCGCAATACCCGACAGGGTCCGACCGAAGAGTGATAGTTTCTGGAGTCTTGTCAAGCCCATTGGGTGAAGAATATCCGAGAACAGCCTTAGATGAACCATAGGATCGCCCGAGCCGTCAAAACGGTCTATGTGGGGCATCTTGAATCTGTCCGGCAATGTTACTGCCGAATCAGTGTATCCATCTTCTATGTTCGGGATCGAGTTAACTCCCTGGGCTCGCTTGAACAGATTTTCAAGCTTACTCACTTTCAGCGTGGTTGGATCAACCTCAAATTCGAACGGCGTGTCAACTGGATTAGCCAGTGCTTTAGACATCTAAGGTGGGATTAGCAGTGGGACTGGCCTTGTTGGAACGTCCGTATTTTCCTGGACGTTTGCTGTTTGCCCGGGTGTTGGAACCCTAGGTGGGGGTGGGGGTCGATGCGAAGCAGATGCTCTGGCTTGTTGTGGTTACTGCTGTTGTTGGAGCTTGGCAATCAGTTCTGCTTGTTGGGCTACAACCTTTGCCTGACGTGCAGTAACCTCGGCCTGGCGGGCAGCATCCCACTGCATGGCCTGCATGGTCTCTTGGAGTTGACGCATCATGTCCTCCATTCTGACTATAAAGTGTTGATCTGACTGAAAAGGTATGTATTCCCTCTCTGAGGTAGAAGCAGATATCTCAGCCCAATTGCGCACAGGTGAGGTAGATAATGACCGCGGATCTGGTAACCGCTGTACTGATGACCTGCGCCTGGATGACCTCCGTCTCGTAACCGGTGGTAATGCAGCAAACACTGGTTGTCCGTCAACTAGATCCTCAAATCGATGAATTCTCCCAATCCGGGTCCAGAGTGCTTGGGGGGTATTTGCCTCGTCGGAAGCAATGATGCAATACTACCTTACAAAAAGGAAAATAAAGCAAAATAAGGAAACAACAATCAGAAAAACGGACAGCATTTCGGCTAAGATAAAGACAACACACAGTTGATATCATAAGCTGAACAAACTGTTCTCAAATACTGATCTCTACCCCCAAATCACTGCCTCAAATCTGATACCCCCAAATACTGATGTCCTCAGACTGATACCCAGACTTGCAGACTGATACATGCATTCCTGTAAAGACACACCCTAAAAGCACATATCAAGCAAGTGAGAGCCAAAACACCCCTATGTGGTAGGGTTTCCCTGTCCTATTTTGTCAGGAGCTAGGGTTTCACTACGCACGCATGCGGTTTCAAACAATCCTGTAATCGGGTAAGCAACCTGTCCTAGTTTGGAACAGTCTCTATGGCTTCTGATATGCACTAGGTCGAATGGTCAAAGAGGGTGCCTCGGCGGTGATCCCGATTCGACGTTTGTGTTCCCATCGTGGCAGAGCCCGCAACCGGCCAGCCTTATGGCACGTTTTTCCAAGCAAGCCTCCGGCAAACCGTTCAGGAATAACAGATGGCAAACACTGTGACATAGGCGCACCTATACAAATGCAATGCAAAGAAACACATAAATGTAGATAAAATAGCATATCATGAGTTTCAAGTTAAGTTCTCTAAATCCCCAGCAGAGTCGCTAGAAACTGTAGACTGCCCGAACTTCCTCCGCGCGCCCTCCTTTCGGAGAGGGCACGGATTTGGGTTCATAGCTACTACAGTTCGGTCTCCTGTCACGGTTCTGTATCTAGTCTCACAAAGTGCAATGTAAGACTGATAAATCACCAAAGAGTCCAAATCCGGCAAATCGTTTTGGAAAGTCGATTTTAATCAAGAAGTGCCAAACATGGACTGTTTTTACCTTAAAATAGGGATCTGCTGGTGGGCTGCCAGCCAGAAAAAGTGGCTGCCAGCCACTAAAACTGGCCGGTCGGCTAGTGCTACTAGTTGGTCAGTTAGTTTAACTGGCTGGTCGGCTAGTTGCTTCTCCAGGCTTCTGGTTTTGCTGCAACAGAGAACAATAGAGGCACAACAATGTATTTGCAAGACAATGTAGGCATTGCCACTCTCCCAATCATGTCTCAAGCTCAAAGGAGCGTGGCACTCGGCTCTCAAGCCACCAACCAAGCATTTTCAATGCATGGTGGCCAAGAACCAAGCTTGTACCATGTTTATGAATGCACAAACAACACATAAAGAGCCTCCACCCTATCATGCTTGATCAAAGGTGTTAGCGACCTAAAAACGTGACACGTTTCATCACTTCAAGTATGAAACATCCTATATTTCTTGTGTTTAGATCAACGTCCGATCCAAACACATGCAATGCAACACACATATGTTATCTTGACATGTTTTACTTGGCTCAATTCTTGTTTACTCATTTACATTACCAAACCATTCCTTAATTGGTTAAGTCCAATGTGCAAGTCCTCTAAGGAGAGGAGATCAACCAAAAGAATGGTTTAAGGCATAGGAGAGACCATGCCTTTGACTAGGAGGAACCCTCAAAAGAGGGTTAAAGCCATTTAAGCATAAGTCTCAATCCTAAGCTCAAACACAATCTCAAGGCCAAACAACCCTCAAATGAAATGGAAGAATGAAGAAATGAGGGAGGTGGCAGATGTTTAGTGCTGAAATGGCATGTTAAAGACCTTAAAGCATGCAAGCAATGCAAACATGGCATGTTGAGGACCAAAAACATCAAAGCTAGTAAAGAGCAATACACAAGAGGCATGCAATACATAGCACAAATGACCAAACCAACTCGGGATAAAGCTCAATCATGCCAAAATAATGGTCTAAACATGTTGAAATAGGAGCTCAAAATACTAGAAGAACATGCACACATGTTGGCCTATAAGCAAGGCATAATACACAACCCTCAAAAGCTATGAAGAAGTAAAGTATATGAGAGTATGACTACACTATATGCACTGAAATTACATGCTAAATGGTGCCATACCATGTAAACATCACATGCACAACATGTTAAAGGCCTCAAAACTCAAAGCTAGTCAAGGTCCTTTATACTACAACCATACTAAGCAAAGCTCAAATGACCTTCACCACTCAAAACAGACCTAAGGCAGGTCGAAACAGTAGCAAAAACACACTAGACTTGCAGCATAGATGGCAAGAAAGATATGCTCATGTATTGGCTCGCAAACAAGGCATGAGACTCAACTTCTCAAAAGCATTGAAAGAGTGATACATATGAGAGTATGACAGTGATATATGCTCTGAAATCACATATTAAATGATGCCAAATCATGCAAACAACCCAAGCAAAGTATGCTAGAGGACTCAAAACACAAAACACAAAACTATCAAAGCCTATCATGCTATAGCCATACAAAGCAAGCCTCAAAGGGCCAAGACCACTCAAAATAGAGTTCAAGCATGCTAAAATATGAGCAAAAACATGCTGGAGTGTAGCCAAAATAAGCTAGAATAATGGGCTAAAGTAGCAAGCATGTAAAGCTAGTGAGCAGTGTTACACTACAAGTGTAAGAAGCATGCAAGAGGTGACTCAACCAGGCCAAAATAGAGTTACAACATGCTGAAATAAGACCAAAAATGGGCTGAGATTAAGCCAACACATGCTAGAATAACAAGCTAACTTATTAGGCATGCAAGACTAGTGAGCAAGATTACACTACAAGTGTAAAGAACAAGCAACCAATGATCAAACAAGCCAAAAACATAGTTATGGAAGGTCTAAAAAGTCACAAAAACATGCTTGAACAAAGCCACAAAGAAGTAGAAACACATGCTTATTTAGTAGGCCATCAATACATGCAAGCAAGATAAGAGAAGAGGGGACCACCCCCTCCTATTTGGGACCTCAAAACCACCTTTCCACCACTGAAATTCCTCTAGAATTCAGTGGTTAAAAGGCCAAAAGAGATAGTTTGAATAGCCTTAAAAGGTGGTACAAAAGCTTAGCAAATAAGCAACCAAAGAGGGTAGACCACCCCTAACCCCAACAAGGACTCAAACCAACATTTTTAACACTTAAAAATAGAGCTTTTTTTAGTTAACACCCAAGCCTAAAACAACATGCAAAGGTGGTTAAGATGGTATACAAAAATAAGCTTAAAAAGGGAATATGCTCACCCTTGAAGCACAGCAGCAAGAGGACAACTTCTGAGCCAAAATCAGCTTTTTGAGCTCCAAACAAACCTTCAAGAACCTCAGCTCCAAGGTAGTGGTGTTTGACTAGGTGTTTTAGTGCAAATATGTGAAGAAAACACACTTTAAAGATCAATATAGCACAATATAGAGAGAGAGTGAGAATTCTAGAGAAAGACGGGAATTTTAGCTCAGAAATTTTGCGAACCCCTCTAAAGGGGGAGGGAGCTCCCCTTATATAGAGCAAGCAAGCAAAAAGGCTTGCTTGATCCTTCCATACACGTGTATGGAGGATGAGTTCAGTGAGCCACAGCTGGCTCAAAAGATCTAAAAATATTAGAGAAAAGAGAAAATTGGCTGCCAGCCAGTTCAAGTGGCCGACCGGCCACTTCAACTAGCTGACCGACCACTCCAACTAGCTGGCAAGGAGAAAAAGTGGCTGGCAAATGCCAAAAGTAGCCGGTAGGGCCCCACTCTCCTTCAACCAAGAGGCACCAAGGTTTGGCCTAACAACAAGGCCAAAACACAGAGGGTTTAGAGGCTCAAAGAGAAGGCGCTCGGCCGAGACTTTCGAACACTCAAAGCTAGCACAAACATGCGCAATCATCGAGTGCACAAACGATGATGTCTGCGTCTTAAGGTCAGTCAAAAATGGGGTGTCTACACCAACATAATTCACACAAATATTGCAATAGGAAATACCATATTGTAAGACACACTCATTTCTCACAACTTATTCCACATTACCATAAATACAAGCACAAACAGGGATGGCCCATTACATGACTTCACCCTCAACGCACAATCATAAATGCCACACACAAAATTCCAATGTAGTCCCTCGAAACAACATCGTCACAAACATACATGAGGCCATGGGTGACCAAACACAACCAGCATTCAACGTCGAAGGTCGTATGTGAACTCGCTGGCTACCCTTCCTGAGGCCACTGAACTCAACACATTTTGAATGTAGAAAACATTACTACCTAGTATGCAACATCAACAGACTATCCTAAATGCCACACACGCACAATTTCTGATTTAACATCAACACATTTGTATGAAACCTTCAAGACAACATCGCCAAGAATATACCTGAGGCCATGGGTTACCAAACACAACCGGCGGTCAACGTCGATGATCGTATGTGAAATGACGTTCCATCCATCCCTAACGTTGCTCCACACATCAATGGATTCAGTGTTTGCTTTGGGACGGCGACTGAAATGTAATCTCAGGAATGGTTTCTCGCAGTTTTGGGGTTTAGCACGAATATGGATGTTAATTTTGAATGTAAAATTGAGGCTCCAACATTACCAAAATCAAAACACACAAACATTACAACACACAGAACCTTCCATATTCATCTCTTTCGTTTCGATCAGTGGAGGGAAAACCAAAACCCTCTTGGGACACACCAATAATTTTCACGTCACCAAAATGCCCTACATACCCCTCCCATTTGGCTGGCACGCGCTGAAATTGTGTACAAATAGGTAATTAACATTACATTGAGACTTATGGGTTTGAAAGATAAAACACATGACTAATTGATTCACAAGTTTCTAACTTGGGATTTATTGGTGCTTTACCCTAAATTTAATGGAAACGAAATTTAATTGGAATCAAGCCCGATTGAATTACAACATAAATTACATTAAATTTGTGGTGTGGAAGAGTGAGTAGAGCCTGTGTAATTAGAAAGCAAATACTCATCTATCTACATATTATTTAAGGAAAAGGGGTAGGGGTGTAAAAATGGCACGAGGCCCGTGGGCGGCCCGAAACCCGTCCGAGATCCGAGGTGGGCCCGACTCGTTTTAGCCCAGTTAGGCTCAGGCTCGAGCCCAGCCTAGTACCTTGGGCCTGGGCCTTCCATTTGAAGCCCGGTCCAACCCAACAAGAATTTCGGGCCCTGCGGGCGGCCCGGCCCAGCCCACCCGGCTCTCTCTCTCTCTCTCTGTGACAAAGGTCAAATTTCAAAAAAAATAAATAAAAGGCAACTTGCAATGGTTAAAAAATAATAAAAATAAAAATAAAATCTTGATCTTGCACCAAAAAAAAAAAAAAAACAAAAACAAAACAATTTTTATAACAAAATAAAATAAAACAACGGTCATTTTCTTAAAATGAATGAATGAAAAAAAAAAATTTATAATTCTGCACCTCTACTGCTGCCCCCGCTTGCCTATCTACCCCTGCCCCTTGCATGCGTCACATCCCTCTTCACTGAGTCTCACATCAAGTTGCAACTTGCAATGAAAATAAATAAATAAATAAATAAATTGTCTACATGCACTTGCTACCTTCGTCTTACCCCTTGCCCTTCTTTTGCATCATGCGTCACATCACTCTTTACGCCACATCAAGTTAAGTTGCAATGGGAAAAAAAAATTAATAATAATGTCTGCACTTAAAAAATAAAAATAAAAAATAATAATAATAAACGGTCATATTACCATTTAATACAACAGTAATATATATATTTTTAATTTATACATTTACTTCAACCTTTCAAACTACTATAAATATCTGTCTTTTCCAAAATAAATCTCATAATTAGTTCTCTCTTAAACTTTCTCAATCTCTCTAAAACTCTCAATCTCTCTCAACTCTCAATTAATTTTGAAGTGTCATCCCTAAGTGACAAATTGTGCAACAAGAAACTTTTATCAAAAGAAACTAATTTCTGTATCGCATTCGCCAGTTGGTAACATTAATTAAATTTATTAACTACTCATTTTTTTATTAATTATTTGTGCATATATATTAATTATTATTTTTTACTCATTGTATTTACACATTATTTAAATTAATTGTTAATTGTTAATTGTTAATTCTTATATATTGTTTTACTTACATTACTACAAATCTCAATTTCCTAATGTTTATGTTGATGTTGATACATATATTACACAACGTGAATCTATTGATTCTCCTTCTAATATTCCTCTTCCAACAATTGGATCATCACCTAGGGGTAGAAGTAGTAGTGTTTGGGAACATTTTGAAAAAATATCTATAAATAATCCTGATGGTAGAATTACATTTAAAGCAAAATGTAAATATTGTGCACATTACTTAGTGCTGCATCTGCAGGTAGGGGTGTTCACAGTTCGGTTTTGGACGGTTTGCGGATCGGTTTGGACCCGTCCGCATGCATGTGGTTTGGGGAAAAGTCAACCCACATCGGCCCGTAGTGTGGTTTGCGGTTTGTGCGATTAGGGTTTGCGGTTGTGCGGGCGGTTACGGGTGGTTTGCGAATTGGACTTTTTTCTTAAAAAATTTATTTTTGAACTTTTTTTTTTCTTCCCATTATCAATATTCATTTTGGACCATTTTCCCCCCATTTTTCTAAAATGCTCCAACATTAATAATTAATGAATTAAAACTTATAAAATTAAAAACACAACAAAATCAATTCCTAACACAAACAAATCATTCAAAATCCTAAATCAAATCATAAAGTAACACAAGTACATATTTCAAAATCCTAAACTAGATCATCAATCCCATTCACTATCTATCTACTATCCAACAATACAATTAAAGTAAAATCATTCAAAACCCTAAGCTTACCTAAAAGTAATTCTTCATTAACTTTTACATTCATCCAAAATGCAATAATAAATTTTAAAAAAAAAAAATTTCTTGTGAAACTTCATTCAACTCAAACCCATTAAATAAAATAAAAACATTTGCAAGATAAACTCCATTATGAATTACATCCAACTTTCAAAAATTTCAATTCTATGCATTTGGTTGATGAACTCTACACAAAAACAAACTAAAAAATAGGTACTTTAATCTTCAATCTTCATAATTCCTTTGACAAAAAAAAAAGGGTTTGGTGTTTTTTTTGGGCAAAAATATCTAGGCAGAATATAGGAATGAAATCAACGGTTAAGATTTTTTTTTATTTTTTATTTTTAAAAAGTGTGGGCGGGTTCTTGCGGATGCAACCCGCAAACATCCAAACCGCATCCACCCACATTGTGTCTGCGAAACCGCCAATTTGTATGCGGTTTAGGCAGGTTGGACTGGTTTTGCGGATCGGATAAACCATTGCCCACCCCTATCTACAGGGTACTAGTCATCTAAAAAGACATGTTAACAAACATTTACAAAGTCAACAACTTGATATTCGAAGTCAAATGCAATTAGGGGCTTCATCAACTGGTAACTTGCAAACATTTTCATATGATCATGTACATGCACAAAATTCTGTAATTGATTATATTATTAAAAAAGAACAACCTTTTACTACTAGTAAATGTCCCGATTTTACCGAAATGGTTCACGAAAGTTTTGCACCGCAATATCAAAATTTTTCAAGAAATACTATTAGAAATAGGATTTTAAAGAAATTTGAAGATGTTAAAAGTGAATTATTTGACATCTTTAAAATTTGAATGGAAGAGTTTGTTTAACATCTGATCTGTGGTCAAATAATGGTTTTGAATATCAATATATCCCTGCACATTTTATTGATAATGATTGGAAATTAAATAAAAAAATTATTTCATTTAAATTAGCTGAACTTCCATACACTGGTCATTTGCTTGGTGTAAAAATGAGAAATGTATTATATAAGTGGGCTTTACAAAATAAAATATTTATGATTAGTTACATATTATAATCAAACTGTAGCCCATTTAAAATTAACTTTACAATTACTTGTTGATGGTGATTTATTTCATGTTCGTTGTTGTATCCATATTTTAAATTTCATTGTTAAAGAAGCTATGCATGTATACGAGACTTCTGTACTTGTAATAAAAAATGTAGTTGTTACTATTATGTCTTCTGCTAATCGAATTTCGGAATATAGAAAAATTTGTCAATGAGAAAATGTGTCATTTAAAAAATTAATTTTAGATGTAGATAGTATATGAAATTCAACATATAATATGTTAAAAATAGCTTGTAAACAAAGAAGAGCAATAGATTTATTTTTTGCAATAATATCAATAGGAGAAGTACTGACTCCCACAGAACTTAATTGGCGCCAAGTAGCCTTGTATAAAGATTTTTTGAAATTTTTTGATATTTCAACAAAATTATTTTCTTATATATATATATATATTCCTACTTCACCATTTGTTTTATATATGCTAGGAAAAATAATTAAATTTTTCGTAAAATATATGAGTAATGAATATTATGTAACATTTATTACTCAATGAAAGCAAAATTTGATAAATATTTTGATCATTTGCTTCATCTTTTAGGTTTAGCCATAATAATTGATCCTAGGTGTAAAGAAATTAGTTTACAAGAATTTTTAGAACGTATTTTCATTGATCAAACACAGTTTGCCCCTATTATGCAAACACGCAATAGATTATTTGAAGAATACAGGGTAGCTGCATCTGTAAATACACCTACACACACTATACTAGCAATCCCATCTCGAGGCGGGAGATGAAGTGTTTTTTTAGCAATAAAAAGTAGAAGAATATCTTAACATACAAGTATAAGTAATTCTAAAATACAACGTTATTTGAAAGCCGGTTAGTGGATGATTCCGATGATTTTGACATTTTAGAATGGTGGAAACAAAATGAAACTATGTGGCCTGTGATTTCACAGATGGCCCGTGATATATTAATCGTTCCAATTTCTACAGTTGCTTCGGAAATAGCTTTTAGTGCAGGTGGACAGGTGCTGAGCGATTATCGGAGCAGGCTTTCACCCCAAATGGTTGAGGCACTGATGATATTCAGAGATTATATGCATGCGTTTACAAAAAAACAAAATTATAGTGAAAATGAGCGAATTCAAAATGATTTGGGTGACATATTCTCAGGCAACGCGACTGAAATTTCTCTCTCCTCCGATGATTGATCAACAATTTGTTTTTTACTATTTCATTTCATTTCATTTCATTTTTTTTTTTTTTTTGGTATTAGATTATTGAGATGGAGTATAATGCAAATGATTGGTAGGCTAGTAAGTGCCAACCTAGTTGGGATGTACTTGGCCTATAGTGATGCAATTGCTCTACCATCATCAATAATCTATACCTATATTATTTAATAATATAAATTTTTGTAATATTTTATTTCGTTTTGAAATAAAAATTATTCATTCAATAAATGTTATATAATTAATTTAATATTGTAATATTGAAAGTTTCATTTTCATATATACAAAATTATTCATTTCGAAAGAAAAAAAATTACATAATTGCATACTTTTTTAATTATAAGTTCGTAATTAAAAAAACAGAAGTTATACATAATTAAATTTGAATACCACTACGAAATATAACTAAACAAAACATCTCAGTAATCTTAGCTAAAATACTCTATTATAATTTTTCATTTATTTTTTTATTCCTAATAAATAATCTACATAAATAATGTATTTATCGTTTATTTTTCAAAAAAAAAAAAAAAAAAACCCCGACTAAGCCCGGCCAGTGGCTCACGGCCCTATTATGAGTGGGCTTGGACTTGGGCCTAGGCCTCACTTTTTGGCCCATGGGCCCGCCCAGCCGGGCCCGCTAAAAAGGCGGGAGCCCCCGAGGCCAACTTGGGCTAAGCCGAGCCATTATTACATCCCTAAAAAGGGGGTTTCTAACCTACATGCCTTGTGGGAGTTCCAATATTCCAATCTTAATTTTTTAATTTTTTGATTTAAAAAAAGAAAAAAAAACCTCAGCATTTATTGACTTCTCCCAACCCACAAGCTTTTTTGACTTCTTTGATATCTACTGCTACACCTTTTTCAACTTCTCTCATACACTATGGTTAGTGATGGGATTATTAAATTATTTTTATAAAAAATCTGAAAATAATAATTTGTATATTAAAAAAAATCAAAACAAATATATATTCTTATTAAAAAATAACAGGTTGCAATTGCAAAAAAAAAAAAAAAAAAAAAAAAAGAGAAAAAAATTACACTGTGCATTTCATTAATAATGTTCAAAAAATGTGCCAAGTGTTTGTGTAAAGGTTTGACACGTGTCCACTATCAAGTTATCAACTGAATATACATTAAACCAAAGAACTCAGCTTTAATGACTAATAAATATTAGGAGACGGGCCATTGAAACCTAATAACTATTAATTAATAGAATTCAGTAATTGAGAGGTTTCAAACCACAATTTTTTTATCTTCTCAAATGTTTCCTTTTTTTAGTTCATGCATTCATTCTAATATTGATAGAGAATTGGATGTATGAAAGAGTGAGAGACATTAAGATTATATATTGAGTTATGTGATTGTTGTGATGAAAAATAAAGGTTGTCTTTCTCTTCTATGGTAATTTATCTAATTATACCTCTAATTAAAATGTCAGATGTATTTCTACATCACCATTGAACGTTACTTTCATTTTTTTAAGATACTTTGTCTCACAATTGTTTGTATTTTGTGTTATGAAATTTATTACATCTGTGTTTGCTAAAATTATTATATGCACCTAATGCAAGAGGTGCATACTATGTCAATATCATTCTCGGGATTAGGAGTACAAAAAACATATACAAAAAGTATATAAATAGATAAAATTTTACAAAATTTATTTGTGAGTCTCACTTCTTGAAAATACTATAATTCATTTATTTTTTGTATTATATTTTATGTTTGGTTACAGTAATTTTTTTATAGGGTAAATTACAAATACACCCCCTGAGGTTTGCTTAAAATACAAACTGCCCTCTGTGGTTTGGAAAATTATAAATACCGCCCTGTTAGAATTTTTCATTTAACAAAATTAATTGAAAAAGTGAAATTTTTAACTATTCACCTATACAATAATAAAATTATCTGAATTATTAATTGAAATAAAATTTTAACATTATTAAAAACTTTTAATTAACTTGATGATTTATTAATAGAAGAACCTATTTGTTATGAAATTAGAAACCTTATGGGGCATAATGTAATTTCTAGAACTACAAGGGGGTAATTTGTAATTTAAGTAAACCTCAGGGGGTGTGTTTGTAATTTACTCTTTTTATATAGTTTTCTTTGTTTTCTTTAAAAGTTTTTTTTTAAAATTGATAAATAAATAAATAAACAAATCATTTCTTATTTCAAAAAATTTCATTTTTGTTTTTATTTTTTATTTTTTCCTAAAATAGTTTTAGTTTTGGGAAATTACTTACTTTTTTCTATATATTGTAATTTTGTGCATTTTAAGTGATGTTTTCACTAATACACTTGGAGATGTACTATAAAAGAAGTATCATGTGAAAATCAAGTAAGAAGAAAATAAATAAATACGATGAATGTAACGTCCCAACTTCCGGGCTGTTAAATACATACAATAATGCAACACAAGTAGGATAGATAACCAAAACATCTTAATATGCATATATAACTAGAGTTAATATCACAGATAATTCATTTATTTCCATTACGGGATTACCAAAACATTGCCAAACCAAAAGTCAAAAGGAAAAAAGACTACTAGTCTAAGTTTTCAAATAAACCACAGCTCCAACACTTCATCTTATTTGTCTTCGAAATAACCTTCACCATTGTAAACTGCTTCTTCACCGGGTATGACACGCCATGATCTTGGAATGCCCAGTAAAAACACAGACATCCCCATATCTTCTATCAACCAATCAACCATACACAAAATAAATCAGGTAACATGACATATAATATTACAACAAGGTTCTATGAATTAGTAGTTAGACCAGACATCTAGAATCCCCCAAAGAGATCCTTTTACCCAACCATAAGGATTGAACATCGGATTATTCAAAACTCTCCCTTTTGTTGCTTTGCAGACCTTACCACCTATGCTCACCTCCCTGTTATTTGCCGGTCAGTGACATTGATGGACCTCAAAAGGGACGGCCAAACAAGTGGGCTCGCTTACACCCAAATCGTGCCTAGGGCTCGCTTACACCCTGCACATACCATACCAAATCATGCCTAGGGCTCGCTTATACCTTGCACATACCATACCAAAGGACTCGCTTACAACCTGAAACCACCGCATAGAGTCTAAATACATCCGTGTCAACCTAGGGGCTCGCTTAGACCGCTTGCGCAAGACTTAACTCATTTGGTTTTAATCCCATCATAATTCATGTCATTCATATGTATAAATTATTCCACAACACTAATGTAAACGTCACCCATTGCCAACCCCTTATCATTTCCCGTTTATTGGGCCACTCTGTAAAATTTTATGAAATTTGGGACTAAAATGCAATTAACCTAATGCTTAGGGTTTCAAGTGTAATTAGAAAAATTTAAGGTCTCTACAATGAATGTGGACCAAAGATCAAAGATTAAAACTCCCAAAGCAAGCAAACAAGTAAGTAGAATGGAATGTTTAACAATAGACATTAGAAAATTTGCAACAAAATTTTATAACTTTCATTTTTGCCAAGAAAATTCTATTTGGTACTAGCTAAATAAAATGCTTTCAAAATATTATTTTTTTTATTATTTAAATTTGAAATTGGAATTATAGTAAATTTATGTAAGCATAATTGTTAACCACATTTTTTTACTTAATGTATAATATTATATTGACTACCTTTTTCAAGTTTTTTTTTTAAGTATTTATATAGAAGTAAAAAAAATGTCGTTAGGAATAAATTTTTACTTAATTTAGTTATAAATTTTGTCCGTACATTGTTTTTAAATTTTGAATAAAAGCAAATATAAAATAATTGATTGAAGATATGCTGCATTTGTTATATTCTTTTTTCTGTATGCAAAAAAAAAAAAAAAAAAAAAAAAAAAAAAAAAAAAAAAAAAATTTAAAAATCGCAATTTACATATATACAAATAATTGTAAACAGGGATTTTTTTTAGGGTCCCTGTTATTAAGATTTTATAGTATAAAGGACATTCAATATTTTAATAATGTCTAAGGTCCCTCAAATTGATCGAGAAAAAATTCGACTTCACAGAGAAAATGGTCTTTCACTTCAACCTAGAGAAATTCTCTTAAAACCAGAGAAATTCCCTTAAAACCAGAGAAATTCCCCTCTCCATTCCAGAGAAATTCACTCAAACTCAGAGAAAATCCCCTCTAATCCAGAGAAAATTCAAATTTCTCTGGGTTCATTTTGACCTAGAGAAATTAGACAGTGAGCAATTAGGCAATGAGCAATTATGAGCAATTAGGCAAAACTCATCAAATCATCTTTGTAAATATCAACCAAGCAACAACAACGAAACCTGGAATCTTACAAGTTACAATACATCCATCAATTACAGCAACTTAGCTGACCATTAATGATCTAAAAACCCAATCCAGAAACTCCCTAACAATGCATTTAGGTTCAACCAAAAAAATTAAGTGGACTAGACTCAATTTCTTAGGTGCTCTGGAAAACAAAAGAAAACATTGAAAAATCTGATGATTCAATTTGGGAAATTACAGGTTAATAAGCTTATGGATAGTGTTGAAGCTATATTCATTATGCATTTTTTGAAATCAAACCGAAGTAAAGGGATGAACATCTTAAGACCAAAAGTGAAGAAAGGCATCGGCGGAACCATGTGTGGAGGTCCGATCTGGTGATCATGGCGGCAGATCTGCCGATCTACGAAGTTGATCTGAAGGGAGAGGCGCTGGCAGCGATGGCGCTGGCAGTGGCAGCAACAGTGAAGGAGGCAGCAGTTGCAGCAGAGGTGAAGTGATGAGATCAGGAGAGAGAGAGAGAGAGAGAGAGAGAGAGAGGTGAAGTGATGAGATCAGAAGAGAGAGAGAGAGAGAGAGAGAGAGAGGGGGGGGATAGTGGTGGGATTGATTTGGAAATTTCTCTGTGGTATATATGAGTGTGAGGGTTGAGGACCTTAGACATAATAGAATAATATTGTGGATTTCTTGCATTACTAAATATGGAAAAGGGACCTTAGACTAATTTTCTCATTGTAAACACGGTGCATAGCATGGGTGGAACACTAGTAAAGTAAAAGGAGAAAGGGTTTCTATGTAATATAAATTAGTACATTTGGAATGTTAGGTTTTGGCTTTCAAATTTGTTTTCACTTTATTAAATTATAGATTAAAAAAGAAAAACATAAAACTAAGGTAATTTATATATTTTTCACCTTTAATTTTCACATGAATTTCATTTTAGTCACTCATATTCAAATTGCAACAACCTCTCGTTACTTATCATCAAGAATTTGGATAAAAAGTACTCAAGTCAGAACATTTTAAAGATATTACAAGAGTAATGCTTTTCATTCTTCAACTTTTGCTTAAATTTTATTTTGATCATTTAAAAAATCCCTTTTCCTCATAAGATGAGAGAGTTGGGAATGGGATTGTTGAGGAAACAGTAAAGGCTATGTAGAGAATCTTAACCAGTCTCCCTTCAAACCTATCGCAAGTGAAGGTGGGGAAAAGGGGATTATATTAGCTATCCAAGGCACCATTAACATATAAAATGACTTAAAAAGAGTGTGCAATCAATCTCAGCTGAGAAATTAGTTTTGCAATCCATTTGATCCAATGCACATAACCTATCTCTCTCATTCATCTTTTTCCCCTTCGTATGACAAAGATATTGGATGCATGATTTCTTAAAATTTACATTATATATAACTCTAATACAAACTTAAATTTTAATATAATAATTTATGTTTATTATCATGTGACAACTAACATAGCATTTTTATCTAATTTTGACCAGAAGTTTGCTTTAAGAATGAATTGAAAAAATTTGAAACATGAAAAGTTAAAATAGAAAAAATATAGTAAGTAAAAACTTTAAGAGCAAAATGGAAAAATGACCAATTGGATTTCAATTTTCTAGTTAGATAGTCACATGGCTGGCCAAGAAATATATGAAAGAATCTAAAAAGAAAGAAATCACAAGCTTTGTAAACCTCCTGCATTTGTTTTACAAAATAGTGAAGGAGATACTACAACAATGGAATAATGACCATCAATGTTCACAATTGGGCACCAAAAAAAAAAAAAAAACCCCACTAACACTTAATTTTGAACCTCAACCTAATAATATGGCTTGTACGTCCCTGAACGGAGAAGGAATAAAGCACACGAATCATTTGCGTGCAATCAATCAATTGGTCAATCAATCGATCTTCACTGATGAGTAAATGAGCCTTGTGAACCAGAAGCATGCGTAGAAACCGATGGTACCGGTCAACACGAAGAATGCATACGAACCAATCAGCATGTATCCAAAGTACAATGCCCCAGAAACCGGTTTTGTAATTTCAAGCTTGGTGAAGAAATAGAAAGCAGCATAGAGGAAAAGGTACAGAGCTGAGGAGCCTGATGTCAAGTACGACCTCCACCACCACAGGTAATCTTCGCTGCACAGCTGGAAGTAACAAAGCACGATGGTTATTTCAGCACAGGTGATGATGAGGATGATAAAGACTATGAAGAGGAAGCCGAAGATGTAGTAAAACTGATTCAGCCAGATCGAGGTGAGGATGAAGAAGAGTTCAATGAACACAGCTCCAAATGGGAGAATTCCTCCAATTAGAATTGAGAAGATTGGGTTCATGTACCATGCTTGCTCAGGGATCTGCCTTGGGATTTTGTTTGTCTTCACTGGATCTTCAATTGCTGGTTTCCTGAACCCGACATAGCTGCCCACAAACACAAGTGGGACTGAAATCCCAAACCACAAGAAGACCAGAGCAAACATTGTACCAAATGGCACAGCCCCTGAAGATTTCTGACCCCAGATGAGCACATTTAAGACGAAGAAAATGACAAAGACAGTGGCTGGGAACAAAAAAGCAGTCTTGAGAGCAATTTTCTTCCATTCTGATCCTTTAAACATCTTGTACAAACGAGCAGAGGCATAACCAGCAAACAGTCCCATGAAAACCCAGAGCATGAGCATGGCTGTCATGAGTCCACCCCGATTTGAAGGTGAGAGGAACCCAAGGACCGCAAAGATCATGGTAACAAGAATCATTCCGAAGAACTGAACACCTGTTCCAGCACAGACACACAGCATTTCTGAGTTATTTGGGGGCCGGAAAACATCACCGTGGACTAGTTTCCATCCTGT
The DNA here is from genome assembly GCA_036172215.1 of Camellia granthamiana. NCBI lineage: Eukaryota > Viridiplantae > Streptophyta > Magnoliopsida > Ericales > Theaceae > Camellia > Camellia granthamiana. Next base: position 286,102 of record JAXFYN010000115.1, on the reverse strand, counting down.
TTCTTCTTGGGCCTCCTCTTGGGTCTCAAGTTCGTTGTACTTGGAGATGTCACGATAAAGTGTCCGTAGCATTATCATAGCCACCATGCCCGAGAGAAAGAGAACAATCATCAAGGAATTCACAATTGAGAACCAGTGTATTTGGTCATCACTCATTAGAAGATAGGTGTCCCATCTGGATGCCCACTTGACATCACTCTCCTGTAAGGCAGACATGATGATTATAAGAGTAAGTAACCACCTTACTCTAGGAAAGGCAACAAACTCACCCTAACACAACTTTGCATGAGAGAGTACACACAGTATCTAATAAAATTCATGATTTGTAAATCAACTGTAATTGAGTACCCAAAAATGGTCCCTGATTAGAAATGACCAGTAAATCCTATAAGAAACTGTCACCAGCAAAAAATTCTATTATGTGGAAGAGTAAATCACCTGGAACTCAACATCATATGTGAATATAATTTCTTGTTTCTCTTCAACTTGTTGGGGAGCGTTGTTGTTAGAGACCAGTCGTTTTGCTTGTGGATCACAAGTGGTTAAATGAGTATTCTCAGTCCACTTTCCTTCATATTCATGTTTGATACTGGATACATCAAGAAGCAGATATCACATCACCGTAAGTTCCTACAACAAAGAGGAATCAGTAAAGTAATAAGAAACAAAGGGCCTGACAGGAACCAACCTGAATGGTTTGACTTCAAAGCCCACAATCCTTGCTAAGTCTGTCTGCATGTCTCTATGATACTTGACAGTAAATTTCAAATGGTTGTGTATGAAATTTTTTTCATCCTTGCTCTGCATATAGTTAACAGAAAAACATAAGCACAAAAAATAAAAAAATAAAAAAAGAAGTGCATCCACCACACCTCAAGCCTGTTATGCTTAAATTTGATGTACTTACTCCAGTATAATGCCCTTTAAGCCCAACATGAAATCCCAACTGATATACTGGTGGAGATTCCTGATCAAGCCTTTGTATGGGAACCACTAGAGGAAGGTTATCCAGTATCCTGTCAAATGCATGGTAGATTTGTTAAGGATACATGATCCAACATTATCATAGAAATTAGCGGATAAAGTAAATGGCCATATATAAGAGTACCCTACATGTTGACCCGATACTCATCTTCAATCTTCTCTTTGAACTCCTTTGCAGTTTTGGCATCAAGTGTCAACCGACAGACAATCTTGCACATCTGTGGTTCCCTCATTTTAAACTGCACAAAACGATTCAGCTAAAGAAGTGTAAATAATGAGAAAATAATTAGGCAGACCTCAACATATATATATATACACTAGCAGTCCACACACATGATATATGTGCAACTCAAAAAAAAAAAAAAACAAAACAAAATAACACTAAGAATAATGACAGAGAAAAATGCACATCAATAAGAGCCTTTATTATTAAACTCACGGTCACAGTTCGAGACCCGTCCTCTTTGCATAATTTTTACAAAAACTCCAAATATAGGGGTATTTTGGAAAAACTAAAAATATGAGACACATTTGTGTCAACACCACCAGCAGCCTTCACTTTATAATAGTATAGAAGATTGATAGTTACATAGATAACAAACTGACCACATAAGCAGAGTTTTCAATACGATCACCACGCAGTACTTCCCCAAGATTCTCTCTGCTGTCAACTATGGTTTCGGGATGACAGTAAGGAAGAGAATAATACGAGTAAGGAAGCTGAGTCTTTGTAGAGGTCAATTTATTCACTTTCACATTCAACAGATCACCCTGCATCCGAGACAAGCAAACGTAATTTTAGTAAATGTCCCAAATGGAGCCTCAAACGTCTTGAATCTTGATGCATATAAAAGAAATAAATGCAAAACAACCAAGGATTCAATGCAGGAGATAGCCAACATCACGCACAATCAACAAAATACATGCTATATTGACTGATCCAATCCAACCATGATGGAAGGAAGCACGATTATATAATTCATAATGGAAAGCATTGTTTCGGTTGATAACTGATCCCAGTTTGGACATCACTGTTTTCAAGCAAAAAAACTTCCTACTACAGACACCAGTTATGGGTTGATCAGACAGCGACAAGACCCATAAAATGCAACTTTTTTGAGGAATGAGTACAACCAAAGTTTCACGCATACATTCTATGGGACACAAAGCCATAGGTTAAAATAAATTTTTTAAAAAAGGAAAGAAAATCATCAAAGATAATCCAACAAACAGAGTTTCTATGTAACATGACACCCACACACTCTTCATTCATGGTGAGTTCCTATGTCTTAATAAATTAGGTCGGCTAGAACATCCCTTTTGATGGGACAGTAGTGAAGCAATACAAGAGCAATTATTGGATTAAAACAACCTGTAGTAAATAAATATATCGTTGATAAAAGAACAGCCATTTACAATGAGCAGTAATGAGAAACAGGACCATACATGATTGGATCCCGATCTACCCTTTTACTATAGGTTTGCAGAGCCTTTTCTCGTACTTGCTAGGCCTTTACAGCAGTTATTTTAAGTTTCTTTCATTCATGATTATACTTGCAATTTATTTTCTTTTTTTAAAGAATAAAGATGCATCCATTAATATATAGTGAAGTCATGGCACTAGCATGGGCACAGAAACCCTGTCAACACTTAAGAAGGAGAATACTAACCCAAATTCCCCAAAAATAAGGAAAAAGTAAGCGCGTGCACACACACACACACAAAGAGAGAGAGAGAGAGTTAAGAAAAATTACTAGAAAATAATTTGAGATTTTAACTTATAAAAGGAGAGGGTTAGGGCCTTCCCAAATTTGCATTTTCATTAGGAGAAAAAGCCTTCAATAAGGTAAAATAATTTCCTCTTGTATTTGACTTGTATTGAGAAGTCTCTTACCCGCTCTCTATCCACTTCAGTACATTATGGTTTTATTACTAACATAAATTCAATGGAAAAATATCATTCATAAACAAACTAGGTGCAGTGCTGCTGCCCCCAGCAACCACACTTCCAGCGTTTAACCCCATCTTATCAGCAGGTGTTATGTAACGGTTGTGGCCATTACGCAACGATTGTAGCGGGTAGGCACTACTTGTTACACCTGCTTTTGTGGTGTGACGGAAATTCACAAGTGTAATGGCCATTACGGTGTCATATAACGACCGTAACAGTACCGTAACGGCTGTAACAGGCCTTTACACACCGTTACACATTTTGCACATATTCTTTTCAAAAAAAAAAAAAAAAAAATCAAAAGCTTACACAATATTATACGTCACAAACTCTATATTACATACTCCCTTTGTCCCATTTTATTGGTCGATTATTCTATTTTTTATTCTCCCAAAATGTATGTCCACTTTGAAAAATCAAAACTTTAAATTTAAAAGTTTCCAAAATTATCCCTTATAAAGTAATTATAAATATATTTAAAATGAGAATAGAAGGGTATTTTTGAAATTAATCCTTTAAATTTGAATTCAAAGTGGAGGGAGTAACAGTTAATAACAAAATAAATAAAAATAAGCAATGCAATATGGATTTATGACATATAAAGTCATTAACTATTGAAATAAAATATAGAAAGCTCCATTTATAGTGATTTAAAAATATGAAATATATTAGATCATACTTAAAAATTAACAAAAAATGATAAAAATTTATTTTAAACCCCAATAAATGTGATGTGATTCTGAAATAAAAATAAGTGTATCAGTAACTTTTTTTCAAATTATGCAAAAAATAAAAAAATTCACTGTTCCAGTTATCACAACAGTTACGCTACGGTTTTTATACTCCGCAACCGCATAGTCGCCACCGCAACAGTTACGACGACTGCAATCGCTTTTTGAAACCTTGGATTGACATCAAATATGTAAGACATTCCATTCCATTCCACTCCACAATAAAGTTCAACAAATTAAGCTTGATTGACAAGCTAAGAAATACGGACACTTCTAAGAAGGTGGCGTACCTGTGTCTTGTCTGTGCCAGACACCAACACTTGTTGGACACTTCCCAACATGTGTCTAATACTCGTTAAAACGTGTTGCATTTTTTTAAAGTTTTTCAAAACCGGACACCCTTTGGATACTCAGAAGACACACGTATCTATTGCTTAAACACACCTATCTACCGATTACACACATAAAACTAATTATAAATTTAAACTAAATAACTTAGAATACAATAATAAAAGAAAAAATAATGTAAATTTATAAAATAAGTATTATATTACATTTTTTTAGTTATCTTATGATATATAATATATACATATAATTATATATTTCATGCGTATCCCCCAAGTGTCGTGTTTTGCATTTTTTAAAAATTAGCGTATAAACGTGTCCGTGTCATGCCACATGTGCATGTCCATGTCCGTGCTTCTTAGTTGAGAAGGTATTCGGCGAAACTTAGTTGATGCTTAAAAAAGCCATCTTAAAACCAGCTTCCAAAAAGTTATTTTTTTACTCTTATTTTGAGCTGAAAAAGGAAAAAAAGCAAAAACCCTGAAATTTTTTTTCCCCAAACCCTAACTTCTCAAAGTACAACTGGATAAGCATGAAATTTAAAATTTTAAGCTAAATACCCTTCAAATAATTTTTTTTTTCAAATGGGACCCTAGTCTTCTTGTACTTCCTAGCTTGGTGCATGCATCCACAATTTACTAAAACAAATTAGTTGTTATCTCAAGAACCAAAAATTTAGAAAAATTTACCGGATAAATAAAATCTTACAAATTGTAAGTTGTGATGATGCTCCTTTTCTTTTGTGTTGGTGTTCACATTATTGTTTATGGAACATAAAAGTATTTATAAGTGAAATCATGTCTAAGTTCAGGCCCTTATGCAGAATACATTAGTAATCATCTCTCATAGCACCTCTACAACGCTTTGTTAAAGTCACAAGTCACAATCTGCCATACGAAAGATCACAAAAGATATTGCCTTGTTTCAATGGCAATACTTGACATTAGGGGTGCAACTTGAGCAGGAGCAGAGATTGAGGGATTGCCAAGGCCCAACTCGAGTTGTGTTGAGAGTTACCAAGGCCCACCATTCCAATCCGAGCTTATCAGCCCAAGCCCAATACGAGCTCAATAAATTGAAATTAGGTTAGACTCGAGTTGTCCACAAATATTCGGCTCAGTATTTTTTTAATTTTTCTTTTCCGGTTAGGCTAGGTTATTTTTTTAACCAATGTTTTAAAGTTATTAATTTAATTTTTTAGGCTTTTATTATATTACTCTATGTATGGGCTTTGTGGAGATGCTTTTTTTTTTTTTTTAAACCTTTTGTTAATTTGGTTTTTTAATAGCCAACAATAAAAAGGACCAAATTCAATTATAAAAATCCTATGGCAAATAATTTTTTTTGCAAATCTAACCAAACTCATCCCAAGTAAATTGCTACAAATCTTTATGACAAAATAGAAAATGCCAATGACCACCCATCAGTCTCGATGTAAAAGTAAAAAATGTACAGTAATTTGTAAAAAATATATAAAAATATTTTAAAGTGTATATTTATATGTGAAAAGTGCACAAGATTCTAACTACTTCGACATTCTTTACCCCTAAAAAAATAAAAGAGCATAACCTAGAGAACATACATACAAGTATATTCAATATTATATATATATATATATGTAGAATTCGGGCTTGGGGTTGTCGGCTTGTGCAAGGTGTCTGCCCAGGCTCAACCCAAATTTAATTCAACCTTGAAAATTGATTCCCAGACCCAGATTGAGTCCAATATTGTGTTGTTCAAACCCTAAAAGAGTTGAGGTTGTGCTCTAACCGCCTGAGTTATCTTGAAATTACACAAGTTTTAAATCATACGATGTACATACAATAAGAACAGATCTAGTAAGGGACAAGTGGGGATCGACATTTGACAAATTTCATTTTTACTAAAATTTTGAAATTGGGCCACTGAAAATTATATAGTTTTTATTTTATGACAACAAAAATCCTTGCCCTGCCCTGTAAACATTGCACAATAGCTAATCAACACTTTGGCACTCCATGAACACAATAAAACCCATTAAGAAATTAATTGAACAAGTGCATACTCCAATTAAATCCAGAGTAGCAACTTTTCACATCAATCAAAAGCCATAGGCAACAACAATAGAGATAACGTGAGATCACTACCATCAGAGATCTGAGAAATAGATGCAGATCAAGTACTCTCGAAACAGAAACAGAGCAGAGAAGGAGCAGAATATGGAATCCTAGACCATACTGACACATAGTGAATTCAAAACGAGAGAGAGAGAGAGAGAGAGAGAGAGAGAGAGACCTTGTCAAAGTCCTGGGGAGCGACACCAGGAAGGTAGAAGGAGTAAGCATTGTAGGTAAAAAGCAGAAGAACGATCGCCGAGATCAATGAACGAAGCGCCGAGGATCCACGAGCTCCCATGGTGTTTGTGGTTCCTTGGGAACTCTGCAAAACAGAAAACAACAGAATGATCCAACAAACAAACAAAACTGAGAGCGAGAAAGCGAAACTGCACCTCAATTGGGCCACAACAAGAAGGTAAGTTTTTTTAAAAAAATAAATTATTATCAGGTATTAAAGGGTTATGAAAAAAAATAGGAATAATTACATTTTACTTCGATGTGGTTTTGGTTTTGCACATTTACATATTATCTCTTTGACGTTTATAAATGTACTCATAATTTTCTTGTGATTTTGACGGATGTGCAAAAGTGACGGAACGTGGTGGAATTATTGAAAAGATTAGAATACCCTTAGATATTTATAGTGGTTATATGCTACAGTTTCTTCAGTTACTTGATTATGATTTTGAGAGAAAGAGAGAGAGAGAGAGAGAGAGATACACATGGGTTAGGATTTGAAAGGATTTCCAAATCGAATCAGTAACAATTGATTGAAACTATAAAGAATCTACTTTTGGAAATTTTACTCCAGGAAATAATCGAAGAATCCTAAATTTATTGAATGTTCGATATTTTGTGTGAGTATTTGAAGATTTGATTACTATTTGTAAATTTATTGTATAATATGTTTGAAAAATTACTTCTCTAATGTTTGATGTTTGATGTTTGCAAATAAATAAATTAAAAAAAGACTTTATTGGTAAGATTTTGTTTACGATGTATTTTTGTTAGCTTTTTGTTAAGGTTGTTGCCTTTTTGTTAGCTTTTTGGTAGAGTTTGTATTGTGTGTGTTGGCTTTTTTGGCTTTCCAAGGTTAATAATGTAATTTTAAGCGTGCTAGTAAGGATCAATCAGTTCTTACAGAATATTAATTGTCAACCAATTATCAGACGATTGTGTTTTAGTTCTCTCAACCTCAATGAAGAGGACTTTTACTAATGGCTTGTTTAGGAGAATTTAGTAAATAACAACAAAAAGAATAATTTTTAGAATCTGAATTTCATTAAATAAAATAAAAAACTTACAATGATTTAACCCAGCCTCGTAGAGGTTTACAGCAATAAGCTATTTGAAACTACTCCTAGGAATGAAGTGTAGTACAAGAATTAAAGTGCAGAAATGTAAAGAACTGTAAAAACTGGAAAGAAAAACGAAGTAAATAAACTGGTTTTTTGATCTAAGTCTGGATCCTTCATTCCGGGGCCTTTTCTGCTATTTATAATTTCCAAGGATAACCGTCGAAGTGGGCTTTCAACCATCGAAATGTCCTCCCATGATTGCTAAACATGCTTTCTCACAGTCAATCCCACTTCGCCACTCTTGCAATTAAGCTTTCCTCTTGATTTTGAATTTAAACTTTTGTGAGTAACCGTTAGGCCATATCATCTTGTATTTTTCCGCTGATCCAGTACTACGCAGATCCTTGATTACCAATGCTAACTGCTACGTGTTTGATTTCAATTGAAGACTTGAATTACCTCTCCATGTTGCCCTCATCTCACTACGTGTTAAGCTGTAATTGGCCCATACAAAATATGCAGCCAACATTACCCCCCGCACTACTACACCCAATACTTGGTGATATTAGTGAACTAGTGCAATCCACCTACGTTCTAAGACGTGCATGGACTCTGTGTATTCTGGTAGCATAACCGCTTTTTGAATAATGAAGCTGTGAACTTCATTAAATCCTTGTATCTTGCACTTCCATTCTTTGAGTAGACGAAAAGACTGGTGCATCCCAAATGGCCAATCACACCTTCTCCTACATTGATCGAGCATACGAGGAGTCTATGAAAAATGATTTATGACAACCCTCACCTCTGATTACTGCTAAACTATGACTGAACATGATAAGTAACTGATTAGGATGAAATCCTAAACTGATTGCATGAGTATGTTGCTTGATTGCATTTCTATCTATTTATCAATTGATTGATCTGTTCATGTTTTAAGTTTTGAACTGCAAATTGAAGGCCTTATCGGCGTCCGAATCTGAAATTGATTGGTATTTTATGCTAATTAGGATTTATGTGATTTTATGGTAGATTTAATTGAAATTTGATTTGGTGTGATTAAATTAGATTAAATAAAGCTAAATCACATTGGTTCAAGTTATTTACGAAATTGCCATTGAGTGGGTGATTCTAGGCTAACTCATCTTCACTTCATACACATTTGACATAACATTTCTTCAGCCTTCCTAGACCAAACGTGAGAGAGAGCTAGAGAGTTGGAAGAAAAATTGAGTTCACCTAGATTGGTTTGAAACTTACAAGATTTGGAAGAGAATTGCACATTTGAGCTATCATACCTTGAATTCAAGACCTAAGGTAGAGATTTCATCCTCTCATTTGTGAATTTGAGTTGTATCTTGCATGGTTCATGGTAATTTAGAGTTTAAAGTCAAGAATTGGTTTAAAGAGTTGAATTTGAGAGTGAATTCATGCATGCATGTACACATTCTTGAGTTTTGAGATCTTTTCCATGAAATTTGCTACATGCATGTTCATGGTTTGATTATAGTTCAAGAATTCATCATGTTTTGGAAGGATTGAGTTATTTGACCATGTATTTGAAGCTTTGAATTTAATTGAATACATGCATGTTGTGTTTGAGCTTTGTTCTTGAAGTTTATTTGAAAATGGTGTTCAATTGACTCATCCTTGGGCTTTGATTTCTCAAATTGATCTTCAAAACATGTTATATTATGGGTTTAAAGTGTTTTTCCAGAAAATTGGCCCAAGAGGATCGAATTTGAGGCTTTTAGAGTTGAGTTTTGTGCTTGGGGATGAATCTGGAAATTCCAGATTTTGGACCCACGCTCGAGTGTAGGAATTAACGCTCGAGCTTACCCTCTGAGTTGTGCACTTTAGCTCGAGCGAGGAAAGTCGCGCTCGAGCGTGAAATGCATACACCTAGAAATTCTTTTGTTTTACAGTCCGCTCGAGCGAGAGAGTTCACGCTCGAGCGAGGACCTGAGTCTCACGCTCGAGCGGAGGTCGAGCGTCCGTTGAGCGTGAATTACATGCATCCAGTACTTTTCTTGAAGTTTACAGTCCGCTCAAGCGAAGGAAGTCACGCTCAAGTGGAGCTCCTTTGTCTGCATGTCCGCTCGAGCGTAGAAAGCCACGCTCGAGCGAGACCCCTACTTTCTAAAAATTTTGAAAAGTGTTTTAAAGTACATCTTCGCATCCTCTTTCCATCCTAGGCATTCCTAGGCCATGTTTAAGGCATCTTAATGAGGATATTGATGTAGAACCACACCGAGTCAAGATAGGGACTAAGTTGTTGATTCCCAAGTGTGTAACTTAGTGTGTGTTTGTTCTGTAACTGTGTAGGGTTGGCATCTGAGGACGCTCATTAGCTGCTTATAGCCTAGTGCTCTGTGAGTAACAATGTTGTAAAGATATGTTCAATTATGATTATTTTTCTGAATGATCAACTGTTCTGCTTACTGAAATGTTATTGTTTAATGAATGAATGTTTGTCCTATTTGTAAACTGTAACCGTGGCATCCATAGCAATTTACTGTTACTGTACTGTTACTGCTACTGTCACAGAGATCTTTGTCAGTTCCCATGTTTGGAACCATTACTGTTTACTGTTATGATGGCCATCAACTAACTGCTCGGTCTGTTAAGACCTACTGTACTGTTTTGCTATGGAATGCACCACATATGACTGCTATGGTTTCTAAGTGACTGATATGACTGTTTATTTACTGAAAGGACATTCATTCTTAACCTCTTTACACAACTGTTATTCACTGGGCTTTAGCTCACTGCTTATATTTATATGTAGGTGTCCAGGCACCGGATCGGAGTTAAGAGCGTTGGGTTAGCTCCATTTTTGTCAAGCCAACCATCGTGCCTCACTTCGAGGTTCTATGTCAGTCCAAGCCAGGGCTCTTTAGGGTGTCTCAGTTCACCCTTTTGCTTCTGTTCTGTAATACTATTTTAGACTTGTACCGTACAGTTTGATGAAGGGACTTGGTCCCTAACCTGGATGTTTTGTGCACCTGTTATGTATATACTGTTTTGGTTTTGAATGTGAATATGTTCGGAAAAGTTCTTTTGCATTCAGACTGTCACAGCTTATTGGACACATTTTATTTACTGTTTTGGCTTCCGCCAGCCCCTTACTCTGTATTATTGTCATTACTGTTAAGCTGGCCTTTGGTAATCACGGATTACTGGCCAGTTACGATGCTAAACCCATAAGGGTGGGTTTGGGTCGTGACATGATTATAGGCCTCGAAAGAATCTCAATGCATTTATTGATTACACCTATCCGCCTCCATTTAAGCAAGTTATGGAAGCTTTTGCAACGTACCAACCTTTAGACCCAAAGTTTGCCAACTACGAACCCTTGGATCAAGCATTTGTAAAAATGGATTTTGAAAACTCTTCTTCTACCTCACCATCCTCTGCATGGGACATAGCTGTTTCTTCCTATGCCCCACCACCCCCTGCATGGGACATAACTGCTCATTCTTCCTCCAGGTCTACTGGTTGTAGAAGTTGGCCAGAACCTGATGAATCCAAACTAAGAGCGCGAATTCACCATCGATTTGTCGAATTCGCTAATCCTCTGTCTATCACTCCTTCTGCTCGGAGCTCAGTGGTTTACCCCTATGTACCCATTAATCATCGACGCAGTCTAAAGGACAACTTACTTGTGGCGTGGTACACATCTTCTATGCCCACGAAGATAGTGCGAGAAATTCCTCATCCAGAGGAAGCACAAGGATACAATCCGTCATTCTTGGCCAAAAAGGCAAAACTTTGCTCTTCTAACTGGTTTGATTGTGTGAATAATCCCCAGTTCCCCTCTTCCTTTGGGATGGACCCTCCTGTGCCTCCTCTTCCTTAGAATCCTCACTGGATGGAGAAACTGAAACTTACTCTCTTTGAGAATCAGTTTCTTCCTTCCTACCAACCTCCAGATTTTCCCACTGCATTTGAGCGATATCAAGCTCAACTTTTGCTTGCAGCCTTTTCTCACTTGCCCTTCAATGTTCTTGGAGATGAGACTCATCTCAAGAACTTCCGATGGGCTTGTGACATTATGACTCGGGGTCATGTTCTTAACCCCATTGCTCAAGTAGAGCTTTAAGCTTTTTTGGATCAACTCTCGCTTTTTCTCCATTGGTACCAAATTTCTTTGGCTACCACTAATTCTTTGGACAAAATCTCGGCCAAACGAATTTAAACCAAGTACGAGGCAGAGAATCTTATTGACGAATATAATGACTTTAAGAATAAGGATTCTACATACTCAGATGATCTAGAGATGGACGAAATGGAACAAGGATTGAAGGAGATAGAGTTCGAAATGAAAGCTGAACAGGTTTTCTATCAAATAAGAACATATTAACTACAGTAACCCAGCTTAGATAGGATAGAGGATAGAATAAAGAAGGAATATAAATTTATTGACCACTGCTAGAACAAATTTCATGACCTTGTTATTCTTTCTATTCCTTATTTTTATGAGATTGAATTTGTAGCCAAGAAAGCTTTCTAATGTAATTATTTACATATCAATAAAGCTAGGTTTTTCTTTCTGCATTCGGCATGATCTGGTTTTATGTTCCAATTGTATGCTTGGTTGTATGATTGATATGACCTTGCTTCTTACTATGTTCACAAAAAACTTCGAATCAATCAAACTTACTCTCAAAGTGTGGAAACAGAATTTTTTCCTTAAGGAAGACAACTTTTGCCTTAAGCTTCACATTCCAATTATATAATTAACATAATATGCATAACCAATCAGCTTCGAATTTAAACATTTTTGCTTCAAAGAACAATCTACGTGCTTCGAAGTATGGAAACTTCTCTTAGGAATTATATTGCTTACTTCTTAAAGAGTGAGCCCTTTTGGGTTTCTTCACTACTTGACCAAATACTGGTTTTGCAACTTCGAAGTCTAAAACAAACAAATTCTAGCTGCAGAGCACTTCAAAGTTTACTTTGAAGTATTTTATCTTTACAAGAAACCTAATAGCAAGTCACCAATCCCTTTGAAGCAGACAAAACCCAAGCGTTCTTGTATTTTTAAACATAAAATGTGCTTCGAAATCAATTACCTGCTCTCGAAGCCTTAGTTGATCGTTTGACATTTGGCTTTGGAGCCAAATCTTGACTTTCAAAGCCAAATATTTATTTTCGAAGCCAATTTAATTGTTTAAGATATGTCTTCCGCCCAAACAATCAACCTTGAGAGAGACTTTTCACATTGCACTTTCAGGACCCTCACAAATTTTAGAACAAAGTCTTAAACTCATATGGGTTCCAACATCAGCCAAACAATCTATCTCGGTTCTTTTTACCCATTTAGACAGATGGGGCATCCTTCAAACAGAAAGGTTCAAAACCCTCTCCCTTTGCGCTTTTATCTTACTCGTTTGCCGAAAACACAAACCCTTTCATTTCTACTGCTCTCTCCTCCTCTTTACTCTTTTCTCAGCTTCATCCTTCGAAAACTCTTGCTAATGGCTTCTTCCTCCCTAAAAGTACCAGTTAAGGAGTGGGTGAGTCCATCATTGGCTTTAAAGAGGTGTATCGATGAAGAGATATCCAAGCTCAGAGCTGGTGAATTGAGTGCCATAGATGGTCGCCTCTTTATTCCTTGCCATAATGAACAATAGGAATACATCTTAGGACCCATCTTCAGAGAAGCCCCAGCTCAACTTCCTGCTTTGTATCCTCGTCTACAGGATCACTGCCTGCTCTACGAAGGGGGTTTTGATTGGGGAAGTTGGAGGATAAACCGCTCCCACCGCTGCTGGCCTACATTGAGGGTTGAATGGGAGGAGTGGTATGATAGAGTTATGCCAGCCAGAGAATCGGATCTACAAGAGCTCTGTATCCTTGATGCCTCTCGCCTTTCCAAGTTTATTATCCCTGAGGATCCTTTTTTGATTCCTGCAGCCCTTTGTTTCTGGAATTTGGCTTTTAATTTTTTTCAGTTTCGGTATGGTATAATGGCTCCCACCGTTCTTGATATTTGCCATCTCTTAAGGCTCTCACCATTTGGTAATCCCTTTCGCCTAGTTACCCAGACCTTCTGGTAAACTTCACCATTCCATCCTTGAACTCTTCCTTCAGTGATTTTGTAAAATTTGATAACAAGAAGGTAGGTTCTGTAGAAGATCAAGAGTTCTTTTCCTTCATTCTGTACTGGTTATGCAAATTTCTCTTTTGCACTTCATCTTAGCGGATTATGCCTGAGTTTGCCCCACTTGCCAAGACTCTTGCCTCAAAGAAGATGATAGCCTTGGCTCCTTATGTTTTAGGCCATGTTTATAGAGCCTGCTCCCAATTTTACAAGAAACCTCTGGATGTTAGCCAATGAGGCCCTCTATAGGTATTGCAACTCTGGCTCTTCGCATATTTTACTGGTCTACATCCCAAGTGCTTAAGATTTTTGGTGCAAGAACCCACTACTTTGCCAGGATTTCTTTATACCCCTCCAGCTTTGCCTACTATTTTACTTTCTTTTATCAACTCCCAATTTCTCCACTTCCTTCCTTCTTTTGCCCCTTTGAAACTAATACAGGACCAGGCTGGCTTAGGGCATTTTTAGCTGATAGGGAGTGCTCCAATTCATTACACAAGGATATGTACGCCTCTATCTTGTTGCTATGAGAGGTCTTCATTGGTACTTTGAATCTTCGAGCTTACAAATGTATATCTGAAGTTTACTGTCCTTCCGAATTTGCCAGGCAATTTGGGTTTACTCAAGGAATCCCTGTCCCTCTTTGTAGCCTCTCCAATACCAATCTCACAGTCAAAGACCTGAAGGTATCCAAAAATAAATTGGAAGAAGCAACATTTAAATTGCTACAAGAGTTGAGTGAGTTTTAATTTACCCCTTTTACCCCATATGTCACAGCTTTGAAAGATTTCAAAATTGGTGGACAGCCAATATGGAGGTGCTCCTGGCAATACCTCCCAAAGATCCGCTAGTGGGACTAGATGTGCCCATTCAAGCCAAACCCCAAAAGGCTAGGACCACTATTACAATCTCTACTGTCCCTGCTATCCCAGCTCTTACTTCTGCTGTCACAAAGACTACTCTTGTTGCCTCTCCTTCTTCTCTTAGAGTCACCAGGGCTGCTTCGAAGAGAGGCATGCATTTTCATTTTTTCCCTTCTCTTCTCTCTATGATGTTTATAAGGTCTTGTTCATCTACTTATGGCTTTCTTTTTTAATACAGGAGCTTCATAAGTAGAATCTTCTCAAAGAGTTTAGGCTTTGAATGTCCTTAAAGGCAAGCAACAACAACAGAGGAAAAGAAGACTTTTGCTTGATCCTGAGGAGGAGATACCTGAAACTCACTTGGAAGAGGCAGAAACAGAAAAAAAGAAAGAGATACCATTGAAAGAAGGAAGAAAATGACAATTTCTCCCTCTGACCTTATTAGGGACTCTAGTCATGAAGTAGCTACCAAAGTAGTAGAAGAGGACCACTCCAAAGAAATCATTGTATTTTAGAGGTCTGAGAAGAGGAGACAACAACGAGTACTAAGGGATGAAGCTGCTGCTGCTGATGCACTCCAAAGAAAAGCTGCAAGGAGACAACAAACTGTTAAACATTATGCCCTTCGCAGTTCTCTAACCATTGCTACCACTTCTGAAACTGGTAATTTCCTTTTGTGTCTTTGGTAATTTCCTTTCCCAAGTTTTCAGTAATGAAACTTAACATTGCTTCATATTTCTTATTTTGCAGCAACAGTTATTCTACCTCCTCCTTTGATAAGGGTTTCTTCTGTTAGATTTTTATTCTTGGCAATCCCGGTTGACAAAACTCCTTTCAGTTGTACTTGTTTTCGCACTTTTTATTTCAGTGAGACTATGAGTGTTTAGATGCGAATCTAACCGGAATTGTGCCTTGCAGAGAAGTTTGTGATGTTAATACTTTCAAGATTGCCACTTCGCTGATTATGATGGGGATCGAGCTGCCCGGTCAGCTCGCGGGGGTCGAGGGGGCAGCGCCCAGGCGGGGTCGAGGGGTAGCGCCCTCGAAGCAAAATGCAAAAATGCATTCAAAGTTGCCTGTCCGCTCGAGCGGACATTCTCCTGCTCGAGCGGAGAATGCTGGGTTTTAGAAGTTTGTTCGCCTGCAAAAATACTGGATGTTGTTTTTTCCCGCTCGAGCGGAATTTTCCGCGCTCGAGCGGCCAATCTGACACTCGAGCGGAGATCGCGGGACAAATTTCTATAAATACGTGTTTCAGTCCAAATCTAGGGTTGTCCCTCCAAATCTTCTTCTTGGGTTCTAGGGTTTATATCTGGGGATATTTTGCTAGTTTTCTTTGATGTTTTGATTAAGTATTCAACTCATGGTTTAAAGAGTATACATCAAAGGATTATTTGTTTGCTCTACACAAAAGAAAGAGTTGTTCTTCGGTGGATTCTGAAGAATTCGAGCCTGAAACTTTGGTGGATTCTGGAGTGGCTCATCGTCAAGCCAATTCCGAGGTGAAGACGGGGTTGGAAGAGGCACATAGGGGTTGGTTCAATTCAGGCGTGGATTCGCTAGGTAATTGAGAGTATACCTATGTAATTCTTTTATATCTTAGTGGATTGTTTTGTGGCAATTGCCCGTGGTTTTTTTTATCACAATTGGAGGTGTCCAATTGTGGTTTTTTCACGTAAAATCGTTGTGTCGATCTGTCTTGATTGTTTGATTGGGATTGTTGTTTACTGCTTAAAATTGATACATAATCACAAATCAATATCTAGGGGATTTCTAGATTTTTCAATATTCTTGTCTGAAGTTAAAAGACCATTAGAAGCAACCTCTAAAAGGAGGAAGAAAATTGACACTAAAGTGCCTTTAAGTGTAGAGCCCATCTAGGCAATACTTCCACTTCCTGGTCCTACACTTTTCATACCTTTTTTGAGGCAAAGTATTCCTATATCTTTATCCTTTGGCTTAACTCCATATCTTCCTCATCTAACCTTTACCTCAGCCCAATTTACTCTCTTTACAATCCTGGTTGCTCCTTTCCCACTTGAGGAGATCCCAGTTACCACTTCATTTTCAGTGATAGCTGATACTCCCAAAGAAGATACTGGTAACTCACCAATTCTTTGTCCACCATCACTATCCAGCTCCAGTCCGTACTTTCTTGACTTACTAGTGGCCAGGACTATAGACACTGCTAGGGACACTTCATCCTCCTCTCCTATCCTTATGCGACCATCTCTTCCTTCCATTAGAGACCTTTCTGCACCTTCAATGTTAATGGAAAAGATGGACATTTTTTAAGCTAGGCTGGCTAGCCTTTTTGACATATCTCCTACCATTCCAGCAACCAATAATGAAACTGAGCCATTAGTTCTGGCTAACTTTCTCTTGGAAATTTTTGAGAGCTCTACAAAGTAGGGCTTCTTTACCTCCATTGGACTTGGGCACTTATTTGGAATTGCTAACATTATTCTCAAGGATTCCATTCGAAGCCTTATAAAGGCCTATCATAAAGAATGGTTTTCTCCAATGCTGCAAGGTCATTGAGCAATCCAACCTGGCTATTTCAAGTCACTTATTCCAAGCAGCAGCTACCATAGATTTTTATGTCAACATTTGCCATATTGCCAAAGCTGCAGAAGAGAAGTTATTAAAAGACAAGGAATTTGTTTCCCATATGCATGCTGAGGTGTCTGAATTGAAAGGACAACATTCCTCTGCTTCTCAATTTCGAACCTAGCTCTTGGAGAAGAAGGCTCAATTAGA
Organism: Camellia granthamiana; assembly: GCA_036172215.1. NCBI lineage: Eukaryota > Viridiplantae > Streptophyta > Magnoliopsida > Ericales > Theaceae > Camellia > Camellia granthamiana. The sequence goes on along the minus strand of JAXFYN010000115.1, from coordinate 268,968 downwards.
ACAAGAGTTGTTAGCAGTTAATCTAGCTTTGGATCGAACTACTATAAAGCTGCAAATCACCAATCAAGGGTTAGCTGATCGAAGGCAGGACATGGCTACAACCATTCAATTGTTCTTATCCTTTAGGAGTAGAGAATCAATTATAAGGAAACAACTGAAACATTATACTGAGTTTTGGGCCAATTTATGGCTGCATGTACTAAACTCTATATGAAATGAAATCCTTATTTATTGTTTAAGTGTTTAATGTTTTTTGTGTTTATTTTGATTTAGCATTTCTCACACTCCTTGTGTTTCTTAAATAATTGGATAATAAGGTTTCAAGTACTTGCCATTAATTTTCTTAGGATGCACATATCCATTCAAATTTCTCAAATGGTATGCTCTCTCAGGCAAGACTCTTTGAATTTGATATGGTCCTTCCTAATTAGGTGACCATTTGCCAAACTTATAGCTTTTAATTCCTATTGGAAGTATTGTCTTCCATACCAAATCACATTCATCAAAGCTAATGTGCTTAACCTTCTTATTGTAGCTATTGGCTGCCTTTTTCTTTTGGAATAGAATATTATTTAGTGCAAGAATTTAAGCTTCATCTATGCTCTCTAAATCCAAAAACATGCTTTGATGGTATTGCTCAGAAGTTAACTGGTCCTGGCATTTCACTCTCAAAGACTTAATGTTAATTTCTATAGGCAATACTACATCATGTCCATATACTAAAACATAAGGAGTTACTCCTGTACTTGATCTTGGAGAAGTCCTATAAGCCCATAATATATCCAACAACAAATTATGCCAATCCTTAGGATTGTCTTCCACAACTCTTTGTATTCCTTTTTTCAAGGGCCTGTTGGATGATTCTGCTTGACCATTTGCTTGTGCATAGTAAGAGGTGGAATTAACAAGACTAATTCCAAATTCTACTATGAAAGACTTTACAATTTTTCCATCAAATACAGTTCCGTTATCTATAGTTATGGTCTGTGGGATGCCAAATCTGTGGATTAGATCTTTAATAAATCCAATAACCTCAGTTTGATCCGCAACTTTATATGGTTTAGCCTTAACCCACTTAGTGAAGTAATCTGTAGCCACTAGGATAAAACAATGGTGCTTTGAAGAGGGTGGATGTATTTTGCCTATCATATCCATAGTCCAACCTCTAAATGGCCAAGGCTTCACCATTGCATGTAAATCAGTTATTGGTACATGTCTTATCATGCCATGCTTTTGGCATGCCTGGCAACCTCTAGCATACTCTATACAATCTTTAAAGATGGTTGGCTAATAGTAGGAATGTTTTCGAAGCAACCATCTCATCTTCACACTAGGCTGATGGGGACCACAAATGCCTTCATGAACTTCAGCCATGGCTGTCAATGCTTCCTTTAGCCCTAGACATTCCAATAACAATCCATCTGGTCCCCTTTTGTAAAGAGCATTACCATACACTATGTATTGCATAGATGGTAATTTGATTTTTCTGCTGGCTTTCGAAGATGGGCCAGTTAGGTACTGTGTTATTGGATGCCTATAATCTTGATCCTGTAAGTCATTATGATTGACTTCTAACACCATCTTCCTGTTAGCTAAATATGGTATTAATTTTTGATATGTTGCTTGACTTATGTTCAATTGAGTGTCATCCCTTTTTTTGAAATTCAAAGCCTTCTGAGCTACATCATTGGCTTTGTTATTTATGAACCTTGGGATATAAGTCACATTTGCTATCTGAAATTGAGAAAGCAAATGTAATGCAACAACATAGTATGGCAACATGCTTGCACTTTGACATTTGAAAATTCCTTTCACTTGGTTGACCACCAATTGAGAATCTCCAAATATATCAACTGCATGAGCTTGTAATCCAATAAGCATTTCCTGTTCCATTATTAAAGCTTCATATTCAGCTTGATTATTGGAACAAGTAGTTTCATCCACTGGAGGCTTGTGTGTGGTTTCTACCCTCTGTGGTGACTTAATTACAACACCAATTCCAATCAGACCATTGGCCTTTGACCCGTCGAACCACATCTGCCATGGCTCAACATTGATCATACCAAGATCTATTATCTCTTGGTTTTCCGTTTGACATGGTTGATCTGCCAAAAAGTTAGCCAAAACTTGTCCTTTTAGTACCTTTTGGGGGACATATTCTAGATGAAACTCTAACAAGGCTAATATCCATTTGCCAATTTTTCCTCTCAACATTGGCCTAGATAACATATACTTAACCAAGTCTGTGGTTGCAATTACCGAGACACATTAGGTAAAAGATAATATCTTAATTTCATTGCTGCAAAGTACAATGCAAGGCACAACTTTTCTACAACTGAATATTTACATTCAGAAGAATTTAAAAACCTATTAAGGTAATAAACTGCTTGTTCCTTGCCTTCTTCATTGTCCTGGGCTAGGAAAGCTCCCAATGAATCCTCTGCTGCAGCAATGTATAACTTTAAAGGCTTGTCGTTCTTTGGTGGCATCAGCACTGGAGGCATAGCCAAGTAGGCTTTAATTCCTTCGAAAGTAGTTTGATGCTCTGCGGTCCACACAAACTCCTCTTTATCTTTCAACTTTAACAAAGAAGAAAATACTTTAGTTTTCCCTACAGTGTTAGAAATAAATCTTCGAAGAAAATTAACCTGATCAAGGAACTTTTGTACTTCTTTCTTACTTGATGGAGGCTTAGCCTCAATGATGGCTTTGGCTTTATTCTGATCAATCTGTATTCCCTTTTTGTGTACTACATGGCCCAAGAAGTTTTCAGCTGATACACCAAAAGCACATTTGAGAGGATTAAGCTTCCATTTGAACTTTCTCATTCTTTTGAAAGCTGCTTCCAAGTGAATCAAGTGTTCCTCCATGGATTGGGATTTTACTACAATGTCATCAATGTAACACTCTAAATATCCTCCAATGAGATCATGAAAGATAGTGTTCATTGCCCTTTGATATGTGGCCCCAGCATTCTTCAGACCAAATGGCATTTTAACCCATTCGAAGGTGCCAATGTTCCCAGGACATCTGAATGCTGTTTTATGGACATCCTCCTCTGCAATGTAGATTTGGTTGTAACCAGAATGTCCGTCCATCATAGACAAAATTTTGTGCCCTGCTGAACTGTCCATCCATAAGTCTACTATGGGCATAAAGTACTCATCTTTTGAAGTTGCTAAGTTCAGGTTTCTAAAATCGATGCATACCCTCATTTTACCATTCTTTTTAACCACAGACACAATATTGGACAGCCATTCAACAAATCTGGCTGTTCTAATAAAGCCTGCCTTAAGGAGCCTAAGAATTTCCTCATTGACCTTTTGAACCACTTCAGAACTCATCCTTCTTGGCTTTTGCTTATATGGCTTGAAATTAGACTTCAAAGAGAGCCTATGTTTTACTAATGATTTGTCCAATCCAGACAGTTCATTGTAAGACCAAGCAAAGCAATCCTTATACCAATAACTGGCTTCTATCACAAGGACTTAACCAAGCACTGATATAAATGGGTTATTGTGCAGAACCTCCCATAAATTGACTTTTTCCAAGGGGTCTTGTACTTGAGCACTTATTAATGCTTCTCTTTTGATTTCTTCTGCCTTCGAAACAACTTCTTGGTTTTGTTCTGCTCCCACTTTCTCTGGTTCAACATCTTTGCCTTCTTCTTCATAGACAAAGTCTATCCATAAGGCTTCTTCTTCCTATATTTCTTGGACTTTTGTTTCGATGTCCAATGCATAGTATTTATCAAAGGTCAAAGACCTGACCTGTTGTTGCTCCTACTTACAGCCAACTACCATGGCTTCTTTCTCTTGTTCTTGAACCTTCTGGACTATCGATTTTATGTCCAACATTGAAAACTTAACTAAAGCCAAGGGTTTGGCTTATTGGGTTTCATCTTCTTCTCTACAACCAAGCATCATTATCATCATTGATGACAAATTCTTCATCAGAATTCTCCTACACTAAGTGCTTTAAGTGTGCTACTTTCTCATCAGCCGTCACTTTGGCTGAACCATTAGGTTTTCTCAATATACTGAGTGGTGTCACTCCTTCAGTATACAACTTGGCCTCTGCAAAGTCAGCACAAGCGATAAGGGGTTGAGGGTCTGCATTGATCTCCTCTGTTTCTCCATTGCATAAGGCCATCATTATTTTCTAATGTAGAGAAGAAGGCACATATTTGTTAATGTGGATCCAATCCCTGCCAAGTAAAGCATTATACTTAGCATTACTATTAATAACAAAGAATGTCGTCATGCAATCTTTGGTTCCCACACTCAGGTTGATAGACAAAATACCCTGAGCCATCTGCTTATCCCCAGCAAAGCCAGTAATGGTGTTGATCGACACTCTGGTTGGGATTAATCTGGGGTTTCTTTTCTCCAGTTTCTTCAAAGAGGACTTCGGAAGCAGGTTCACTGCTGCCCTATTATCCACCAATACCTTATTCATTTGTATCCCACCAAAAAAAAACCTTGATATACAAGGGCTTAACATGCTGTGTCATGGAAGTTGTAGGATACTCAAAAGGATATGAGAGATTAATACTCACTTCCTCACTCTCATCTTCAGTTTCTATTGGTGTGGCCACTTCAGACTCGTCTTGAACCATGCTAGCTTGTGAATCTTCACTAGAAACTGGAATAGGGTCAATTTCCTGACCTTCTTTGTTTTCATCTTCAGCCTGAAACTTCTGTGGCAATATATACACCATATTCACTAACACTGGAGGAAATGAGCCAAATTGAACTGCTGGCTGCACTTGTTTCTTTTCCAGGCTAACTTTGTCAGTTATTTTAGAAGCATCTTCCATGCTGCACTCTGGTACTTCAGTATTAGTGACTTCCTTCAAATGGTCTGCTCCTGCTGGTTTTTTGACCAAAAATGTCTGTTCAGCCATGAAGGCTTCAAACATTTCATCCTCAACCATTTCTTTCCTTTGGCCTAGTTCAATTTCTCCTTCTATTTCACTATCACTTTCCATCAAGGCCTTTTCAAGACCTGCTAAGCTGGATCTTTCCCTGGCTTTTAGTTTAGTGTGAACTTTAGCTAACTGCTCTTTGTTGACATTTCTTTTGTTCTGATGAGCCAATTTTGGACTAGAATCCAATTTTGGACCATCTTTTTCCTCTGTCTGGCCTTTTGACTGGGCCAATGAAGAACTTTCTCCACTTTCCTTTAGATCCTTTTGGTACTGAGTGTACCTTCGCTGGATCTTCCTCTTTTGAGACCTGGAGATTACTGGAACCATATTTGTTTTCTTTGTTTTTGGGTGCTTTAGTAATACCCAATTATTTGCAGCTACCAAGGGAGGTTTAATCATTCTACCCTAGTCTCTAAAGACACTTTTTTGGGAAGGCATTTCCTTAGGCTTGTTCTGCATGACAAACCAATCTAGAACCCTAGATACCCATGAACTTACTAGTTTAGTTGCTGAACTAGCTCTTTCTGCCTTCGAAGCCAGTTTCGAAGCTGCCTGTGGAGGCCACTGCTTGGCCCTAATCCCCTATCTTGAACCTAATTCAGGCCTTTTGTTAGGGTGGTTACCTTCCATCTTGTTTGAGGTTGATCTTGGAGGCCAATCTTTGGCTCTGATTTCATAACTTGAGCCCACTTCAGGCCTCCTCTCAGGATAATTGCCTTGCATCATACAGTAGTTAGGTGGTCTGAACTCATGCAGAGGTCTTTTACCCTTGGGATGCACTCTAGCGGCTGGTGGTCCAGCTAAGAATGGCTGCTATCTGGGACCAGTTGGGTATGGCCTCTTATTGTAGGTACTGGTTAGTTTAGGGCATCTCTATACATCCTTGTAATACTGTTTCCCATCAATTGGGAGTCCTTTCAACCATTTGTAACTTAACTTGCATCTAGGACACATCCTTTGCATGACAGCTACCTCTAGAAAGTCATCATTTAGTGCCTCCTCACTAGAGTCCACCTTTTGGTCTGCGAAGCTCTATCCATTTGCTGGTGAACTTTTGGTATCTTTCTTGAAAGCAGTCTGGCTGGCAACATGCATCTGTACATTAACCTCCTCAAATTCCTTCAAGGATAGGTTTTGGAGATCTGGTACACCAACATTGGCTGTAGCTTCTCTAATCTCTGGGAATGGGTTAGTGTCAATCCCCATAGCTTTCTCTACTTTGGTTGGGAACTTTAAACTTCCCTTTTGAATCTGTTCTTGGATCCTGTCCTGAAAAATAATACAGTTTTTTGTTGAATGAGACCAAGAATTGTGCCATTTACAATACATTTTCCCTTTAAGTTCTTCTGAAGAAGGGATTTTAACTCCCTTTGGTAACTTTAGGAAATTTGCTGCAAGCAAATGATCAAAAATGCCATCTACCTTTGTTAAATCAAAAGAGTATTTCCTATGAAAGTCTTTCTTTTTAAACTGCTAGTCTATTGTAGTATCCTTATGAATTAATGCCTCACAGGTCATAGGCTCTTTCCCTACGATCTCTGCTAGATCAATCTCGTAATTAGGATCTCTATAATAAGTCTTGTATGATGCATTACTTCGATCTTGTTCTTCCTCAAGTAATGATTCATATCTAGACACCTTATAGGTTAATTCCACTAAGTCTCAAAACTCAGTTGAGTCAAATTTCTTTGGAAGCCTAAACTCTAAACCATTTTGAGCGAATCTCACAAATTCAGGCTCTGGTAGAATGACCTTACACTTGTTCCGTGCTCTTTTGAATCTGGTAATAAATTGAACAGCCTTCTCATTAGACCTTTGACTCAACCTTGCCAAGTTTGCCATGGAGACTTCTGGTTCTGTTTGGAAGAATTGGGCATGAAATGCCTTCTCCATTTGTTGCCAAGTTTGGATAAAGCCAGGTATAAGGTTAATATATCATACAAAGGCTGCCCCAGTTAAAGAATTTGGAAAGAGTCTCAACTTCATATAATCATTATTGGTAAATTCCCCATATTGGGCTGCGAATCTAGCAATGTGTTATACTGTTAAGTGGTTTTCATTTCCATAAAAGAGAGCAAAATCTGATATTCTGAACCCCTTTGGGTATTCATGCACCCTATCCACCCATTATGGATATGGCTTTTTATACACAGGAGTTTGAACCCCTCAAGTCATAGGTCCACACATTTCTCTGACAATATCAGCAATTTGGTCCCTAGGAACCATATTTTGTGCTTATTAGACTACCACTGAAGGAACAAACACAAGATTTGGTAAAAACCCTTGTGCTTGAGGCCCTCTTGGTCTATAGGGAGGTATGTTTGGGACTAGCTGCCCCTGTGGTACTGGCTATTGTTGAGGGTATGGTTGACCTCTTTAAGCTTGTCCTGTGAAAGGACCTATGAAAGGTACTACAATAAGAGGAACATGTGTTGTTTCTTTCCCAACCGCCGAAAAACCTTCCAACCCCCCGGGTGTGAATTCAAATAGAGGATTAGTAAACCCCCTTGTACCAGGTATGGCTTTGAACATGGGATTTGGAAACATTCTCATGCTATTTTCTTGTGTTGGCGTAGATCCACCAATTTGTATGGCTTCACTGTTAGTTAATGAGACATTTTGATTTACCACAGGCCTCGAAAGAGGCTCATACCATGACTGAGGTATAAGTGATGGTCCTTCATGATTTTGATTACTAGTCTGACCATTAATATGTCCATTACTTTGCATAGGCTGTTTATCTCTATCCAATATTCGCTGAGGAACATTTGAATTTTCCTCTATATGCCTTGTGCTAGTTGGTTGATGGGAATTCATTCAATCCATAAAAGATATTGCCCATTTTTCCATTGTGTTCATTAACTGTTATCCCATAGCATCTACCAAGCCTCCCCATGGATTCATTGGCTGGGTAGATGGAACAGTGGATGGTCTGCATGTTCTGAATTGTTGGTCTGTTCGACCATAGGTTCTGATGAGATAAGTGCTTCAATAGGATGTGTTATCACATTATCCTCTGGATCAGGTACTTCTACCTCTCCTTCCACACCTTCTTCCAGGTGTTCATTTTCTCCTTGTCTCCTACGTCTAGCCATTTCAATTAGTCCCATCGGGCGTGCCAAAAATATATGTTGGCTTTTTTGGCTTTCGAAGGTTAATAATGTAATTTTAAACGTGCCAGCAAGGATCAATCAGTCCTTACAGAATATTAATTGCCAACCAATTATCAGACGATTGTATTTTAGTTCTCTCAGCCTAAATGAAGAGGACTTTTACTGGTGGCTTGTTTAGGAGAATTTAGTAAATAACAACAAAAAGAATAATTTTCAGAATCTGAATTTCATTAAATAAAATGAAAAACTTACAATGATCTGACCCAGCCTCGTAGAGGTTTACAGCAACAAGCTATTTGAAACTACTCTTATGAATGAAATGCAGTACAGAAATTGAAGTGCAGAAATGTAAAGAACTGTAAAAACTGGAAGGAAAAACGAAGTAAATAAACTGGTTTTTTGATTTGAGTTTGGATCCTTTGTTCTGGGGGCTTCTCTGCTATTTATACTTTCCAATGATAACCGTCGAAGTGGGCTTTCAACTGTCGAAATGTCCTCCCATGATTGCTGAACATGCTTTCTCACAGTCAGTCCTATTACGCCACTCTTACAGTTAGGCTTCCCTTTTGATTTTGAATTTAAACTTTTGTGAGTAACCATTAGGCCACATCATCTTGTATTTTTTCCACTGATCCAATACTACGTAGATCCTTGATTACCAATGCTAACTACCATGTGTCTAATTTCGATTAAAGACTTGAATTACCTCCCCATGTTGCCTCATCTCGCCACGTGTTAAGCTGTGATTGGCCCATACAAAATATGCAGCCAATAGTGTGTCAATAAAGTTGTGGGGTATGAGTATTTCATCAGTTTTTATTTTTTTTTTACGTCACGACATGAAGATATGTATATCTAGAATGATAAATTGGGGGTTTTTATTTTTTTTATGTAAAAATGGCTACAGATTTGGGGTTGCTAGTTGTCCCTTAACTGTTTGTTATGTATTGGGAGACAATATGTCTGTTTATTGGGTTAATTACATTTTTATCTTCTTTATTGCATATATTGTGTTTGATATGTAAAATGGGTATTATGATTTATGTTTGTTTATTAACCCTAAAGCCTAAATTATTGTTAGGTTTTTTATTTTTTATTTTATTTTATTTTTGTGTGTTGTAATGTTCAGGCATTGATTTGTTTATGTATTATTTTTATCTTTTGTGTCTTGTATTATCTAGGGTGAGGTGATGACAACAGATTTTAGTGTTGAGTTACATCATGGAGGTTATTTTACTAAGCCTCCAAATATAGTGTATAAGGGAGGGAAAGTGAATTACTTTCAGTACTTTGATCCATATAGGGTTGGGTTTTTTGATTTCCAGAAGTTGTACTTGAGCCTAGGTTATCCCTCTATTAGCCAACTGTATTACAGAGTTCCTGGGGAAATATTGGACATTGGTCTTAGGGAGATGAATTCAGATAGGGATATAATTAATATGTTATTCCATTATATAGAGAAAGGTCATGAGGCACGAAAGGTCTTAGGTCCAAATGGAAAAGTGATAAAAGGGCCACAAATTCCACAAATAGAATTGGAAGAAGATGGGATAAATGGGCCTGAAATGCAAGAAGAAGAAGAAGAAGAGGGGGTGATAAGGAAATGAATTACTTTGATGGTGGTCATAGCACAGATCTAGAGTGGATAAATGATGGGTTAGAGGGAAGTGAAGATGAAGATATATTTTCTTATGTTGATAAAGATATGGGGGTAGAATCAAATGTGGGTGTTGAGACAAACTTGGGAGTTGAATCAAATGTAGGAAATGAACCAAATGATGGGGGTTCTAATCAATGGTATTCAGATCAAGATTTTGAGATGCATACTTTGTATGGATCATCAGATGATAAGGAAATGTTTGATAGGTTTCCAGAATTTAATGAGGATGTGGATATGGTGAAACCTGACCTAAAAGTGGGGATGAGATTTAAGAATGCACAAGTTTATAAGAATGCATTGAAGGAATGAAAAGTGCAACAGGGATATGATTTGAAGTGGGTTAGAAATGAAAATAAGAGGATTACTGCAGTGTGCAAACAAGAGTGTGGTTTTAGAATTCATGCATTCCTAATGCAAAATGAAAGCACATTTCAAATCAAAAGCTTACAACCAGTTCATTCATGTGGTAGGACTTATGACAACTAACTAGTTACCTTAAGGTATTTATCACAAAAATACCTTGAAAGATTGAGGAATTGTCCTAATATAGATATCTTGGCCTTGCAAAAGGACATTCATAGAGAACTAATAGTTGATGTAAGTAAGAGTCAAGTGTATAGAGCAAAAAGAAAAGCAAAGGAAACAATTGAAGGGGATCTGAGGAAGCAGTATGCTAGACTTTGGGACTATTGTGAGACAGTGAAACATCATAATTCAAACAGTTGTTTAGTGATCAAATTGGACAAACCTATAATTGAAGAAGATGATGATCAAGTAGAAAGGCCTAACAGACAACTTACACCTATTTTTAAGAGGTTGTATGTCAGACTAGATGCACAGAAAAGAGGTTTCTCCAATGTTGCAGGCTTGTTGTTGGGTTAGATGGTTGTTTTTTGAAGGGCATATATGGGGGCTAACTTTTAACAGCCATTGGCCTTGATGGGAATGCCAACATGTTTCCTATTGCCATTGCTGCAGTGGAGGCTGAATGCAAGGATTCATGGATATGGTTTCTGACCTAATTAATAGAGGACATAGGAAGTGGCATTGACATTAGTTGGACATTCATTTCATACAGACAAAAAGGATTGGTGCACACCTGTAACCCAACTTTTGTGCTCCTTTTGGAAGACAAGAAGCCCTACAGTTCAGACTCTACTCGTGGTTCTGAATCTGATTTCATAAGTGCAATGTGAAATAGTGAAAACACAAAAAGAGTCCAAATTCGGCAATTCTTTTTGAAAAATCAATGTTTGAATCAAATGCCAAAAATGGACTGTTTTGCTAGATTTCAGAGTCGCCACCTAAATATTTTTGAAAAATTTAGGAAACTCGAGACTCGTGCCAAAGGCCATTAGTCCGTCATCACCAAAGTGTCTCGGTTCGAGAACTTAGGTACGAGAGGGGAAGGTCATGAATTGAGCACCCCACTCGCCCGATCAAAGATTGGCCTCTATTAATCATGATGTGTTTCTTATTTACATTATATGCTCTTGTTCCGATTTATTAGCTATATTACTATGTGATGCACATACAAATATAGATTAGTTTGCAAGAACTGGAACATTTGATCTTAATGTTTTGTTTTGAAATTGTTTTGTGAATTTTGCCACTTGAAAAAGTGGGCTAAAATGGACATTAATCAAATTATCCCAGTTCAAGCACCTAGTCTTCATCCACATGCAATCAAGCAGTTACATTATTTAAGCAATTAGCCTCATGGTATTCGTGCTTTGGACATGGTAACACAAACATTCATACAAGATGCTAAAGCAATAAAAAAACTCACCTAGTACTCTAAGCCAAAACAAAGCAAAATAATTAGAAAAATATGCATGTTCCTAATTAAATGCAATATGACTAATGTAACACACACATTATGTATTTTATAGGCTCGGCTATGAGCATGGCATATGATTTCATTCAAGACATGCGAGAGAGCACGTATTCAAGTAAATGAATTTGGACATTGATATTGGGTTAACATGATGAGCTAAACCTTGGATGCATGCAAGACAAATGAATGCAAAACATGAGAATGCTAATGAAATGTGATATTCTAAACTAACCATTGTAAGAGTTTAAATAAAAGGGAGAAAGACGTGGGGTTGGAAGACATACACATTATTACAACATTTGATCCCTCACGCATAAGGATGCGAATCAATGTCCGAAAGTCCAAATTAACTAACTATTACAAAACTGGGCGAATGAATAATTCTTAACTTAACTAAGCTAATTAACTACTTTATTACAATAATTTAACTAGCTACTAATTATCAATAAGCAATGGCTACAACAATACTAATTCCAATAAGATTAATTTACAACTATGATAATTATAACACTAATAAAACAAGTAATCGCATTCGACAAAGACGTAAGTGAAGATGGATGAAGGTTGCATGCACAGCGCCTGAGAGCTACTCTGTCTGTCTAAGCTAACTTTGTTTCACCTTCAGCCATAGCCTCTGTTTCCTGCAAAACTGCACTGCTGGCCACACACTGAGGGCTGGTCGTACATCAGTGATGGCCGGCCGGGTCTACAGATGGCCGGCTGTGCCTCAATTTGGGGCAAAACTCTATTTTTGTGTTTTGAGGTGAACCATAGCAGACAGAGTATTCTTAAGCTCTATCTGTCCCATCTTTCCTTCTCTGTCATGGAGAGGGTCGAGAGAAAGATGAAGTTGGTCCCAAAACCATCAACGAGCAAGTTGATTGCTTGATGATCTCGGATACAATTTTGGACAAAAATCAATGAAATGCTATGAGTATGACCACCCCTCCCTCTTGTCATGGAGTGAGCCCAAAGAGGGAGGTTGCAATGCCTCAAGAAGCATCAAAATGCCATGAATTAGCATGTGACGACTCTTGACACAAGGAACTTGGCATAACGTCCGGCCAAGTTCAAGCGATTCTAACCATTTTCTTTATATGGGTTGTTCCAAGTTTTAAGCCAATTTTATGAAGCCTTGCCATTCTTTAGTCCATTTGTCCATGGTGATGTTAAAGTCCTCTAAACAAGAAGTAATGTCAAACGAGAGGTTCCTCTAAAACATGTGAGAGAGAGAGAGAGAGAGAGAGAGAGAGAGAGAGAGAGAGAGAGAGACTATACCGTTGGCAATGAATCTCCGAAAAGATTAAGGCATTAAGTAGGAGTCTTTCTTACATATCTTGAGCAACCTTAATCGGTTGAAATCGTTCTCAAGAATGAAAGAGATGGATGGTGGATTGATTGTTAAAATTAGACTTTTAGACATGGAAATAAATTAAAGAAAAGCTTAGAACAAATTATGTATGCAAACTTATGAAACAACAAATGAATTAACCAAAGCTTGAACCAATTAAACAACTTAGGACAGCCCTCAAACATCCCTTATTAGATGAAAAACAGAGGCTCAAAGTTAATGAAAAGAGCCTAAAAAAGCTAAACAACAAAGAGGGGGAACAAAGCTAGTAAGCAAGAACAAGGAGGGGTGGCTAACCCCTCCACTTTTGAAACCTCAAAACATGATTTTCAGCCCTTTTTTAACTTTGAAAATGAGTGCAAGGAGCAAAGAAAAGGAGTGTAAAAGAATGGTTTGAGCTATAGGTAAAGATATATAAAAAGTGTAAACTCTCTTTACTCTTTTGGTAGCTCTTCGAACCCAATCTTAAACACTTAGAATAGACTCAAAGCAACACAAAACAATAAGAATTAGGTAGGAAATGAAAGATATGAAAGCAAGAAGGAAGATAAAAAAGCTTATACCTTGCAAATAAGTTAGCTTTTGATTATGATTCAAGCTTAGTCTCAACCCACTCTCAAGCTTGAATTATGCTTCTCAGAGATCAAATAAGGCTCTAAGATGGTGAGACAAGTTTGTGTATGGTGTATGGAGGTGACACAAAGGAGCTAGGTTAGCTCAAAGGTTGCTTGCTATGGAAGAAGAAGGAGGAATGAGCTCTCAAGGTGTACATAGGCTTTTTAAACTTTGTTAAACCCCCAAAACAATAACACAACTTTGTTTTTATAGAATTTGAGCCAGAAATATCATAAATATCTTCAAAAATGGACAGTTGGTGGCCTTCCGCCCAAAATAGTGTTTCTTGCCACCAAGGCCTGGCCTGCCATTCATAGCCACGGCCGTCCATCACTGATGCACGGCCGGGCCTTGATGCCCTTCCTTGTTTTATGGTTCAAACTCAGCTTAGGGTGGTAAAAGGTCCAAAAATAAGACTCAAATGTTCAAACAAGGTAAATATTGAAGATTTGAGGTTATTTCAAGAGCCTGACTGAATTTGAATCATTATGAATTCAAAGCACACAATTCAACTTTCATCATCGAGTGTATCGAACCAAGCGCCTAAGTCTTGTAGGCAGTCAAAATGGGGTGTCTACAACACCTTTAAAAAGGTTTTGCCTAATGTTGAGCATAGGTATTGCTTGAGGCACTTCTACACCAACTTCAAACAGAAGTTCAGAGATAGAGAGTTCAAGGAATTGATGTGGAAAGCTGCATATGCTGGGACAAAAAGGGAGTTTGATTATAACATGAACAAGTTTGGGGAATTGGACACAGAAAACAAGCCAAATGAGTTGTTGATACAACAAAATCCTGAAACATAGGCTAGGTCTTACTTCAGCATAAGATCCAAGTGTGATATTCAAGTGAATAATCTTACTGAGTCTTTCAATAAATACATTGTTCCAGCAAGGGATAAACCAATCATCTTAATGGTGGAGTGGATTAGAAGGAAACTGATTAACATAATACAAGTCAAGAAAAATGGAATGGAAAATATGGTGGCCCTATTTGTCTAATTGTGCAGTAGAAACTAGAGTCAAAGAAAGAGGATGCTAGGAATTTCTTTGCTAGCTTTGCAGGTGACTTAAAGTTTGAGGTGGATTGTTATGATACAACTCATGTAGTGGATTTGAGGGTAAGAACATGTGGGTGTAGAGATTGGGACCTAATACCTTGTAAACATGCCATAAGTTGTATATACCTTAATAGGGAGAAACCTGAAGCTTATGTGCATAATTACTTTAGCAACGAGACATACTTGAGGACATATTTTTTTATGATAGATCTTGTGCCAGGGAAACATGACTGGATTAAGACTGGATATGATGCCATAGCCCCTCCTTACTATAGAAAACCAGTAGGGAGGCAAAGAAAAGAAAAGAACAAAGCTATTGATGAACCCAAGAATCTACATAAGCTGTCAAGAAAGAACGAAATAGTGCATGCAAAGTGTATGGGTTTTGGACACAACAAAAGATCATGCAAAGGTCTAGTACATAAAAAATCCCAATGTTCAAGAGAATTGGTGGACCAACCACCAGTTCTAGGAAATCTACAAATCAACCAAGCAAGGTACATTTCAATTTATTGTAAATGCACTATTTCTATACAAACTAAATTCATTTTAATTTCAGTTATTTCATTTTGTGCATTTGAATTTGTATTTTTCTTACAGTTCTCAAATGCTTCATCTTAACAAGCTTCAATACACCCATCTTCATCCTAACCAGGTGCCACTCATTTTGTTTCATTCCAACAGGTTACCAGTACTCACCCATTGTAACGCCCCGAAATTATTACCATAATCCCTCCACACCTTCATAAACGACTATAATAATAAAGTAATTATCTTCTATTAAATCTAATTGGGATTACAAAAGGGGAACATATGCAGTATATATTCATAATGCCTAGCCCTGAATATATAGCATATGTTATAAATGACAGAAAAGAATGGAAGTTAAACAGATAAGAAATGCCCTAAAGGCTTACAACTTTCCAACATAGTTCTTGGTTACAACAAAAGTGGACTTTAGGTCCAATACACTTAAAGCCCTTGACTATACAAAGTTAGATACAAACATAACAAAATTGAAACTTCAGCTCGACAATCCTCCCAAGCTAAGTCCTTGGTGGAGGCATATCACTAGCACCTGAAAATGGTTTTTCCAAATAGGGTGAGCCTAGTAGAAATAATCTAGCACAATATATGAATTTTAACAAACGTATAAGTGTAATATGCACATACAATGCCCGTAATAAAATCATTTATAACTCTTTTGCAAAATCATACTATGTCAAACTCATATCTTGATCCATTTTATCTTCATTCATGAGTCATTCCATTCTCTTCGGACGACCAAACTGAGGATGCAACTCAATGGGTCTCTGACCAATACAGTCATCATACAAACACTTCTATTTGCCTTTTTACGGATATTTTGTCCGCGGGAATCGGCACCCATGTATACTTGTGGTTTTCGGGGACTTTCACTCTAGACACTCCGGCCAACTTAATTCAATGAATTACATCTCCTTTCTCCTCCCAAATATCATACATTTATAATGTATTAAAGGTGTGACAACAATCAATGCAAATGGATGAGAAGTTAGTTTCAATTCACCTAATTCTTATGCAATTTTTACAACAATCATAGCTATCCTCCACTGATAGCCCAAAACAGATATTTTTAAACAGATATACAATCTCCAAGACAGACAAATTATCCAAATTTCGTAGGTAAGTGATAATACATATCCAACTCCACCATTTATATAAACATCCGCCTAATTTCACATTTTCAATACCAATTCTATTTATTTATACAAAATAAATATTTGAGACATTTTAGGGCAAACTCCTTTTTCTTCCAAAATCCATCCAAAGTATCAAAATCAACAATTTTATTACACCACCACCTCATATTCACTCACATAACCATTTTTAAGAACACATTAGAGAAACCCGGCTTTTGATTTTAAACCAAAACCCTATGTTTGTTCAAAATCTCCCAAAATCACCATATTGTTTATACAAAACAAATAGCTAAGTTAAAAACCATAGAAGAGTGTAAAAAATCCCTACCTCAAGTATAGAAGACCAAAGGAAGAAATGGAGAGACTTCAAAGATGCCAAGATTCAATTCTATTCGGGTCAAATGAGAGGCCCCGGAGTGCTCTATCTTTTTATTAAAGTGAGTAGGGTAGGGAAATCCTTAGATCCAAGTGTATTTGTAGAGAGAAGTTAGGTTTTAGAGAGAGAGAGAGTCGATTTGGGTTTTGAGAGAAAAAGGTATGAAAAAGTGATGTAAAAAGGTGTTTCTGAAAACTGAAATACACGCAGCTCGCTCGAGTATAAGAGTTGTTGCTCAAGTGACCAGACACAATAAGTTTTTCGCTCAAGCACAAGAAGCTTTGCTCAAATGCAGAATGCACACTCCAAAAGTTGTACAGACAGAAGACCGTTGCTCGAGCGCAAGAAGTGTCGCTCGAGCAAAGAACATTACCTCCCCAGTATCTTTGCAGGCTTGCAAAAGTACTGGGAGCTCACAAAGCTTGCTCGAGCGAAAAGGCCAAATTCTGGGCAACAACAGTTTGAACCAACTAGCCACCAACCTATTCCAAACACAACCAAGACACTCCAATACTCAAATTCAATGAGAAATAAGGGGAAACACGGTATGAATATCTAAATAAGACAAATGAAACATGGATTCAAAACATCAATGGGTCGGGTCTAAACCAGGAACGCTATACCTATCTTCATCCCAACCAGCTGTCACTACTCAAACACAACCCACAATGCCTTGTGGAGCAAATGGAAGTGTATCAGCTAGAGGTGTTGCTAGTTCTGCATCAGCTAGACATGTGCCCCAATCTGGAAGGGGATTTGCAGTACTTATGATAAATGCAAAGGACAGAGAAAATGGTTTGAGGGATTAGGTTTAGGTGGCCCTATCTGATGATTGAAAAGTTATTTTTTGTTATTTTTGTAAGGCCTGCTATTTAGGGTTGCTAAAACAATCTTTTTGGATAGCTAACACAATATTGGTAGTTCTAATGGTTTTGTAATTAAAATGTTGATTTTGCTGATATTTGTAAGGCTTGCTTGGGGTTGGTAGAACAATATTTTTAGATAGCTACAACATTAGAACAAATAGGTGCACATGTTGTTTGTCAAATGTTTTGTAATTGAAATGTTGATTAGATGTTGGTGAAATGTTGACATGTTCATGTTTAAGGAACATTAAGTAGGTTTTGTAATTGAAATGTTGGTGAACATTAAGCAGGTTTTGTAATTCAAATGTTGAAATGTTGGTGAGCATTAAGCAGGTTTTGTGAGTGAAATATTGATATGTTGATACCTAATGAACATGCTTCTGGTGTTGGTATTGAACATGTTTTGTAATAATTCAAAAATATATTTCATTTATATCTGAAAATAGTCTTCAATATTACATATTTTCCTTCCTCATATCAGGTTACATAAAACCTTTTTTTTTTTTGCTTTCATTTTAGAGTACATGCAATATATCATACAAATAGTATTCAGCTTCCTAGCACATTCTTCAATACAACTTTTCCTTTTTTTAAGCTTGTTCAACTTCTAACTCCATATGATTTACTCATTGCATGAGTCTTGGCAGTAGATTACGTAAGCGGCGGCACAATGGTGGGTCAATCTACTCAAAATATTCACATGTGGCATGAATCTGAAAATTTTAATAAATAAGTTTAGATTTTTATTTAAATATTATATAACATAAAAAATAAACACATTAATTACTTAATTACCAAATAATGAAAGTGATTACCCTATAGTTTGCACATCCTATAAATCTTCTTCCCATATTTGCATTTGTCCAAGCTATTTTCACCTGAGATCTTTGGCCACAGTAGCATGTACGAGCTAAGCTTTGTCCACCATAGTGGGAACCTTGAGAGGATGACATCTTCAAAAATGGAAGTGGTCCCAGAATTGTTTTTGCTGGAAATAGTGGGTTTGTGTCACAACCCAAACCCGCCCCTATAGGTTTAGTATCGTAACCGGCCAATAATCCTGGGATTACCAAAGTCCTCTGAGACAGATTAACATAATATTAGGGACTAGCGGAAGCAAATAGCAAATATGCAACGTCCATTGAGCTGTGCAGACTTATATGAGAGAGAAAAATTTTAAACTTTACATTCATACATTTACACATCATCATCATCATCATCATCATCATATATATATATAGGCTAGACAAAAAGGGACTTATCCCTATTTACAAAATAAACAAAAACTTGTTTAACTAATCAAGAAAACAAAACTTAAACTTTAATCACATAGCCATAACCATTTGACATATCCAGAACCTTCACGGGAGGCACATAGGTTGGCTGACAAAAACAAATTCCAGGCAGACGCCTCTAAACCTAGTCACGCGCCTGATCACTTACGTACATAAATAATACAGTGAGCTGGAACCCAGTGAATAATAACAAAGTAAAGGGTTTTAATGAATGATGCCCATCACAGAGTCAGAAATTATAGTTTATATCAAAAACAGATTCTTATCAGAAACAAAGTCTTATGCATATTCAGATTTCAATCAGAAACAGGTTCATATTCATATTCTTATTTTTATTTAAATCATATACAAAAATCAGAGTTCATACTTAATCATACATGGTACATCCATTAGCGTTATCATGCTTGTTAGTTCTATTAAGGAACCTCCGGTACTGGGAAACTTGTAATATACTTGAGCCACGGTATTATTACCCTTGGGAAAGGGTTTTGAGACCACGGTATTATTACCCTCGGGCAAGGGTCATGAAACCACGGTATTGTTACCCTCAAGCAAGGGCCTTGTACTTATAGACCACAGTATTATTACTCCCGGGCAAGGGCCTTGTGCTAAGGATGCCACGAATACATTTCAGAAATTTAGACAATCATTTATTTATACAAAACATCGCATTTTAGAAAACTAATCATTTCATAGCATCAGAAAATAAGTAAAGTTAAACATAACTTTATAGAGTTATTACTCACAAATAGCTGCAGAAGTAGACTAGATAGATTGGACAGATCAGATAAATCAGGCAAACAATAGAGCGTGACCTACACAAACACATAACATATACACATTGAAACTCAATATCAATTCCTTAATCAAACTTGACTTTTCTTGTCCTTTTCTGTCTAAGTAGTCTGAAATTTTACTATGCTTATTCTTTCTTATTCAAATGAATCAGGTTCTCATTTCACATATTCTTTCATTACTAAATCATTCTTTTCTGAATAAACCAATTTCTTACTTGGCTTCTTAATCAATTACTACTAAGTTAATGATTTATTATTTAGTCAACTAATTAATGTTGATTGTTAGCTTATTAATCTTCAATGAGCCATAAATCATGTCTAGAATGATTGAAAGTGAAAGAGAACGAAAATCGAAATATGAAACTGCCTTACAAAATTTTCTGAAATAGGACTCTTCGCTCGAGCGCAACATTGGTCACTCGAACGGACCCCTTGGTCTGCAAAAATACTAGTTGCTTGCATTCTACGCTCGAGTGACAACTTCTTCGCTTGAGCGATGGTGATGAATTCTGGGTTTTCCAGAATGTTGTTTAAAATTCAAAACACATTACCGAGGCTTCAAATTTATGCATGACTCACTTGAATATGCAAAAACATTCCTAATTACATATATTTAAAGTTAATTCCACATATACTTCAAAATTCCATGATTTTAATTCAAATTTAGACCTTGGATTTCATGTTTAAAAATCATCTTTCAATTCTTTCTTTATTTTTATGAAACTTAAAATTGAATCTACAAGGCCCTTTCAAAAATATTTGCATGTATGAAATTATATCAAAATCAAACTAATTTTTGATTCTCAAATATAAATTACAATTTATTTCCATATTTGTCCAAATTTAAATTTAATTCAGTTTCTTCATATCAAGTCCAATTTGAAACCCAAAGTGATGAATTTCTAAATTAATCTCCATAAATTGAACATAACTCAAATTTCTCATCTTCTTTTTAATCACATAAAATTGACTTCAAGTTCTTTCTATTTTCCTTCAAAACATGAAATTAAAGTCATAAACTCCTTAGAAAATCATTCACATGTATGGAATTGACATCAAAATTACTAATTTTATTTTTTATAAATTTTCTTCATATCAAACCCCAAATTCAAACTCATAAGTCTTTTAAACATGAATTAAAGTCTCAAACTAATTATTTTCCAACTTATTTCCATAATCTTAAACTTAACTTAATTTGTAACCTCAACTTAATTCATAATTATAGATGTTTCAAAATATGTTTAATTTAAATAAAATCTTAAATTACATTACATGCATGGATTAAAAATCTAATTATAAAATCAAAACTTTATCTAACTTTAGGATTAATTCTAAATTTCCATAATCTTGATTTTCATAAAATATTTCCTTTTTTCTTCAAAATATGAATTTGAATGGCTCAATTTCTTCAAAATCCAATATGCATGTAAATATGGACTCAAATACTCGTAAAATTCCCTCATGCATGTAGCAATGGAACTTAATTTCATATTAGATTATAAAAATCAAACTCAAAATAATTAGTTTCCATAAACATGAACTTATCTTAATTTTCTTTATCTTTTTGCTAATTCCTTTTAATCACATGATTTTGATTCCAATTTCATCTTTAATTGTAAGTGTAATGTAAGAATTCTACACAAATTAAACATAAATTTCATACCTTAAGCTTTAATTTCAGAAAAATTAATTGAATCTCTTCCAACTCTTCTTGTTCTTTCTTCAAAACCTTGAACTTCCCTTTTAATTTCTCTTCTTCTCTTTGGTTTTCTCTCTCAGTTCTCTCTCTCTACACTCTTGAATCCACTCTCTTTCTTTTGAAATGGTCTCAGCAGAGCACTAAACGGGTCTTATACAAACCCTTTTACCTATACACACACATGCACACCTCTTCTTGTTGACAACACATAGCACACGTGCACACACTCAGATTTCTTTGCACACATACATACTTCTCAGCACACACACCCACATATATTCTCAAATTTTAAATCATTCTATAATTTAATTTATGGTTAAGATTAATTTAATTAAATAACATTTAGTCTTAATAAATTTTGATTAACACATAATTAAATTAATCATACCTAATCACAAATCCCACATAATGTAATTTGTCTAATTTGACTTCTATTAGAGTCCAATTAATTATATTTAAATTCATCATTCTGAATCAGGTTTTTACTCAAACTCTCAAAATGCTCCAAATATTAAATTAGACTTATTTTCATCCTCAATTTTGGTTTCTCACATTATTAAGGCCTTCAATTTCAGATTAACTCAAGATTTCTATCAATAATTTACATATTCAAGCTAAATGCCTTTCAGATAAATTTAATTCAGAATAATCATAATTTCCAATCCTCATGACTTAATTAACTCCAATTCGGACGCAATTAATCAAGTCTCAATTTCACAAATCTGAATCGAATAATTAATTAAACTCCCATATGATCTGATACTTGAAATTAAAATAATTCAATTCACCATTTGTACTCTCTTGAGCCATTTAAGCTTTCAATTTCAAAATTCCAACATAATTCCTTAATAAAATCATATACGAATGAGTCACCGTAACTTTCGTAAATCCCAAATTAAATCAGCATAATGAGTAATTAAAATTCAAATCTCCTTAATTAATTAAATGCTAATCATTATACGTGGTGGGGTTGTCACAGTTTGGTGGCTTGATGGTTATAAAAGCAAGTGGAAGGGCAAATTGGTCACTCAAAACTCCAATTTTGGCGCCAAAACACTCAATTCCAGTGCAGACACACTTCTCTGGCAGGTCTTCCCCACGCGCTGTTAAGTCTACCAGATCCCGTCACTTTTGCACATCAATCAAAACCACAGGAAGGTTATGAGTACATTTATAAACGTCAGGAAGGTAATGTGTAAACGTGTGAAACCACAAGGGGTAAAATATAATTATCCCTTACTTTATCTAGACCCATCAAAAGCATTACAAGAAGAAAATGTAACTCATCAAGAAAATGTAACTCAACATATGGCGAATCATAGGTAAATTAAAAAAGAGTTGTTTATGGTATGCTTTAAAAAATTTGAATATTGTATGTTCTTTTTAAGATTTCAGATTTGAAATCTCTTCAAGTGCAAATAATTTTTAAGATCAATTCATACGAGGCTTTTACTCTAGATTTAATTGGGAGCCCGCTAACAGACAGTGAGATTGCTCCCCCAATTTAATCAGGCCAATGGACCAGATACTAATTATCCCTAAAAAAATATTATATTCTATCATAATGTACATAATATAATTATAATATTTTATAACAAATATTACCCCAAGTCATAACTCTACTCATTAAAATAATTCGTAACATTTACACTAAACTCGTAACATTATTTTAATTTAAAAGTGCACATCTTATATTTGTATATCACAAACTAATATAAACACATATCATAAACACTCAACTTTCATCAAAAGAAACAAAACAGAACAAAATAAAATAAAATCATCATGAAATGTATCAAACATGTAGATATATAGAGAAATGTTACTATAAACACCCCTAAAATAAAATCATCATGAAATGTATCAAACATATAGATATATAGAGAAATGTTACTATAAACACCCCTACCGCATGCACCCTTACCGTATGCACCCTGAAGTTATATTATTTTCTTTTTAAGTTATGATTAATTTTCTCTTTTAGTTGTGACCTTATTTTAGTTATGACTCATGAAATCTTTAATTATGCCTCATGTGTTGTTTGCTTATGACTTTTTTTATTTTTTGTTTTTTAGTTATGACCCATAAAGTATAAAGTTATATATGTCATTTTTTTTTTAGTTATAAGATACATACGTTACATAATTCATCCTTTTCATTTAGATTCAGTGATATCAACTATTTATATCGATCATCTCCATCATCATTTGATCATTTTCATTATCATTATCACTATCATTATCATTATCATTATCAATATCAATTGTTATTGTTAGTTGATCGCCTTCATAATATGTAATGTTTCATATTTTGGTAACAAGATAAAATATTAAACTAATATATATTGCCATATGAGATGGTAATCATGATATATATTTTTTAAAATAACAATATAATGATCATATTTATATATCATATTTATTTATTATTTTATTTGTTAAAATTTCATTGGTTTAATGAGTCACATCATTCATATCAATTATCTACCATGAAAAAAACACATAAGATCTGAGATAAAACATGATAAGTAAAAATATGTTTAAATAATGGTATATTGACTATATTTATAGATTATGTTTTATTTACCCTCTCATATTACAAAATTTCATTAATTCAATGAGTTACATGGCCATATTTATCAACATGAGAGAACTTGAGAGACCTGTAAAGTTCACCACATGTTTTGCTTTGAAGATCCGAACCGTTTATATTTTAGAACTCGGTGAGTAGAATATTCACGCAAAAAATCAAGATGATTAGACTTCAGTAGTTATGTGTTTGAACCAAATCTGTATTACAAAAAATGAATAATTATTCTTATAATTATAGTGTTGTTCATTTTTATCAACAGAGACCTTACAATGTTTTTACTTATATAATAATATAAAAATAAATTAATAAATTTTATAAAATTAAATTAGATAGATTACATTGATTTTTGCTAAAATTTGGGGAGAAAATATAATAAATTCTATAAATTTAATTATGTTGGACTCTTTTAAAGTTTTAATTCACATAACAGTAAATTCACTTATTAGTAATTTGTGAGTTATATAAATAAAAAAAAATAATAATTAACTCTTTTATATTAAAATGTATATTGTACCTCATTTATTTTTGTGTCTTTATAAGAAGAAGAAATCTAAAATTTGAATATATAGTAGGACTCGACTTGGCTGAGGAAGTTTACTTTTGAAAAAAGAAAGGCGAGCAAAAACTTATTGGATAAGTCTGATTTAGAAATATATTATTTTAGTAATTTTTTGACTTTTTGATTAAAATATGAATAAAAAAAATAGTATACTTGGGATGACATTTGATTTTTTACGAAAAGATATGCAAAAAATAAAGAGAAAAAAGAATATTTGATTTTTTGGTATAGACTATTGACTTTTTAATTTTCTTAGTGAGTTTTTAACTTTTAGACTACAAGATTGAGTTTCCAAACAAAAGTCAACACAGACCTGCAAAGAGTTTAAAAATCAAATTGAGTACGACCAACTAAGGTATGATTAGTTGTAGTTGAGTTAAAACGAATTAGGCTGTCGTTTGATAAGTGGATTAGGTTTGGATTAGGACTAAAAAGTATTAAAAGATAAAATAGGCTAAATAAGCTAATAAGGCAAAAATGTTACATCTAAATCATAATCATTTCACTTTTTCTCTCATAAAAAATGAAAAAAAGTGAAAAAGTTATTCCCAAACGGAGTTAATTTAGCCAGGCGGTCTCGTTTGAGAACAAATTATTTTAGTAACTGTTTGACTCTTTACGAAAAGATGTGCAGAAAAATAGAGAAAGTGATGTGACAACTTATAGTAACTTTTTGATTTTTTGGCTAAAATGTTTAGTCCTCAAACGAAATTAGTTAAAAAGTCAAAAAGTCAGATTAAAAAAGTTCTTTCCCAACAAACCCTAAGATATAACTGGTTGACATATGACCAACTAAGGTATAATCGATTGAGGAATAACTAGTTGAGGGGAGACTAGCTAAGGTATGATCAGCTGAAGAAATATAATTAGTTGAGGTGAGACCAATTGAGGTATGACCAATTGAAGAAGTTATTGGTTGGTTCAGAGGCAGCACCACTTGGTGCTCCACATGCATTGTGATTGGTAGAGAAAGTGAGACTCATGATTTTATATTGGGTAATTGGGAAACAGAAAGAGGCATGGAGGTTTGTGATTGGCCTAGGGCATGGCTACGTGGTACCCCAAGACCAACCAATAATTTTTCAACCAATTGAGGCAAAACCTTCTAAGGCGAGAAAAGCCATGAGGTAAAACAAATCCTTTAGATGTCCTCTATGGGCAGGGTCACCTTAGAGTAGAAAGTAGGGGTGGGTATCGGTCCGTTGGTCCACCTAATCTAGTTCTTTTTTGTAAGGATTTGGGAAGTTTATTTTAGCCTATAGGGACAGGCTAGGCCAGGCCAACTTTTTTAGTTTGATATATTAATAAGCTGGGTTAGGATTTATACTTTCAACCCAACTCGACCTAGCTCGCTGTAGACGTGCCCGAGGGCTCCTGAGCTCCCGCGCGCGAGGGCGCGAAATTCGTTTGCTCTGTAGCTACTACAAGTTCGGACTTATGTCACGGTTTTGAATCTAATCTCACAATGTGCGATGTAAGATCAATAAATCACCAAAGAGTCCAAATTCGGCAAATCATTTTGGAAAACTGATTTTAATAAAGAAGTGCCCAAACATAGACTGCTATGCCAGATACAGAGTCGCCACCTAAATATTTTATTTTTGAGGGAATTTAGGAAACCCTGGCTCGTGCCGAAGGCCACGTGCCCGTCATCACCAAAGTTGCCTCGGCTCGGGAACTTGGGTACGAGAAGGGAAGGTCATGCAATGAGCATCCCCGCTCGCTCGATCAAAAGATCGGCCTTTACTAAGCATGATATTTTATTTTTGAAAACACATGTATTCTTATTCCGTTTATTTAACCTAGAATTACTATGTGATACGCACAGCATACAAGTATAGATTAGATCGCCTAAGTTGGAACAAAACATTGCATGTTCGTTTGCGAAAATGGTTTGAAGTTTGCTACTCGCAAGTAGGCTAAATTCGGGATTCAATGAATTGTTCCAATTCAAGTAATCCAACATTCACCCACAAGCATTCAGGCAATTATATCAAATAAGCAGTTAGCCTCATGGCAAGCATGCTTTCATGGCAACATTAACACACATGCAGTATGCTAAAGCGTAAACACTCACAGTGTACTCCGAGTCAAAACAAAGAACTAGTTAGAAATCATGCATGATCCTAGTTCATGTTAAGATGGCTAATGCAACACATGCGAGAATGCAATTAAAATAGGCTCGGCTATTCTAAGATGGCATGTGAAAGGCAACTTGGTACATGTATTCAAATAGGAATTGAAATACAATGCAGTTTGTATGATGCGCCGAGCCCGGTGCATGCAAGACAAATGAATGATGCACGCATGTGAAGCATAAGGTATGCTAATCAAAATATGCCCTAAAACTAACCATCGTAAGTGGTTAAGTAAAAGGGAGAAAGAAATGGGGGTTGGAAGACATACATCACACACACGCACGCTTATCACAACATTGCACCCTCTCAACGGAGGGGACCGAATAAGAAGCTAACTAGCTAGTCTAAGCTAATTAAACTAATTATTACAAAACAAACTAATTAACTAATCCTAGTTAACTAATTATTACAAAACAAATTGAAATAGTTAAACGCATTAACTATTGAAGTATAAAACGAAGCATAAGCTAGCTATCTAAGCATGGCAGCTAAGAAAAGCAATAAAGCAGGAGCCTTGAGGCGAGGAGTTCATGCATGCTCGGTTGCTTCGCTCGAAAATCCAACGCGATGCCGCGACTTGCCTCTATTTGCGACTGTTCTCAGAAACTTGCACCAAGCTCCAGGTAGCTTCTAACACATCTTGGGAACCTGTGGGAGGGGTGGCCGACCAGTTGTTGGTGTCTCCAGCCACCTACCGACCACTTTTTGCTACTGCAAACCAGAAAAAGTGGTCGGCCAGCTAGTTTTTCTGGCTGGCTGACCAGTTGTTGCTGCATTCTTCCAATTTGCTACAACAGAGAGTAAGAAAGGGCATGGCAATGTATTTGCAAGGTATGTGTGCACAACCAACCTTCCTATCATTTCATAAGCTCAAAGGAGTGTGGTTCTCGACCCTCGGGCCACTAATCGCGCATTTCGATGCATGATGGCCAAGAGGCGAAGTTGCACAATTCAATATGAAATGAATGCACAAGTAAACACATAAGGTCTAAAACTCTATCATGTATGATCAAGAGCGTCGGCGACCGAGAATTGAGGCACGTTTCATCACTTTAAGTATGAAACGTCCCTCGTTTCTCGTGTTTGGACTAACACCTATTCCAAACAAAATGCAACACAAGCAAGGCATACACAATGCGACTCAAGCATGCAAACATGCAATACAATGAAACAAGCATGTGAACAACATGCAAGGGACAAGCATGCAAACATGCAATGCAACATGAATAACCTAACAAGGCTAATGGCATGCATAATGCACAATGCTAAGAACAACAACTAGCATATACAATGCTAAATGACAACTAGCATGCACAATGCAATAATCATGGCATACTCAATGCAATATGATCATGGCATACATAATACGAATCAAGAGCATGGCATGCGCAATACAAACAATAACATAACATGCACAATGCGATATAACATGGCATGCACAATGCTCAATGGACTTAAACCAAAATGGACAGACCTCAGCCCCACCCAAATCAGTGGCCATAACACCAAAACAAAGGCACCAAAAGACAAGGCATGCATGCACAATGCATTGGCCAACCAACTAGGCCTAAGAGCACAACTCTCAAGAGGGCTCAAGGAGTGATAAATGCAGAAGTGTAACAACACTGAATGCACTAAAATTAAGTAAGAAATGATGCCAAATCATTCAATCAAACACAAGTATAGCATGCGAAGGTCCTAAAGTATGAAGCTAGTAAAGAGGACTACAAAGGAGGCATGCAATGCATAGCAAATATGCATGAACCAAACATGGACAGAGCTGAAATAGGTCAAAACAATGACCAAAATATGCTAAGATGGAGGCTCAAAGACCTAGGCAAGATGGCACACATGCTATGCCATAAGTAAGGCAACAATGAACAACACTTTTAAGCATTTAAATCATGAAAGAAGTGGGAACATGGCAATGCTATAAGCTCTGAAATGAAGTATTAAATGATGCCAAATCATATAAATAGCTCAAAGATAGCATGCATAAGTCAACAAAACACAAAGCTAGCAAGGCCAATTGCACTACAGCTATACAAAGCATGAAGGATATGGCAAAGGCAGCCCAAAAAAGTCCTAGAACATGTCAAAATGAGTCTAAAACAAGCATGGAAGGAAGCCAAAATAAGCTAACATAAAGGGCATAAGGCATGATGCATACAAGGCAAATAAGGTGGATTACACTACACTTATTAAGACCAAGCATGGGATGACTTAACCAACAAAAATCAGAGTTATATCATGGCAAGATAACCCCAAAAACACATTGAAATGATGGCTCGCAAGCCAAGGCATGAAGGCATACGTAATGATTCATGTTAAGGCACAAAGGGGGAAACCCTCCAACGCATTGAATGAGTGATAAATGCAAGTGCATAAGCATGAAACATGGACTGAAATCACATAATAAATGATGCCAAATCATTCGAATAGGCCAAGTAAAGCATGCTAGTGGACTTGACACACAAAGCTAACAAGCTAGAATGCACTATAGTTATACAAAGCAAGTCATGCACGGCCAAAACAACCAAAATCAGAACTAGAGCATGCTAAAACATGGACAAAAGCTTCTTGAAGTTAAGCCAAAAGCATGCTAGAATGACATGTTAAAGCATGATGCATGTTAGGCTATTTCATGGAATTGCACTAGAGGTGACCAAACCAAACCCTAACAGAGGTATGACATGGAAAAACACCACCAAAAACACGCTGAAATGGAAACAAAACAAGCTAGAATGACATGCTACTTCATGAAGCATACAAGACTAGTTTGTGTGATTTACACTACAAGAGTATTAGGCATGCATGGAGTGACAAAACCAAGTAAAAATAGTGGCATGCCACAGCAAAAAAACCACAAATACATGCTAAGATATGGCCAACATAAGCTTAACAAACATGCTCACACATGAGGCATTCAAGACAAGTATTGAAGACACAAGGAGAGGGGATGACCCTCTCCTTTTTGGGACCTTAAAACACCACTTCCACCACTCTGGATTTCAGTGGTGAGAAGGTCAAAACAAGGTGGTCCCAAAAGCTTAAAAAGAAGGCACAAAAGCAAGGCTAAACAAGGCCTAAGAGGGGGTAAACAACCCCAAATACAAAAGTGACCTCAAACAAAAGTCTTAAGCATACAAAATCAGAACTTTTTGTAGTTAAGAGTTAAGCTTAAAACAACATGCAAAAGGGTCCAAAAGCTTAAGCAAGAATAGGGGTTTAAAAGGTTAAAAGCTCACCCTTGTAGACCACCTTTACAGCTACAACTCCAGTAGGTTTTTCAAGCTCAAACCAACCCAAGAACACCAAAACCATCTCCTAAGCACCTCAGCAACAAAAGGATGGTGTTTGAGTGTGTGTTTGTGTGCAAAAGTGAGACAAAATGACACTTTAAGGCACAAAACAAGAGAGAAATGAAGATGTATAGATATAAATTATATGTATAGCTCAAGGGAGATTTTCTAAACTTGGAGGAGGGAGGGGGAGCCTCCCTCTTAGAGAGAGCAAAAGCACAAGCTTCTTGAAGAAGCTAAGGCTCAAGGCCATCCCTCCATACACGTGTATGGAGGATGGTTCTTGTGCTCTCCAGCTGCGCCAGCTGGCCAAAAATATCTCCAAAAATGTGACAAAAAGTAGCCGACCACTTTAAGTGGTCTCCCAGAACAAAAACTGGTCGGCCATGGTGGGAGAGAGTCTAAAGCATGAAAACAAGCAAATGGTGTGGTGGCCGACCACTTTTGATGGTCCAAAGACCAGAGAGACCGGTTGTCAGACCAGAAAACTGGCTGGCAGGAAGAAAAGTGGTTTGCGGGGAGAGAAACTGGCCTCCCACCCTTGTACCACCTTCCAAACAAGGAAAACAATGTTTATACCAAAAACAAACCAAAACGGATGCAAGACGAAAGTTCGGGAGGCAAAACGCGTAGTTGGGAGCCTCGAAAACTAGCTGACAAGCACCAAAAGTGGTTCACGACCACAAAATTGATCTTCCAAACCACAGTGGCCCTCTAGGCCAAGGAAACAAGGTGTGGTTCAAAAACCACGCCAAATGGAGAACCTTAAGCGGTCCCGAGACATGGCGCGTGGCCGAAGGCTTTGAAAACCGGAAACTAGTGTCCAAGCGGGAAAAGTGGTCTACGACCACAAAAGAGTGGTCTGCAAGACCTTTCCTTCCCTCAGGCAAGGAAAACAAGACTTGGTCCGCAAATCGAGCCGAAGCACAAAGAGTTCGAAGGCCCGGAGGCAAGGCACTCAGCCAAGACTCTGGAAACTCGAAATGAGCACAACATGCACTATCACCGAGCGCTCAATCGATGACGTCTGAGTCTTAAGGTCGGTCAAAATAGGGTGTCTCCAGTTGCCCCTCTTTGATAGAACTTGGAAGTCATAAGTGACGGGAGTGAATGTCAAAGCCCAGAGACGACCCATTTTTGACAAGGCCGAAGACTTAGACAAACAGGCAAGATAACAAAGAGATGTGCCCGCAGGCAAGGGCAAAATGCAAATGACATGCAGAAAGCCGAACATAACTTATGATCATGCAAAGAAAACTGTAATGAAGCAAATATACACAATAAATGCAACAGTTTAAGCAAGCAAATTCAAACCAAACTACATTACACGCAAAAAGGATGTAAGAGAATTATACAATTCTTGCTACGTCTCACGCGGAGAATACAATACCGTCTGGTCGCACCAGTCTCAAATGAACCGTACATACAATATCGTCTGGTCACAGCAGCCTCAAATGAATTGTACATACAATATCGTGTCTGCATAAGAGATAAACTCAACAGGTACAATATTATTAGAAATATGCATAGCAATGCAAGTGAAAAGTGCGTGACAATGCAAATGAAATGTGCATAACAATGCATGTAGTGTGCATAACAATGTAGGCGAGACGTGCGTGACAACGCGCGTGAAGAGTGCATGACAATGCAGGTGGAAGGGGTGCATGACAATGCAACCTAAGTATGACGCATAACAGTGCGAAAAGGGGTGCATGACAATGCAACCTAAGTGTGACGCATAACAATGCGGAAGGGGTGCATGATAATGCAACCTAGGTGTGACGCATAACAATGCGGTAAGGGGTGCATGACAATGCAACCTAAGTGTGACGCATAACAATGCGGAAGGGGTGCATGACAATGCAACCTAGGTGTGACGCATAACAATGCGAGTAAAACAAGCATAACAATGCAAGTGAAGTGAATGCAAAACAAACAGACGAAATATGCGTGACAACGCAAGTGAAGAATACATAACAATGCAGGTGAAAAGTGTGGATGCATAACAATGCAACGGAAGTACGCATAGCAATATAAGTAAAACGAGTGTGACAACACAAGTAGTGAATGCATAACAAAGCAACGAGTGGTGTGCATAACAAAAGCAAGAGAGGAAAGTGTGCATAACAATGCGAGAGTGGTATAACTTCGATAGCATGTCCTGAAACAAAATGCCGGTTAAAGAAAAATAAGCCTTAACGTGAGAAAATTAACCGGAACCTCCAATTTACCTCTCGGGGAGGGGGGGTCACAACATACTTAAAAAGGATACTCCTTGCTCTTGACGAGTAACGATGAGCCATGCATCGAAGACTTGAATTGAAGTTCCCACGGGGACAATTTCGTGGCCAAAAGTGTACTTTTCTTGCACTTTCCCGAGAGCCGAGGACTCCAATCATCATCAAAACACACAGGGAGAACAAAGGGACCTTGGAGACCACCCAGGAGGGATGGCCGACCACCTAGGCTAGTGGCTGACCAGTTGTTGACCACCAAAGTGGTTGGCCGACAAGAAAAACTGGCTGGCCGACCAGTTTATGAAAACAGGGGCAGTTTTGTCTTTTAATGCTCGGATCTTGAAGTACACAACTCCAAATCAATTTTGCTCGCACCTCCAAGGCCGAAATCAACTTCTCTTCCTCCCTAGACCCTTTTCTCTCTTAGATCTGCACTTTATACACGTTTTCCAACGCCCCACGCAAAGTTGTTTCGCGAAAACTTTCGATTTTCTTAGTTTTGAACCGATTAAAATTTGTTTTCGGAGCTTCTTTCTCCATTTCCACCACTTGAGGTATGTTTGTCTCAAAGTTTAGCACCTTTTCTCGGGTTTTGACTTTTGTTGACTTTTTCTCTTCCCGAGAGTTGACTTTTGTTGACTTTTTGCAATTTTGGCTCATTTCGCTCATTTTTGCATCATCTTGCAGATTTCTTCAGATGGCCAACGATATTCCGTATGGCAGAGGTTCTCTATATGCAGAGGATGAGCCCGAAATTATACCGTTGCCTCCGAGGATTCGGCCGTTTGACCCGGAGGAGTACGACCTGCAGGAGCACATTCTACCTCCTAGCACCTTCCACCACTTCACGGACTTCGCACGTCGGGTACCCGCAGACCTGCTGCTACGGGAGCCGGAGTCCCATCTATCTCATCGCGCGCATGAGGTGCGTACTTTACTTTTGCATTTCTTACACATCCCATGTTTTCGCTATATATCATATCTGCTCGTTCTGAGCATATTCACACACACAGCACTCCACTTATTCTGAACACACAGTTCATACACAGCATTCTGCTAATTTGGCACACAGCTCACTACACAATCACTTTGTTAATTCGGCACACAGCTTATTTTGGCACACAACACATTTTGGGCAGACAGCTCATTTTGGGCACACAGCTCATAACACTGCTCAATATGAACACACAGTTCATAACACAACATTCTGTTTAGTTGGCACACAGCTCACTACACAATCACTTTGTTAATTCAGCACACAACTCATTTTAGCACACAGCACATTTTAGGCAGACGGCTCATTTTGGGCAGACAGCTCATAACATTGCTCAATCTAAACACACAGTTCATAACACAGCATTTTGTTTAGTTGGCACACAGCATATAACACTGCTCAATCTGAACACACAGTTCATAACACAACATCCTGTTTAATTGGCACACTGCTCAATCTGAACACACAGCTCATAACACAACATTCTGTTTAATAAGATAGCACACTGCTCAATTTGAACACGCAGTTCATAACACAATATACCTTTCATAACATAGCACACTGCTTAATCTGAACACACAGTTCATACCGCAGTATACTTTTTATTGTCATAACATAGCACACCGCTCAATCTGAACACGCAGTTCATAACACGATATACCTTTTCATAACATAGCACACTGCTCAATCTGAACACGTAGTTCATAACACAGTATTCGGTTTATTGTCATAACATAGCACACCGCTCAATCTGAACACGCAGTTCATAACGCGATATACTTTTTCATAACATAGCACACTGCTCAATCTGAACATGCAGTTCATAACACAGTATTCGGTTTATTGCACATTACTTAATCTGAACACGTAGTTCATAACACAGTATTCGGTTTATTGTCATAATATAGCACACTGCTCAATCTAAACACGCAGTTCATAATGCGATATACTTTTTCATAACATAGCACACTGCTCAATCTGAACACGCAGTTCATAACACAGTATTCGGTTTATTGTCATAACATAGCACACCGCTCAATCTGAACACGCAGTTCATAACGCGATATACTTTTTCACAACATAGCACACTGCTCAATCTGAACATGCAGTTGTAGACGTGCCCGAACGTCCATGGCTCCGCGCGCGAGATGGCGCGAAAATCCGTTTGGTTCATTACCATACTACAGTTCGGACTTAATGTCATGGTTCTGAATCTAATCTCACAAAGTGCAATGCAAGACCGATAAATCACCAAAGAGTCCAAATCCGGTAAATCGTTTTGGAAAACTGATTTTTATAAAGAAGTGCCAAACATGGACTGCTTTGCTAGATATAGAGTCGCCACCTAAATATTTTATTTTTGGGGAATTTAGGAAACCCTGCCTCGTGCCTAAGGCCACGTGTCCGTCATCACCAAAGTTGCCTCAGCTCGGGAACTTGGGTACGAGAGGGGAAGGTCATGCAATGAGCACCCCCGCTCGCCTGGTCAAAGATCGGCCTTTACTAACATGATATTTTGTTTTTGAAAACACATGTGTTCTTATTCCGGTTATTAGCCTAGAATTACTATGTGATGCGCACAGCAGAAGAGTATAGACTAGATCGCCTAAGTTGGAACAAAACATCTCATGTTTGTTTGTTTGAAAATGGTTTGAAGGTGCTACTCGCAAGTAGGCTAAGACGTGGATTTGCCACCCTCAAGTGGGCTTAAGAAAACATGATTTTGCCACTCCCAAGTGGGCTTAAAACTAGCATTTCAATGAATTGTTCCAATTCAAGTAATCCAACCTTCACCCACAGGCATTCAGGCAGTTAAACATTTAAGCAGTTAGCCTCATGGCAAGTATGCTATCATGGCAACACTCACACTCATGCAAGATGCTAAAGTATAAACATTTACAGTGTACTCCGAGCCAAAACAAAAGCTAGTTAGTAATCATGCATGATCCTAGTTTATGTTAAGATGGCTAATACAACACATGCAAAATGCAACTAGAAATAGGCTCGGCTATTCTAAGATGGCATATGAAATGCAACACTTAGCATGTATTCAAATTGGTATTGAAATACAATGCAGTTAGTATGATGCGCCGAGCCCGATGCATGCAATACAGATGAATGACTGCAAACATGCGAGCATAAGGATGCTAATCAAAATATGACCTAGAACTAACCATCGTAAGCAGTTAAGTAAAAGGGAGAAAGACGTGCGGTTGGAAGACATTCACACACTCACGCACACTTATTACAAAATTCGCCCTCTCGACAGAGGGTCCGAATAAATAATACAAATCAACAAATTAATCAATTACCCTAGCTAATTAATTATTACAAAACTCTTAACTAATTAAGCAAATTAATTAAGTTACAAAAATAGTCAAAGTGGTCTCGAGAAGAGAGACAAGTGCATGCTCGATCGGCTTCGCTCGGAAATTTGTTGCCATGCCCCATGTTGCCTCTGTTTGCACACTTATACTCCTCTGAAAACTATGCCAGCTTCTGTGATGCCTCTGAACCACCTCATGGACACTCTGAGAGGTCATCGGCCAAATGGTATGTCCATCGGCCAAGGGAAATGGGTTATCGACCACTTATGAATCAATCAGCCAAAAATTGTTAGCCGATCGGCACTGAAGATAGCCGATCGGCCATCTATTCCTGCAGACTGCTCCTTTTGCTGCAGCAGAGGACAAACAAGGGCATGGTAATACATTTGCAAGAAAATGTTGTGCAACTACACCCCTTATCATGTTTGGGACTCAAAGGAGTGTAGTGCTCGACTCTCGAGCCATCAATCACACATTTCGATGCATGATGGCCAAAGAGGCTGAATTGCACAAATCAATATGGAATGAATGCACAAAAACACATGAATGCCTCACACTCTATCATGTTGGATCAAGAGTGTCGGCGACCGAGGATTGAGGCACGTTTTGTCACTTCAAGTACGAAACGTCCCTTGGTCTTCGTGTTTGGTTTGACACCCCAAACCAAACAGAATACAATACATGCAACATGGAAAAGCTATGCAATGCAACATAAGGATGCCAAATGCAATATGACTCAAACATGCACACAAGGCTAAGGTAACAAGCATGCCAAATGCAATGCAACCTAAACAAGCATGTGACAAAATGCAAACTAGCAAGCATGCAACAACATGCAACATGTCAAGCATGCAACAACATGCAAAGATGGACTTAAACCAAAATGGGCAGACCTCAGCCATGCCCAAATCAGTGGCCAAATGTGATGAAATGATGGAATGAAATGCAAAACAAGCATGCATTCCAATTGGCCTATCACTAGGCAACAATGCACAATCCTCAAACAAGAGCAAGGTGTGACAAACATGAGAATGTGGCAATGAAATAAGCTCTGAAATCATGTGAGGAATAATGCCAAATCAACCAAATAATGCAAGTATGGCATGCAAGAGAGCTCAAAGCTTAAAGCTAGCAAATGGGTTTACACCATGGCCATGCAAAGCACGCCCCAAAGGGCTAAGGGCAACCAAAACAGTACCAAGGCAGGTCAAGACAAGATCAAAAACATGCTCGAACCTAGCCAACACAAGCTAGAACAAAAGTCCAAAAAGCATGAGGCATGCAAGGCTAACAAGGGGCATTACACTACACCTATTACAGCCAAGCATGACATGACTTAACCAATAAAAATCAGAGTTATGGCATGTCAAAATAAGCCCCAAAACCCACTGAGATGGCATCCTAAAGGCCTAAGCATGATAGCATGCACAACGATTCATTCTTGAGGCATAAAACACCAACTCTCTTAAGCATGGAAAAGGTGATAAATGTGAGTGCATGACCATACTATATGGATTGAAATCACATATGAAATGATGCCAAATCATGAAAATGGTCTAAGCAATGCATGCTAATGACTTGGACACTCAAAGCCAACAAGCTAGATTGAACCAAGGCTATACAAAACAATGCATGCATGACCAAGACAATACAAATCAGAGCTAGAGCATGGTAAAACATTACTAAAACCTTCTTTGAGTTGAGCCAAAACATGCAAGAAGGATGATCCCAATGCATGATGCATGTTAAGGCAAATGAGAGGATTGCACTACAAGTGCATGGTACATGCAAGATGCTATCAAACCAACTTAAAACAGAGGTAAAGCATGCTAAAATAACACCAAATACTTACTGAAATGGGGCCAAAACATACTAAGCAAACATGCTACTATTATGAGCCATTTATACTAGCAAATGAGACACAAGGAGAGGGGGGTGTCCCTCTCCTATTCAAGACTCCAAAACCACCTTTCCACCACTGATTGGATTTCAGTGGTAGAAAGGTCATGCAAAGGCAAGAACAAGGGCGAAAAGGGATGGCTCAAAACAAGGACAAACAAGGCCTAAGAGCGGGTAGACCGCCCCCAACCAAAAAGTGACCTTAACCAAACATCACAAGCATACAAAATCAGAACTTTTTGTAGTTTAGAGTTAAGCTTAAAACAATATGCAAATAGGTCTAAAAGCTTAAGCCAAAATGGGGGATTAAAAGGTAGTTTACGCACCCTTGAAGAACACCTTCAAGAACACAACTCCAGCACTCTTCTCTGATCAAAACCAGTCCAAGAACTCCAAAAGCAACTCTCTAGTACCTTAACAACCAAAGGATGGTGTTCTAGTAAGTGTTTGTGTGCAATAGTGTGAAGAATCTACACTTTTGGGCACAAACAAGGGCTAAACAAGAGAGAGAGGTAAAATATAGAGAGAGAGAGAGATATAGAACTTGTATATCAAATTTCCAGAACAGCTGGAAAGGGAGGGGAGGCTCCCTTCTTATAGAATTTCAATTCTCAAGCTTGTTCAACAAGCTTGAGTCTTGAATGCAATCCCTCCATACGTGTATGGAGGATGAGAATTGTGCCCACCAACTGTCACAACTGGCACAAAATATCTGCAAAAATCAGATGGAAAGGTCTCGGCTCAAAAATATGGCCGATCGACCAAAAAGAGTGCCGATTGGCCAACACTTATGGTCGATGGCAAGAAAACTTGGCTGATGGCACCAAGCCTTGGCCGATGGGTTGCAGGGATGGCCAACAAGCCACCCTATTCCCTCAGAAGCAAAAACACAAGTGCTTGGTCCACAACCAAGTACAAAACCGACAAATTGAGAGATCCTAAGGTAAGGCGTGCAGCCGAGACCTTCGGGAACTCAAAACGAACATGAGCATGGATGATCACCGAGTGTTCAAACGATGATGTCCAAGTCTTGAGGACGGTCAAAAATGGGGTATCTACAGCAGTTCATAACACAGTATTCGGTTTATTGCACACTGCTCAATCTAAACACGCAGTTCATAACACAGTATTTGGTTTATTGTCATAACATAGCACACCGCTCAATCTGAACATGCAGTTCATAACGCGATATACTTTTTCATAACATAGCACACTACTCAATCTGAACACGCAGTTCATAACACAGTATTCGGTTTATTGTCATAACATAGCACACCGCTCAATCTGAACACACAGTTCATAACGCGATATACTTTTTCATAACATAGCACACTGCTCAATCTGAACACGCAGTTCATAACACAGTATTCGGTTTATTGCACACTGCTCAATCTGAACACGCAGTCCATAACACAGTACACTTTTTCCTTGGCACGCAGCTCATATTTTTTCATTTTGAACATACAGCTCACACTTTTCAAATTTGAACACACAGCTCATAGTTTTCATTCTGAACATACAGCTCATACTTTTCATTCTGAACACACAGCTCATACTTTTCGATCTGAACACACAGCTCATACTTTTCAATCTCAGCACGCAGCTCATACTTTTCATTCTGAACATACAGCTCATACTTTTCAATCTGAACACACAACTCATAGTTTTCATTCTGAACACACAGCTCATACTTTTCAATCTGAACACACAACTCATAGTTTTCATTCTGAACACACAGCTCATACTTTTCATTCTGAACACACAGCTCATACTTTTCATTCTGAACATATAGCTCATACTTTTCATTCTGAAACTGAATACATTTGTTCATTCTGAATGCAGGTATCCTTCCATTTCACACGAGGTTAAGGATCGATCCTCGCGAGGGAGTGGTATATGGAGCTCCCAGATGTTGTCTGACATATTGTGGACGAGGCAGGTTTTGGCCTATTCTGTGTGGGATTGTCGCGTCATCCAGCGAGCAGGACCCTCTTGGGGGCACTTGTAGAGAGATGGTGGGACACCACCAACTCCTTCCATTTTTCAGCCACTAGGGACATGATGATGACCCCATATGACTTCTCCATGCTGACAGGCCTTGACGTGGCAGGCCGGCCGATCCCATACGATGCAGATATGGGTGAGTGGGAGACCGCTTGGATTTATCTGCTCGGAGCCCATTCGCCGATCGACAGATCATCAGGCAGGGTTAGGTACACCTGCTTCTCCGAGCGGTACAGGGGGACTACGCCTGAGACCATTGAGGCCATATAGCAGTATGCCTGGGGATTTTTGATGTTCATCCTCGGGACCACTCTGTTCTTCGACAGGGGGAACACAGTTGGGCTTTATCTGCTCAGTGCTCTAGTAGACCTATCACAGGTCAATCAGTACGATTGGGGCGGCGCTGGCCTCGCTACCCTTTACTGCTACATAAGCGCGACTTCCCGAGAGCGAAAGACCATAGTAGGAGGCTACTGGCGAGCCTGGGAGGTACATTCTGCCCTCTTGATTTACATTTCTGCTTTTCATTTTCTGTACACTGCTGTAGACGCACCCGAACGTCCCGAGAAAATCCCGTTTTGTTCATTGGGCTCACTACAGTTCAGACTCAATGTCACGGTTCTTAATCTGATCATGCAAAGTGCAATGCGAGATTGATAAATCACCAAAGAGTCAAAATCTGGCAAATCATTTTGAAAAACTGATTTTTAGAAAGAAGTGCCAAACATGGACTGCTTTGCCAGATACAGAGTCGCCACCTAAATATTTTATTTTTAAAAAATTTAGGAAACCCTGACTCGTGCCTAAAGCCATGTGTCCGTCATCACCAAAGTTGCCTTGGCTCGAGAACTTGGGTACGAGAGGGGAAGGTCATG
This sequence comes from Camellia granthamiana, assembly GCA_036172215.1. Taxonomy (NCBI): domain Eukaryota; kingdom Viridiplantae; phylum Streptophyta; class Magnoliopsida; order Ericales; family Theaceae; genus Camellia; species Camellia granthamiana. Next base: position 228,760 of record JAXFYN010000115.1, on the reverse strand, counting down.
CAATAAGCACCCCCGTTCGCCCGATCAAAGATCGGTCTTTACTAATATGATATCTTGCTTTTGAAAACACATGTGCTCTTTTTCCGGTTATTAACCTAGAATTACTATGTGGTGCGCATAGCATACAAGTATAGACTGGATCGCTTAAGTTGAACAAAACATCTCGTGTTTGTTTTTGAAAGCGGTTTACTACTCGCAAGTAGGCTAAAATGCGGATTTTGCCACCCCCAAGTGGGCTTAGAAAACATGGTGATTTTGCCACTCTCAAGTGGGCTTAAAACTCGCAATCAATGAATTGTTCCAATTCAAGTAACCTAACCTTCACCCCCAGGCATTCAGGCAGTTATATCACATAAGCAGTTAGCCTCATGGCAAGCATGCTATCATGGCAGTCACTCACACACATGCAAGGATGCTAAAGCATAAACACTTATCGAGTACTCCGAGCCAAAACAAAAGCTATGTTAGAAATCAATGCATGATCCTAGCTATGTCAAGAATGCCTAATGCAATACATACAAAATGCAACTAAGATACGCTCGGCTATTCTAAAATGTCATGTGAAATACAATTTGATACATGTATTCAAACAGGAATTGAAATACAATGAAGTTAGTATGATGCGTCGAACCCGGTGCATGCAAGACAGATGAATGGATGCAAACATGCGAGCATAAGGATGCTAATTGAAACATGCCCTAAAACTAACCATCGTAAGCTGGTAAATAAAAGGGAGAAAGAAATGGGGGTTGGAAGACATGCATCACACACACGCACACTTATTTACAACAGTTGTGCCCTCTCGACGGAGGGTCCGAATAAATAATACAGAACCAACTAATTAACCAACTATTCTAATTAAACTAGTTATTACACAACAAAATGAATAACAAGCTACAACTAATTATTACACAACATTAACTAGTTAACAAATCAACTAAATTAGCAATTAAATAAGCATGCAAACTATGTGAAGTGGGCTGCCTCAGCTCTGCCTTGGATGATGAATGATGCATGCATGCTCGAATTGCCTTGCTCAGAAATCCATCGTGATGCCCTGACTTGCCTCTGTTTGCAATTGATCTCAGAACACTGCACAAAGCTCCAGAAGGCTGAAACTCCACCAAGGGAACTTGTGGGAAGGCTGCCGACCAGTTGTTGGCTTTGGAGACCACCTGCTGACCACTTTTTGAGGTGAAAACCAGAAAAAGTGGTCGGCCTGCCACTTTATCTGGTCGGCCGACCAGTTTTTGCTGCTGGTTTCTAGTTTGCTGCAACAGAGAGCAAGAAAGGGGCATGTCAAAGTATTTGCAAAACATGTATGCACAACCATCCTCCCTATCATTACATAAGCTCAAGGGAGTATAGTTCTTGACCCTCGGGCCACCAATCACGCATCTCGATGCATGATGGCCGAGGAGCCAAATTGCACGACTCAATGTGACATGAATGCACGCACGAACACATAAAGCCTAAAACTCCATCATGTATAGTCAAGAGTGTCGATGACCGGGAATCAAGGCACGTTTCATCACTTCGAGTATGAAACGTCCCTCATTTCTCGTGTTTGGACTAACACCTATTCCAAACACAATGCAACAAACATGGCATGCACAATGCGACTCAATCATGCAACTTAATGCAATACAACTTAGACATGCAAACGTGCAAAGGGGTAAACATGTGAACATGCAACTAGCATACACAATGCTATGAATTCCATGGCATACATAATGCTCATGACACTAGCATACACAATGCACGTGGCAACTAACAAACCCAATGCAATGAATATGGCATGCACAAATGCAATGTTTGATCATGCAACCACATGGCATACTCAATGCGCAATGGACTTATACCAAAATGGATAGGCCTCGGCCATGTCCAAATCAGCAGCCATTGATGATGAAATCAAGGCATCAAAACACACACAAACATGTATAATGCAATGGCCAAAGTCTAAGGCACAAAACACAACTTTCCATAAGCATTGAAAGGATGAAACATGGATTACAATGGCATATGTTCCAGCACTGAAATGGCATGCAAAATGACTTAGAATCATGTAAACAACTCATGTTACGCATGTTGAAGGGCTCAAGCATCAAAAGCTAGTAAGGCATATTACACTAGAGGCATGCAAGGCGATGCTCAAATGACCAAACCAACCCCAAACAGACCCTATGCAGGCCAAAACAGTAGCAAAACTGAGTTGGGATGATGGCTTGAAAGGCACAAAAATGAGGCTCATGCAATGGCTCACAAATATGGCATAAAAGCACAATTCTAAAGAGCACTTGGAGAGTGGAAAATATGGACGTGTAGCAGCCCTAGATGTTCTGAAATAACATTCTCAATGACGCCAAAACATGCAAATACCTCAAGTTAAGCATGCAAGGGACCTCAAAACTCAAAACTAGTCAAGGCTATTACACTATAAGCATGCATGGCAAGCATCATTCGACCAAGGAGCCTCAAAATAGAGCTAAGGCAGCCCAAAATATGAACAAAACCATGTTGGAGCACAGCCAAAATGTGCTAGAATAAAGAGCCAAAACATCATTCACTCGAAGCTAGTGAACAAGATTTACACTACAAGCATATGGAGCATGTGAAAGGCTACTAAACTAGCCACAAATAGAGCCATGACATGTCAAATGATGACCAAAAACCCACTGAAATGGGGCTAATACATGCTAGGATGACATGTTACTTTGATGAGCCATGAATGGGAATACACTACACATGCAAGAAGCAAACACAAGGTGACCAAAACAGCCATAGACAGAGCTAAGGTAGGCCCTAAAAGTCACTAAAAAGTGCTTGAACCAAGCCTTGAAAGTATGAAGATGCATGCTCCTTTGATAGGCCAAAAATGCAAGCAAACAAAACCAAAAGAGAGGGGGTCACCCCCCTCTGGTTTTAGGCCTCAAAACCACATGCCTACAACTGAAAATCCACTGGATTTCAGTGGCTAGAAGGCCAAGCAAGGACTAGCTCAAAGGCCTTAAGGCTTGGCACAACACAAGGCCAACTAGGGCATGCAAGAGGGTAGAAGACCCTCAATACTCAAGAGGCCTTAAACAAACATCAAAAAAACTTAAATACAAGACTTTTTTCAGTTGAAAGCAAAGCCCAAATAAGCATGCGAATATGGCTAAGAGAATGATCAAGACAAAGCTTAAAAGGGGAGAAAAGAGGTTACCCTTGAAGCACTGCAATACCAGCAAGTTTCTCAGCCAAAAACCAGCTTTTCAACCTCCAAAAAGCTCCCCCAAGAACCTCAGTTCAATGGTGGGGTGAATGGTTAAGAGTTGTGGTGTAAAGGTGAAGAACAACACACACTTTAGGCACCAAATATAGAGATATAGAGGGAGATATACACTTGTGCCTTAGGCAAAATTCAGAACCTCTAGAATGGAGAGGGAGAGCCTCTCTTATAGAAAAACAAAGGGTTCAAGCTTCTTGGAGAAGCTAAAACTTGGATGCAATCCCTCCATACACGTGTATGGAGGATACAGTCTGTGCCCTCCAGCTGGCATAGCTGGCATCCATTCAGTTTGACAAAACAGGGGGAAAGCTGCCAACCACTTAAAGTGGTCGGCCTGCTACTTTCAGTGGTCGGCCGACCACTTCAAGTGGTCTCCCAGGGAAAAAAGTGGTCGACAGGGGGAATTGGTGGTCTCCGCACTGAAAGTAAGCCAATGGTGTGGTGGGAGACCAGCAAATGTGGCCCAAAGACCAAGAAAACTAGTTTCCCGACCAGAAAATCGGCTGGCGGGAATAAAAGTGGTCTCCAAGGAGAAAAACTGGTCTCTCACCCTTGTACTACCTTCCAAATAAGGGAAACAAGGTTTGTGCCAAAAACAAACCAATCATGGATGCAAAACGAGAGTTCGGGAGGCAAAGCACGCAGCCGGGAGCCTCGAAAACTGGCTGTTGAGCACCAAAAGTGGTATGCAACCACAAAAGTGGTCTCCCGGACCATAGTGTCCCTCTAGACAGAGGAAACAAGGTGTGGTCCAAAAAACCAAGCCAAACGGAGAACGTTAAGCGGTCCGAGACAAGGCGTACGACCGAAGGCTCCGAAAACCGAAAACTGATCTCCAAACGGGAAAAGTGGTCTACGACGGCGAAGAGTGGTCTACGACCACAAAGAGATGGTCTACCAGACCTCTCCCTCCCTCCAGGAAGAGAAACAAGGTTCAGTCCGCAAACCGAGCCAAAGCACAACGAGTTCGAAGACCCAGAGGCAAGGCTTTTAGCCAAAACTCCGAAGCTCGAAACGAGCACAACATGCACTATCACCGAGCAGTCAATTGATGGCGTCTGAGTCTTAAGGCTGTCAAAAATGGGGTGTCTACAACTGCACACGACACACATTACATTCTGTGCTCTACATTCCGCACTCAGCATTCTGCATTTTCTACACATTCTGTATTCGCATTCTGCACTCAGCATTCTGTATTCTATATATCCTGTACTCGTATTCTGCACTCAGCATTCTGCATTTTCTATACATTCTGTATTCGTATTCTGCACTCAGCATTCTGCATTCTATACATTCTGTACTCCCATTCTGCACTCAGTATTCTGCATTCTATATATCCTATACTCGCATTCTGCACTCAGCATTCTGCATTTTCTATACATTCTGTATTCGTATTCTGCACTCAGCATTCTGCATTCTATACATTTTGTACTCGCATTTTGCACTCAGCATTCTGTATATCCTGTACTCTGATAGCCACTGCCTTGCCTTTCACAGCTGTGGGTTTACGCATACTTTCCGACATTGGCCCCTGAGCTCGAGGTCGAGGCACCTCTTGAGATCCCCTACTCACGCAGATTTGAGGGTCGGTGCCGGCCCAGGCCTCAGGAGACTCTACTCTACCTCCGGCAGTTCTTCGATACTGTACGGGCGACGGAGGTGATTCAGAACTCTCAGTTCTTCATGCTTTCAGCTTTGATTCATCTTGCACATTTATGACATCTAATCAATTTATGCACTTGTTACCCGCAAGTGACCTGGCAGCCTTGGATCAACATGCCAGGGAATCCTCGATTTTTGTTTGCTGGGGCATGGGGCTCCTCCCGATATAAGGTCTTGTTTGAGGGACCGGTCGGCAGGGCCTGGTTTTTCGAAGAGCGCTTCATGCGCCAGACGATGGGCAACTTTGATCAGGACGTCCCCTCACTGCCTCCACCAGAGATGCGGTCCGCAGGGGGTCTCATACCCCTGAAGGCGGAGGACCTTATGTTGGGTATTGACACGGTCTTTTTCCTGGAGGAGGGGGATTACGCGACATATCGCCATACGTACTTGATGCCTCCGCTGTCAGGTGTCCGTACCCCCAGGAGGAGAGCTGCTGACATGCCTTCCTCGAGTCGCGCCCGAGCCGGAGACATTCCTTCGACCAGCGGGGCCGGCACATCGAGAGGCGGGACTGGAGGGATGCCCTCGACTTGGCAGTATGCTGGATGGCCAGATCTTCTGACTGGGCTGACAGGCTAGCAGTATGGGACATCATACCAGATTCCACTGGAGCCTCCGCTGCCGGATCATCGATACGTGAGTGACCCTGACGCACCACCGGTATGCTCCATAGTTTTCATTTATCACTAAGATATTTAGACATTCATTCATTCACTGATGACTTGAACTTGTGTCTGTAGCCTCCCAGGGAGTATACTGAGGGGTTACTCGGAGTGGTGGTCTCACTCGAGAGTATGGTTCTGCGGAGGCAGACGCTGCTATATGCCTCCGACGTTCGGGTACTTTTCAATTTCCTTGCATTTATCATACTTCTGATGACATATGGAAACTGAACATTTCACTACATTGATTCATTGCATGTGTAGAGCACATCTGACACATCACATTCACACACTATATCTGCATGCACCCACTCTCTGTATCATTCTCGCATCTGCATCTGATATACATACTGGCTGATGCATTAAAACTGTCCTTTTCAGGTCTCGCCTCTGCAGACTGGGCCATCCAGGCCTTATCGAGCAGCTAAGAGAGGAGTCTCAGCACGCGGCCAGGGGGGACCTAGAGCACCTGTCAGTCACGATAAGGAGTCTAGCGAGGAGGAAGAGTCAGTACATCCACAGTTAGAGACATCTTTAGGCAGGGACGATGACTCTGGTTCTGGTTCGGAGGGCGGAAGCGACACCGAGGAGGCTTCCGAGGATGGTGGCTCTGATTCAGACGGAGATGCCGACGATGGTGGCGCGGAAGCTGCTCAGTCAAAGAGGGTGAAGAGGGCCTCTCAGTCTTGAGCTTGATGGCACCGATGCAGATGTTCCTGCTTTATTTTTCTTTTTACATGTAGTTGTAGCACATTGTACAACTTAAGTAGTTTTATTTTTATTTTTTTGTTTTTTTTCAAAACTTGTACCCTTTTGTAAAATGTTTGTAAAAAGAAGCTATGATGGAATGAAAATGACTTTTTATTCAAGAAGTGTTGTACTTGTACATTCTAAGCATTGCATCACACCATTTTGCACAAAAATGGAATTGAATGGAAATTGAACGCCGTGTATTACCAAGTCAGGTAGTGAACCAACAAAACAAACTAAACAACCTAACTCACTAAGAAACAACAAAACCTTAGCAAGTTTACAACTCGATAAGCAACGAGCAACAACTCGATAAACAAAGAGCAACAACTCGATAAGCAAAACTTAACAACTCGAAGAGCGAATGCATTTTGAAACAAACAAAGAGACAAAATGCATCCGAAACAGAGGTAAACTCAGACCTTCAGTACTCTCAGCACACAGGAAAGCTAGAGACTCCCTTTTGGAGACAAGAAACAGCTGGAGACCAGCTTTTTGCACATGGCCGACCACTTTTAGAGCTTGTCGACCAGTTTTTTTGTCTGCAACCCAAAAAAGTAGCTGGCCGACCAGAAAAAGTGGTCGGCCGACCACTTAACCTGGGAACCTCCAGTTTTCTGACACTTGTCCTCCAAATAGTGTCTCATCCTCCATAAAGGTTCCAGCTTTGTGGTTCCCTCATTCTAACTCAGTTTTGCACCAAAATGGAGGCGTTTCTTGTCGAAAATCTCACAAATTGGATTGCTACCTTGGATGGCTCGAAAAAGTTGAATTTCCGGGGCTTCGGCATAAATGCAAGGTTTTGGAACCCGGTAACACATGTCTTTAGCTTTGGTGGGCAAGAGATATGTCCTACTTTCGAAGACTTCCAAGCTTTGATGGAGTCCGAGCGTGAGGAAGAGATTTTGCCGCAATTCCGCTTCGGCCACATCCAAGCCTTAGGACGGATGTGCGGGCTCACTATGCATGACACTCGATCTTTGATTCGCGATGGGGAGTTGGACATCCCCAGCTTGGTTTATCGGTTTTCTGATGCCGGTGACCGCGGCGACCATCACTGGCAGGGTTTTCGGCGACATGCGCTTTGCTTGTGCATGCTGTCTCACTTCTTGCTTACCTCAGGCTCTAGAGGGTCTAGCGTCCATTTGATTGAGGTTGCCCAAGGCTTAAAGGAGGGCAAGAGCTGCATTGCCATGACACTAGTTGAGACATTGATGGGTTTAGACGCTTTTCATTGCCGAGAGACGACTAGATTTGCGGGGAGTCCACTACTGCTGCAGGTAATGTTTCCATCCCATCTCACATATATTGCTCATATCACTCGGCCCTCAGGCTCGGTTTTTCTCTCAAAACCCTTTTCTCAATTTTCTCTCCACATACACCTCTCTATTATTTAATCTCTCATTTTTCATCCCTCCACAGATATGGTTGATGGACAAATTAAGGGTTGTGGACTCATGCCCAGCATATTCAGCTCGTAGCTACTTCTTTCGGCAACGTTTAGTCAATGCCCTTGATGAGGGATGGTGGTGCGAATGGATATGCCATCTATCTGCTACCAGTATTGCTTGGCGCTGCCCTTGGCTCAATCTGCCGGCGATGAGTTACAGCATGTCTCGCCAGCCTGGGATTCAGTTGATCGGTCTGACTCACTGTGCCTTTTACTTTCCGTTCCGATTCTGGCGCCAGTTCGATCATGATCAGTCCTGCCCGGAAGAGGGGATAGAGTACCCAGTTGCATTTCCGGTCTGAGGCGCACAGCTAGCTCGGCATACCACAGCATGGAAGACGAGAGAGCTACTGGCCCCCGCTCTCACTTTCAGTTACACCCTCTCTGATGAGTGCATAACTTGGCTTGATATAGAGACACAGGTTGGGCCTACTTGGGCATCAGAGGCTTCGACTAGCTCTGGGAGGGGGCGCAGGAACACCTGACTTGACTATGCCTCGAATTTATTTGCTTTAATCAGTACTTTCAAGTTTTCTTTATGAATGTAATAAAATCAACTTCAATTTGTATTCAAGAGTAGGAGAACTCTGTATTGAAATCAATGCAATTGAAGGTTGTGGGTACTGAAAATTTTCCGTTTGATCCAAAAATGGTCTAAGTTGTAAAAGATTAATTTGAGCAAAATCAATTTTTATTAAAACTTTTCAAAACCATTTTTGATATGGATCAAAACTGGACATATTCGAGATCCATCACTGAGATGTACAACCCCGGATTCTCAGCAACTGGAAAGTTGCCCCTAGTCTGAATAGCACTGCACCTAGAGATCACAACTGAGCTCTTGAATGCAGAATAGACAAAGATGACCAACAAAATCACACGGACAAAGTTGATCGGGGAAGTGTTTATGGCTGGATTTCAGAATGAAGTTGCCTATGTATCCCAAAGATGAGAATTAAGCCTTACGTAGTTCGGCTTGGGTTCAGTCGTGTATTAACACTCTCTTTTTGCGCTCTAACTTTTGCCAAGGCCGCCCTTTCTGGGTTTTCAACCTCACAAGCTCAGTTTTTATTATTTCAAATTTTCTGTGCTCTAATTTTTGCCTAGGTTGCCCTTTCGGGTTTTTGGCCTAGCGAGCCACTCAAGGATAATATTTCTTCAACTTGTCCATGTTGATCAGTTGGGAGAACTCTAGGCCATCTAGATCCATCAGAATGACAACTCCACCCGACCAGATAGACTTGATGATGTAAGGGCCAGTCCAATTGGGTCTGAACTTGCCCCTAGGGTCATGGATGGGAGCTCGGTTGTTTTTGAGGACAAGATCCCCTTCCTTCAAATTCTTGGACTTAACCTTCTTGTTGAAAGCCCTGGTAATTCTTCGTTGATAACCCTGAACATGGTACAGTGCTTTCAACCTTCTCTCGTCAAACAGCATAAGTTCTTCAAACCTGCTCTGCTGCCAATCTGTCTCAGCTATCTAACACTCAGCCAATACTCGCAATGACGGAACCTCAACTTCAATAGGCAGAACGGCCTCCATCCCATAAACCAAGGAGTATGGAGTCTCCCCAGTAGAAGTTCGGATTGAAGTCCGATAGCCCCAAAGAGCAAATGGCAGCTTATCTGGCCGGTCCCGGTAGGTCTCCACTATCTTCTGTAGTATATGCTTGATGTTCTTGTTGGCAGCCTCAACTGCTCTGTTGGTCTGCGGCCGATATGTGGATGACTTATGAAAAGCCACGTTATACTTCTCCAACAAGTCGATCACTTCCTTCTTGAAGTGAGAACCATTATCTGAAATAATCTCGTTCAGGACCCCGTAGCGGTAGATAATGTTGTTCCTGATGAACTTTGCAACATACAAAGCCTTCAACACTGCATAAGACTGGGCCTCAACCCACTTTGTGAAGTAGTCTATCGCTACCAGAATGTACTCATGCCCGTTGGACCCCTTTGGAGTGACAGCCCCAATCACATTGATCCCCCAGACTGAAAACAGCCATGGCGAAGTCATGTTGTACAACTTCGACGGTGGAATGTTCATGCGGTTCGCATGGATCTGACATTTGTGGCATCGCCGGACAAAGCCAATACAATCCTCCTCCATGGTGGACCAGTAATAACCTTGCCTAAGGATCTTCCGAGCTAGCATCACCCCATTCATGTGCGCGCCACACTCTCCTCCATGGATGGCCTTCATTAGGTGCTTGGATTCTTCAGCATCAACACACAGTTTATGTATCCCGAGATGACCTCTCTTGTACAGTTTACCCCCGCAGACGATGAACTGAGCAGCCATTCTTCGAATTGCCCTCTTATCTTTGGCATTTGTCCTTGGTGGATACGCCTCTTTTTCTAAGAAGTTCCAGACATCGTAATACCAAGGATTCTCATCTTGTACCTCATCTATGGCAACAATCAGCTCGTAGGCTAGGACGAATTTTTGTTCGATGATGATCGGACGCATCCGGACTCCGAAAGGGATGTCTATCATGGAAGATAGAGTTGCTAGTGAATCTGCGAACCTATTGTTCTCTCTTAACAGATGAGCGAAGTTTAACTTCTCAAACTGAGGAATCAGCACGTCCAAGGTCTGGTGGTAGATTCTTATCTTTTCTTCTTTGACTTTCCAATCTCCCTTAGCTTGAGATACAACAAGGTTTGAGTCCCCGATGAAATCCAACCGTTTTGCCCCTAGTTCTAGGGCGGCTTTTAATCCAGCAATACATGCCTCATATTCTACCTTGTTGTTCGACACTTTGAACCAGAGTTTGAATGCTAGAGGTATACGGGAATTGTCGGGTGCTATCAGCAACACCCCTATCTTATACCCGTATTGGTTTGACGCTCCGTCAAAGTACATCATCCAGGTTTCATCTTCGACTTGCAAAATGGCCTCGTCTGGGAACAGGTACTCAACTGCTTCATCCCCTTTAACTGGGTGATCGGCTAGGAACTCCGCTACTGCTCTCCCTTTCACTGACTTGCACATTACATACTTCAGATCGAATTCGGAAAGCAGAAGTAACCAACGGGCTAGCTTACCCGTAAGTGCTGGTTTCTCGAAGAGATATTTGATGGCATCTAATCTCGAAACCAGTATTACGGAGTGAGCTAACAGGTAGTGCCGCAGCTTCTTGGTAACCCATACCAAGGCCAAACAAGCCTTCTCCAGCAGAGTGTAGCGGGTCTCGTAATCCAGCATTTTCTTGCTCAGATAGTAGATAGCCTTCTCCACTTTGTCCTCAGACTCCTGCGCAAGCATGCAGCCCATTGTAGTTTCAGTCACTGAAAGATACAAAATCAACGGTTTCCCCGGCTCAGGCGGTGACAACACAGGTGGGTTCTATAAATATTGCTTAATTTGTTCAAACGCAGCTTGGCATCAGCCATCCCACTGGAACTTCTTTCCTTTCTTCAGGAGACCAAAGAGTGGTTCACAAGTCAAGGTTAATTTTGCAATAAACCGTCTTATGAATTGCACTTTACCCAGAAAGCCTCGCACCTCCTTTTCACTCTTTGGTGGTGGCATTTCTAAGATGGCCTTGATTTTGGAAGGGTTGACCTCGATGTCCCTTTGTGTGATCAAGAACCCCAACATCTTCCCTGCTGTAACACCAAATGTACACTTCTGAGGATTCAGCCGCAGCCAATACTCCCTGATCCTTTGGAAGAACTTCTGCAAGGCGATGTAGTGGCCCTCTCTTTCCTTGGACTTGACAATCATGTCGTCCACGTACACCTCCACCTCTTTATGGATCATGTCATGCAATATTGTGGTCGCAGCCCGCTGATACGTAGCTCCAACATTCTTCAGCCCAAACGGCATTACCCTATACCAATAGGTCCCCCACGGGGTGGTGAAAGCAGTCTTCTCCTGGTCTTCGGGTGCCATCAGAATCTAATTGTAGCCAGAAAACCCAGCCATGAACGAGAGCAATGCATGCCCTGCAGTGAAGTCCATTAACTCATCGATATGCGGCAGAGAAAAGTCGTCCTTCGGACTGGCTTTATTCAAATCCCTGAAATCCACACATATCCAAATTCTGCCGTCTTTCTTCGGCACTGGAACTATATTGGCCAACCAAGTTGGGTATTCGGATACCAGCAGGAACCCTGCGTCAATTTGCTTGGTGACCTCTTCTTTGATCTTGAGAGCCCAATCAGGGCGGATTCTTCTGAGCTTCTGCTTAAGAGGTCAGGCCTCTGGGTTAAGAGAGATCCGGTGCTGTATAATCTCAGGATCGATTTCAAGCATGTCTTCGTAGGACCACGTGAAAACATCTTTGAAATCTTTTAACAAAGCGACTAAGCGCTCGCGCTCCTCCGAAGACAACGTGGACCCAATCTGGACCAGCTGCGGGTCCTTCTCAGTACCAACGTTAATTGTGGTGATTTCATCAACCAAGGGTTTTACAAACCTCTCCTGCTCTTGATCAAGCAAATACTTCAAAACCGGAGGAATTTCTTCCTCGTCGTTTTCATCGAAATTTTGAAAGTCCTAATTAATGCAATAAATCAAAGGCACAGAAAAGTAATCGAAGGCCACAGCCGCACAATTCTCATTAATCACTTCTGCATCGTCTGATTTCTCTGTTACAACAGACTCAAAAGAAAAAGAAAAAGACGACCTAGACAGGACTGTGGCATTTAGGTTGTCACCTCCAAGAATACCGGACTCAAACTCAAACGAGCTGGAACCTGATTCCGACTCTACGGGCTTAGTGGAATCAGATTCCGGCTCACTACCTGACCCAGTGCTGCTCGATAAGAATCCCTCCTCGTATTGCCAGACGAAGGAGGGTGCGATGGACGCATCCAAAATGTTTGAAAATGGGCTCGTAGCCGTTTCATTCTCGATCATGGACACCGATAAGTTATCCCCCAAGCACTCATGTACGATCGGAGGATCTGAAAGTAGACAAGCCAGTGCTACCCCCATTTCAATCTCTGCGCTCTCGGAATCTTTCTCCTTGCATTGCTCAACCTCAGCTGGTGGGTCTATCTGCTCCTCAACAACATCATCCCCAGACAATTGCAAGTCAAAGAAAATCTTGAACCCCGACAACCGCCGCCTCTCTGCATTTAGCCATGGTTCTGGGAAGCCGCAGAATGGAAAGTCCTCCCCCCTTCCGGACGAAGCGTTCGTTTAGGGTACCCTGGATAGGCCGATGCATTAACGCATAACGTTTCCCGGCCTGCTTAGCTGTGGTCCTTCCGGCCATCTCTTTGCCTTTCCTCACCCAGTCCTTTTTGGTAGGCAGATAACCTCAACCAAAGGTATATGGGTTGTGTGGCACTTCGGCCGATGCTGTAACGCCTTTCCGGCCACTGCGCTCTAATCCCATCCCGGGGATGTGCTGGAGCTTGTTCATGAGATACAAAGACTGTGCACTAACATACAACCCCTCATCAATAGCCAGTATATTCTGTACGACCCGGGCCTCGGCTAGGGTAAATCCTGACAGGAACACATCCTCCACACCATGTTCGATCTCTAGAACCGGTGTAGAAACCTCTGGCAGTGGATGGATTGAAGAATTCCCAAAAATAATAGCCACCCCCTTCCCGTAGGGGTATTTTAGCATCTGATGCAGGGTGGAAGAGACTGCCTTCACCTGGTGCAGCCACGGCCGCCCTAGGAGTAAATTGAAGGTCGTGGGAACGTCCAAGACATGAAAGTCAACATCGTGTTGTCCTGGACCAACCTGAGTCTGAACCTGCACAGTCCCTATCACTTCTCTGCTTGTATTGTCATATGCCTGAATCACCTGGATAGTGGGTACAAAGTTAGCGGGCTTCAACCCGATTGCATATGCTGTCCTTGATGGGCACACGTTGATAGCAGATCCTGTGTCAACAAGAACTACTGGTATCCATTTATCTCTACACTCCACAGAGATGTAGAGTGGTTTGTTATGATTTGCGCCCTCAGGTGGCAGCTCTTTGTTAGTGAAGGTTAGCGTCAGGGAAGCTCCTCTCGAAAAAACCAACCCTACCAACTATTTAGGTGTGGCGTCGATCGAAAGTTTAGCCCTCTTCGTTGCAGAAAGGACAACCTGTCTATGAACTCTTGAGACCATAAGCAGTCCCCAAATGGAGATGTCTGCTTGTATCTTCTTAAGCTATTTTAGCACAACCTTCTCTTCAAGTAACTTTTCTTTCTACTTCTCTGCCTCTCTGTCCTTCCCGGATGCCTCTGGTTGATCCAGGTGTGGGGGCTTAAAGTACCGCCCACTTCTGGTCATGTGGTCCACCTCTCCAATATACCAGGTATCATCCGGCTGGTTGTTCCCCTAATCTTCATCGGTGTGGGCAAGACATAGGTCGTCATCTTCCCACCACATACCGTCTGCCATCGACAAGCAACTATTTGGTTCTGTTACCACTGTTTCTGTGCGCACAGCACCTTCCGTCTCCTCAGGGGCTTTGGCCTTTCTAGCCCTTTCCAAATCTTCGATTTTTTCCCGCTCAAACTGCTTCAGTGTAATCTGCTGTTCAGCGTCTTCTATACTCAAAATGCTCCGGTCCCGAGCAGAATTCTTAACACCGGTGCTCTCCAGCGGTCCATTCTGTTCCTCGGCCATCCCGACCACTGTTGAAGTTCCCGTCTCTGACGGACCCTGCTCTGGCTGAGGCTGCTCAATAACATCCGGCTCATCACTGAGCCACCCAGTAGCTTCTGCTGACCATTCCAAATCAAACCAGTTGACAGTCACGTCTCCCAGATCCTGTTCATTGAAGAATTGAAGGTTGGCTATCTCCTCCTCCAGTTCCGCTAGGTCATCTAGCCCCCGATTAGGTCCATCCTCTGGAACTACACAGATTTCTGCCCCCACTGGAAATTCCACTCTTGGCTTAGGCTGATCCGTTGGTGTGATGTAACCGCTCGGGTTGCACACAAAGCTTGCAGACCCCTCAGGCCTTGAGTTCTCATTCCTCTGTGCTCCCAAAGTGATCTCTGCTCTACCTTTGGTAGTCACCATCACCAGTTCTAGTTGGGTTTGGGAGATGTCCAACATGCACAAGTTAGTGCTATCGGGAATGAACACCTCTGGGTTGGGTAGGTGAGAAGGGGTGATATATATGCTAGGGTCGTATGACACAACCCCAGTTTGGATTAGGTTGATACGTTTGGGAGGTGGAGCTTGGTTATGTGGTGGGAGTGGATTGGTTGTAACATTAGGCTTTTTCGGAGGCATGATTACCCTGTTGTCAATGAGATCCTGAATCTCATGACGCAATCGAAAGCACTGGTCGGTTTTGTGACCATGCTGTTGGTGGTAGGCGCAGTACTTCGCCGGGTTATGGGAAGGAGGCAGTTGTTTTGGTAAGGGCCGCGACTCTAGGGGTTTCAAGTGCCCTTTCTTGAGCAAAACCCCCAAAGCCTTGGACAAAGGCATGTATAGTGGGGTGAAGGTTCTTTGGCCTCTGGGGGCATATCTGGCTGTTTGCGAGCTACTTCCGGACACACCGGTAAAGGGTGTAGCTGCAAGGGTTTTGGGAGGGGTGGTGGTGACCATTCCCACATCTGAAGATCTGGCAGCTGCAGTACTGCTTGTGCTTGCATTCGTACTGCGGTTGAATGCCCTTTTAGGCTGCTCTCTTTCATGGTCAATCAGACCTTGTTTCATTGCGTCCTCGATCTGCACCCCAATCTCATGTAAATCTGCAAAGGTGGGAAGGGGAAGGACGATCATCTTTTGCATGAGCTTGGGCTGGAGGTTGCGCACAACCATCCGAATCTGATCTTTGTCAACGGGCTTGATGGTCATCATCGAGGCTTTAGCTCTCCAGCGGGTCACAAAATCGGAGAAGCTCTTCTTTGGTTCTTGCCTGGTTGTCTCAAGATCACGAGTTGTGACCTTGATTTGAGTGTTATAGGAGTATTGAGCTATGAAGGCCTCAGCCATCTCCTCCCAGTTCCGTTTGACAGAGTTCTCCAGTTTTGCATACCAAATAGCCGCTACACCCGACAGGGTTCGGCCAAACAGAGAAAACTTCTGTAATCTGGAAAGGCCCATCGGCCTTAGGATATCTGAAAACAGTCGTAGGTGCACCATAGGATCACCAAACCCATCAAAACGGTCGATGTGCGGCATCTTAAACCGGTTCGGCAGAGTCACGGCCGAATCGGTATACCCATCCTCTATATCCGGAATGGATTTCACACATTGGGACTTCTTGAAAAGATTTTCTAGCTTGCTCACTTTTGGTGCCGTTGGATCCACCTCGAACTCAAACGGTGAATCAACTAGGTTGGTGGGCATTTTGGATAGCTGGGGTAGGATTGGGGGAGGAGCTGGCCCCGTTGGAATGTCCGTATTTTCCTGGACATTTGGCGTCTCCCCGAGTATTGGAACTCTGGGTGGGGGAAGAGGTGTGTGTGAAGCAGATGCCCCGATTTGCTGCTGTAGTCTGGCAATTAACTCTGCCTGTTGGGTCATGACCTCGGCCTGGCATGCAGCCACTTCTGCTTGACGAGTAGTATCCTACTGCATGGCTTGCATACTTTCCTGGAGCTGACGCATCATCTCTTCCATGCCTGCTAGACTGTACTGATCTAACTGAACAACCAGTATATCTGACTCTGTAGTAGAAACTGAGACCTCAGCCTAACTGTTCAAGGACCGCTGATCTAGCAACCTCTGTACTAATACACTGCGCCTTCTTGACCTCTACCTAGCAATTGGGGGTAAAGAAAGAAACACCGCTTGTCCGTCTATCAGATCCCTGGATCGATTAAGTCTTCGACCTCTAACCCAGAGTGCTCGGGGAATATCTGCTTGGTTGGATGCAATTATGCTAAACTACCTTGCAAAAAGATAAATAAAGCATAACAAATAAACAAACAACCCCGAACGTGCAGTATGCTATGTTATGAACTAGATAAATTAAAGACAACACACAGTTGGAAAACACAAGCTGAAATAACTGTTCTCAACCACTGATCACTGTTTCTCAAATTACTGCCCCAAAACTGAATCTGATACCCTCAGTTAAAACTGATTTCCCAAGTACTGATGCCCGCAGGCCTGATACCTAGACTTGCAAACTGATACGTGCAACCTGTAGAGACACACTCTAAAAGCACATAACAAGCAAATGAGAGCCAAAACACCCCTATGCTGGGGTAGGGTTTCCCTGTCTTATTTTGTCAGGAGCTAGGGTTTCACTATGCACACAGCGGTTTCAAACAACCTACAATCAGGTAAGCGACCTGTCCTAGTTTGGAATAGTCACTATGGATTCCGATATGCACTAGGTTGAATTGTCAAAAAAAGGGTGCCCCGGTAACAATCGGGGTTTGTGTTCCCATCGTGGCAGAGCCCGTAACCGGTCAACCTTATGGCATACGGCCTCAGGCTAACCGTTCAGGAATAGCAGACGGCGAACACGGTGACTTAGGCACACCAATGCAAATGCAATGCAAAGAAACACATAAGTGTGAACAAAACAAGATATCATGAGTTCGAGTCAAGTTCTCTAAGTCCCCAGCAGAGTCGCCAGAAACTGTAGACGTGCCCGAGGGCTCCCGAGCTCCGCGTGCAAGGGCGCGAAATTCGTTTGCTCTCTAGCTACTACAAGTTCGGACTCATGTCACGGTTTTGAATCTAATCTCACAATGTGCAATGTAAGATCGATAAATCACCAAAGAGTCCAAATCCGGCAAATCATTTTGGAAAACTGATTTTAATAAAGAAGTGCCCAAACATGGTTTGCTTTGCCAGATACAGAGTCGCCACCTAAATATTTTATTTTTAGGGACATTTAGGAAACCCTGACTCGTGCCGAAGGCCACGTGTCCGTCATCACCAAAGTTGCTTTGGCTCGAGAAGTTGGGTACGAGAGGGGAGGGTCATGCAATGAGCACCCCCGCTCACCCGATCAAAAGATCGGTCTTTATTAAGTATGATATTTTGTTTTTGAAAACACATGTGTTCTTATTCCGTTTATTTAACCTAGAATTACTATGTGATGCGCACAGCATACAAGTATAGACTAGATCGCCTAAGTTGGAACAAAACATTGCATGTTCGTTTGTGAAAATGGTTTGAAGTTTGCTACTCGCAAGTAGGCTAAATTCGGGATTCAATGAATTGTTCCAATTCAAGTAATCCAACCTTCACCCATAGGCATTCAAGCATTTATATCAAATAAGCTGTTAGTCTCATGGCAAGCATGCTTTCATGGCAACATTAACACACATGCAGTATGCTAAAGCGTAAACACTCATAGTGTACTCCGAGCCAAAACAAAGACCTAGTTAGAAATCATGCATGATCCTAGCTCATGTTAAGATGGCTAATGCAACACATGCGAGAATGCAACTAAAATAGGCTCGGCTATTCTAAGATGGCATGTGAAATGCAACTTGGTACATATATTCAAATAGGAATTGAAATACAATACAGTTTGTATGATGTGCCGAGCTCGGTGCATGCAAGACAGATGAATGATGCATGCATGCGAAGTATAAGGTATGCTAATCGAAATATACCCTAAAACTAACCATCGTAAGCGGTTAAGTAAAAGGAAGAAAGAAATGGGGGTTGGAAGACATGCATCACACACACGCACGCTTATTACAACATTGCACCCTGTCGACGGAGGAACCGAATAAGAAGCTAACTAGCTAGTCTAAGCTAATTAAACTAATTATTACAAAACAAACTAATTAACTAATCCTAGTTAACTAATTATTACAAAACAAATTGAAATAGCTAAACGCATTAACTATTAAAGTATAAAACGAAGCATAAGCTAGCTATCTAAGCATGGCAGCTAAGGAAAGCAATAAAGCAGGAGCCTCAAGGCAAGGAGTTCATGCATGCTCGGTCGCTTCGTTCGGAAATCCAACGCGATGCCCCGACTTGCCTCTGTTTGCGATTGTTCTTAGAAACTTGCACCAAGCTCCAGGTAGCTTCTAACACATCTTGGGAACCTATGGGAGGGTGGCCGACCAGTTGTTGGTGTCTCCAGCCACCTTCCGACCACTTTTTACTACTGCAAACCAGAAAAAGTGGTTGGCCAGCTAGTTTTTCTGGCTGGCTGACCAGTTGTTGCTGCATTCTTCCAATTTGCTACAACAGAGAGCAAGAAAGGGCATGGCAATGTATTTGTAAGGTATGTGTGCACAACCAACCTTCCTATCATTTCATAAGCTCAAAGGAGTGTGGTTCTCGACCGTCGGGCCACCAATCGCGCATTTCGATGCATGATGGCCAAGAGGCGAAGTTGCACAATTGAATATGAAATGACTGCACAAGTAAACACATAAGGCCTAAAACTCTATCATGTATGATCAAGAGCGTCGGCGACCGAGAATTGAGGCATGTTTCATCACTTTAAGTATGAAACGTCCCTCGTTTCTCGTGTTTGGACTAACACCTATTCCAAACAAAATGCAACACAAGCAAGGCATACACAATGCGACTCAAGCATGCAAACATGCAATGCAACTACAGCATGCAAACATGCAATACAATGAAACAAGCATGTAAACAACATGCAAGGGACAAGCATGCAAACATGCAATGCAACATGAATAACCTAACAAGGCTAATGGCATGCACAATGCACAATGCTAAGAACAACAACTAGCATACACAATGCTAAATGACAACTAGCATACACAATGCAATAATCATGGCATACTCAATGCAATATGATCATGGCATACACAATGCGAATCAAGAGCATGGCATGCGCAATGCAAACAATAACATAACATGCACAATGCGATATAACATGGCATACACAATGCTCAATGGACTTAAACCAAAATGGACAGACCTCAGCCCCACCCAAATCAGTGGCCATAACACCAAAACAAAGGCACCAAAAGACAAGGCATGCATGCACAATGCATTGGCCAACCAACTAGGCCTAAGAGCACAACTCTCAAGAGGGCTCAAGGAGCGATAAATGCAGAAGTGTAACAACACTAAATGCACTGAAATTAAGTAAGAAATGATGCCAAATCATTCAATCAAACACAAGTATAGCATGCGAAGGTCCTAAAGCATGAAGCTAGTAAAGAGGACTACAAAGGAGGCATGCAATGCATGGCAAATATGTATGAACCAAACATGGACAGAGCTGAAATAGGTCAAAACAATGACCAAAATATGCTAAGATGGAGGCTCAAAGACCTAGGCAAGATGGCATACATGCTATGCCATAAGTAAGGCAACAATGCACAACACTTTTAAGCATTTAAATCATGAAATAAGTGGGAACATGGCAATGCTATAAGCTCTGAAATGAAGTATTAAATGATGCCAAATCATCTAAATAGCTCAAAGATAGCATGCATGAGTCAACAAAACACAAAGCTAGCAAGGCCAATTGCACTACAGCTATACAAAGCATGAAGGATATGGCAAAGGCAACCCAAAAGAGTCCTAGAACATGTCAAAATGAGTCTAAAACAAGCATGAAAGGAAGCCAAAATAAGCTAACATGAAGGGCATAAGGCATGATGCATACAAGACAAATAAGGTGGATTACACTACACCTATTAAGACCAAGTATGGGATAACTTAATCAACAAAAATCAAAGTTATATCATGGCAAGATAACCCCCAAAACACATTGAAATGATGGCTCACAAGCTAAGGTATGAAGGCATACGCAATGATTCATGTTAAGGCATAAAGGGGCAAACCCTCCAACGCATTGAATGAGTGATAAATGCAAGTGCATGAGCATGAAACATGGACTGAAATCACATATGAAATGATGCCAAATCATTCAAATAGGCCAAGTAAAGCATGCTAGTGGACTTGACACACAAAGCTAATAAGCTAGAATGCACTATAGCTATATAAAGCATGGCATACATGACCAAAACAACACAAATCAGAGCTAGAGCATGCTAAAACATGGACAAAAGCTTCTTGAAATTAAGCCAAAAGCATGCTAGAATGACATGTTAAAGCATGATGCATGTTAGGCTAATTCATAGAAATACACTACAAGTGCATGGAGCATGCAAGAGGTGACCAAACCAAACCCTAACAGAGGTATGACATGGAAAAACACCACCAAAAACATGCTGAAATGGAAACAAACAAGCTAGAATGACATGCTACTTCAAGAAGCATACAAGACTAGTTTGTGTGATTTACACTACAAGTGTATTAGGCATGCATGGAGTGACAAAACCAAGTAAAAACAGTGGCATGCCACAGCAAAAAAACCACAAATACATGCTAAGATATGGCCAACATAAGCTTAACAAACATGCTCACACATGAGGCATTCAAGATAAGTATTGAAGACACAAGGAGAGGGGATGACCCTCTCCTTTTTGGGACCTCAAAACACCACTTCCACAGGCCAAAAAAAGGTGGTCCCAAAAGCTTAAAAAGAAGGCACAAAAGCAAGGCCAAACAAGGCCTAAGAAGGGGTAAACAACCCCAAACACAAAAGTGACCTTAAACAAAGGTCTTAAGCATACAAAATCAGAACTTTTTGTAGTTAAGAGTTAAGCTTAAAATAGCATGCAACCCTTGTAGACCACCTTTAAAGCTGCAACTCCAGCAGGTTTTTCAAGCTAAAACCAACCCAAGAACACCAAAACCAGCTCCTAAGCACCTCAGCAACAAAAGAATGGTGTTTGAGTGTGTGTTTGTGTGCAAAAGTAAGACAAAATGACACTTTAAGGCACAAAACAAGAGAGAAATGAAGATGTATAGATATAGATTATATGTATTGCTCAAGGGAGATTTTCTGAACCTGGAGGAGGGAGGGGGAGCCTCCCTCTTATAGAGAGCAAAAGCACAAGCTTCTTGAAGAAGCTAAGGCTCAAGGCCATCCCTTCATACACGTGTATGGAGGATGGTTCTTGTGCTCTCCAGCTATGCCAGCTGGCCAAAATATATCTCCAAAAAGGTGACAAAAAGCAACCGACTACTTGAAGTGGTCGGCCAGCCACTTTAAGTGGTCTCCTAGAACAAAAACTGGTCGGCCATGGTGGGAGAGAGTCTAAAGCATGAAAACAAGCAAATGGTGTGGTAGCCGACCACTTTTGATGGTCCAAAGATTAGGGAAACCAGTTGTCAGACCAGAAAACTGGCTGGCAGGAAGAAAAGTGGTTTGCGGGGAGAGAAACTGGTCTCCCACCCTTGTACCACCTTCCAAACAAGGAAAACAAGGTTTGTACCAAAAACAAACCAAAACGGATGCAAGATGAAAGTTCGGGAAGCAAAACACGCAGCCGGGAGCCTCGAAAACTAGCTGACAAGCACCAAAAGTGGTTCACGACCACAAAAGTGGTCTCCCAAACCACAGTGGCCCTCTAGGCCAAGGAAACAAGGTGTGGTTCAAAAACCACACCAAACGGAGAATGTTAAACGGTCTTGAGACAAGGCACGCGGCCGAAGGTTTCGAAAACCGGAAACTAGTCTCCAAGCGGGAAAAGTGGTCTACGACCACAAAAGAGTGGTCTACAAGACCTCTCCTTCCCTCAGGCAAGGAAAACAAAACTTGGTCCGCAAACCGAGCCGAAGCACAAAGAGTTCGGAGGCCCGGAGGCAAGGCACTCAACCAAAACTCCAGAAACTCGAAACGAGCACAACATGCACTATCACCGAGCGCTCAATCGATGACGTCTGAGTCTTAAGGTCGGTCAAAAATGGGGTGTCTACACTCGCTATTAAATTAATTAATTAATTAATTGTAATACATTAATATGTATATATATTATTGGAATCTAAACTTTATCTTTGTTGATTTTCTTGAAACTCACATGTGTAGTGATGTGTGATTGAATTTATTTAAGAAATCTTTTAATTTATACACAAAATCCTTCAATTTATAATGATGTCAATATATTTATTTAAAAAATAGTGTGATTGAATTAAACTATGGGGTGTTTTAATTTTTTTTAACATATATCCCGATGGGTGGACTTGGGATTTATAAATTTTTTTTTGAACTGAGCTTAGGCATATATAGAGGCCCAATGTTAGGGCCAGACCATGCTTGAATAGATACAAAGTCTTTTATTATGTAGTGTCAACCCAACCCGAACCTGCCTTCGCTTGACATATAACCACCCTTAATAAAAAGCAGGTTCAGAGTTATTATAATATCATGACGAGTTAGAACCATGACTCCCGGGAAAATGAAGAAAGTAGGATCCGAAAGCAAGGAGTCTCTTTCCTATAGATAAAAGTACCCACGCTAAGAGAGCTTGAGTCGATTGTAATGGCAAGACCCGAGAAGTCCCTGAGGCTTGGTGCACAACTGTTGACACCTTATTTGACTGTCTATGATGCTTGGCCTCCATTTTAGGAATGTTGCCTGTTGATAAACTCGAGAGATGATCAAGAACTTCCAATTTGATAGCTTTAGGGGTTATTTGGGATGATCTAAATAAGTATACATTTTGAGTTTTTACGAAAAGATATGCAGAAAAATAGAGAGGTGATGTAACCCAAAAAAGATAAAGAGATAAATAACTGTACTTTTATTATGTCCCAAGCGGCCTTTTAATATGGAATTAGATGCACCAGGATAGAGTATAGCCTAGACATACGCCCTAGTCAATTCACTTTAAGGCCATGTTTGTTTGGCTTTTGAGGAGTGAGGTTGGATTAATAGTGTATGAGATCCACCTAAAGAGTGTTTGGTTGTAGATAAGAGTCCCCAAATAGGTCGTGGACAAAAAAATCGATATTACCTAACCCAGTCCACCTGGCCCGTGGACCATCCCAACTCGCTTGAATGCCTAGTCTGTCTCAATCCATAAAAGATGATTTAAGATTTTGGACAAAAATTTGTAACCCGAGTCTGCCCATAAACCGGCCCATAAGAACCTGCATTTGTAAATCTAATGTTTAGTTTGATTTTTTAGGGTCTAATGTTTAGTGTGTTTTTATTTATTTATTTTATTTTTATTTTTTTATGCTTAAAGTTTTTTTTCCCCTCCACTTATAGGTATTATATGTTACTCGATTTTGTTTTATTATATGATACGTGAAAAGGTAGAAAAGTAAATCAAAATATATAAATTATGTTGGAAAGTAAACAAGAAAAATAATTAATGAAAACATAAAAAATATATGAATGAAAAATGTGTAGCCCGATTTGGGTTAATTTTGGCCCATAAAATTTGGGCTCATGGGTGGGATGTGATTTTAAGTTTTTAAATAGGTCCAATTCATACTAGCCTATTGACTAGTCAAAACATGAAAAACTTGTTAAAATATGGGATTTGGACACAATAGTTGCGGGATGGGTAAGCCCGACTCGTCCCAATGATAAGCCCCAGTTGGGGACATAAGTGAGATAATTAATCATCCCGAGCCTCGTTTGGGAACATGCTTTTTTAGTAACATTTTGACTTTTTGGCTAAAATATGATGTAAAAAAAGTTAGTATGTATAGGATGACTTTTTGATTTTTTACGAAAAGATATGCAAAAGCAGAGAGAAAAGGGAATTTTTGAATTTTTGGTATAGGTTGTTAGTGTTTTGATTTTTTTAGTAATTTTTTGACTTTTTGGCTAAAAAAGCCACTTGCCAAACGAGGGTGATTAGAAATGGTTGAAAGACCATTATACCTCATTTTACATCAAATAAAATGATATAAAAAAGGTATTATTGGAATTTCATATATATATATATATATATTTGTTTTTCAAAAGTTGCATTAGTTAGTTTATTAAATAAGATGGATTAAAATATTTTTAATATTATTTTTTTAAAATAATTTATTAATCATTTTTTAAAATATATATATATAATTTGTGAAAGCAATATTTAAATATTTTAATAAATACAAAAAAAAAAAAATACTATACCCCTAGTTTACAAAAATATGTATAAGGCCTTTTACATAATTTAATAGAGTTAATTTCAGCCAACTAATACCACCATACTAGCGCATAAACAAAGAGTGTTGCTATTAACACCCTATCAATTACTAAAAATGACATAAATAATTTTAGGGGAAAATTAGTCTAAGGTCCTTCTTCCATTTTTAGTAATGGAAGAGATCCACAATATTATTTTATGATGTCTATGGTCCCTCAACTCTATACCCATATATGACAGAGAAATTTGACTCTCTCAAATCAAATCTCCTGGAACCTCTTCGCTTCCTCTGAGTTCTCCACCCCCTCCCCGTAGTACCTCTTCCCTATAATCATCCTTGTCATGACATTGAAGGTGAGCTCTCAAAATCATAAGCGAAATATGATCGGAACTCAAAATCTGGTGCAACTTCGAAACAAAAGTGCTAGGGTTCAACTTCGAGTCAAATCGCAATCCAGTTCTAGGGAAGATCAACTTGCATGTAAGCTACGACTCTGAATCTAGGTTGAATCAGAATGGAACATCAGCAAAAGCATAAGTTCAAATCTTGAGGGGCTAGGATGTATCGCAAATACGAACTCATATCGCGACTGGTTCGCTATTGCTTGATTGTGAACTTAGATCGCAACTGGCTAGGCTTCAATGAAATTGATGTTGGTTGGCTAGAGTCATTGCAAACTAGAATCTCACTCCCACGAACTCAATTATGAGATGTTATTCAAGATTGTAAAGACACATCCAAGGTTAGGGTTTCCTGGATCAATGTACACCAAGGACTATTCATAAAAATACAACTCTGCTGCAAATAGAGAGAATTTATTTGGTTTCAATCTAGAGAATTTCTTTGGTCTCTTTGGTTTGGAGAGAATGGACATCTTTTTCTCGACATCCAAAAGGTTCTACATGAGCATTTGCACCCTGAATATGCCTATGAAGAGGCCGATGCTTACATTTTGTGAAAGAAATTGTAGCTATAACATAACACATATCTGGTAAGTCTTGGAATTTAAAGTGGAGGCAAACTGTTCTATTCATGGGGAATTTCTTGTTAGAACTAAATTTAAGTGGAGAAACTTTATTTGAAATTTGTGATTGTTGACTGCTTTAGTATTATTTTCTGGATTTGTTAGTAAAGATTGCATTGTTGGCTTACATATTACACAAAGTCAGAGAAATTTTGTGTGAATAGAGCTAAAGAAATTTGTGAACTTAGAGAAATTTTCTCTGACTCTATTCACAAATTTTCTTTGCACAATTTTCTATGGATAGAGCCACACAAAGACACACAAATTTTCTCTAAACAATTTTCTTTGGATAGAGCCACACAAAGCCACACAACTTTTCTCTACACAATTTTCTCTAGATAGAGCCACACAAATTTTCTCTGGATAGAGCCACGCAAAGCCACACAACTTTTCTCTATACAATTTTCTCTACACAATTTTCTCTAGATAGAGCCACACAAATTTTCTCTATACAATTTTCTCTGGATAGAGCCACACAAAGCCACACAACTTTTCTCTGGATTTCTTTGGTACTTAGAGAAATTTCAATTTTCTCTGGTTTGAACCCAGAGAAATTCTTTGGAAAGTCCAGAATTTCTCTAGGATTGAAATTTCTCTAGATCGATGTTGAGGGACCTTAGACATTATAAAAATATTAGATGTTCTTTATGCTATAAAATCTTAATACCCGGGACCTTAAAAAAAATGTCCTAATTTTAGAATACCTCATCTCACAATTAAGCCACACACCCACTATATCATAAGTTAATGTTTATGAGAGCACCCACCTCCATTACCATCCATCTATCTTCCCCAAATTCTACCTTAAAAACCTACCCACCCTCAAAACCTTAAAAATCCTTTTGCGGCAATATTTTGGCAGTAGTGGTGACAACCATTTAATTACCTACACTTCTTCAGCAATGACAATGAGTGGAAGTTTTTTCTAGCAACCACAACTTCATGAGGCGAGATGAGTACAATAATAAAAGCTCAGATGAGGTTCATAGTTTTGAGTGTATTCTTAGCTCAGAGGAGATTGGCCTTGTAAGAGTAAGTTTTTTGAAAAAAAAAAAACAATAAAAACTATTTGTCATTTTTTCGAGGCTGAACTCCCGAACATATTATCGAAATTCGAGAACACTGGCTCGAACATTGTTCATTTGTTCAGGAACAGGTAACCGAACATTTCTTATTTGTTTGGGAACAGATAATCGAAACTCATGGAGATCATAGAACCCACAAAAGGGAAATTTTGAATCAACAACAAAAAATCCTACATTTATTTTCTCAGGTCATGAATAACTATATGGAGATGAAATAATAATCACCTTCACAGGTCTTGTTTGGATTTTTAAGAGAGAGGCTTTTTGGTGTGTGAGGGTGTGTACTCAATTGAATAGGTGGAATGTTTTGATCGAGATGATTTTGATATTATTTGAGGCGAGAAAAAAATTTTTAAGGGTTTTAAAATTTATAAGTGGAGTTCCAAATAATTGATGGAGTGTTAATAATAGCACTCAAAAAAACCTTCTTTATCTTTCATCTCAAACCTAATGCCATTATACTAATAATCTCTTCACTCAATCTCACTATATTCCTAATCACCTCCATCCTCTTTCTATGGAGCCAAACAAAGATGGTTTAAGCATATTTGAGGCATATTAGATCCATGGGGTTCAAGTCCTTCATTTTCCCCATATCTGTCACGAACTAAAAATTTGTTTTTTTAATATTTTTTGCGTGACATTTTATCTAAAAAATAAACAACAGCAAATTTAAGGGAAGAAGATCAAAGACCTGAAAGAAAGGGGAGCTTCGAAATGGGATTATGAAAGAATTATTTGTGACAAAACTTAACTCTCAACTCTACAAAAGGTGAAAAAAATCTAGCAATTGAACTTATTACAGTTATCTATTACACCATAAAGCTAGCCACACTGATAATTAGAGTTGAGTATAAAAATTGAAAAAATCGTAAATCGATTCAATCTAGATTAATTTACACGGTTTGGTTTGACTTTTTCAATGCACGGTTTAGTTTTGATTTTTTTTAAATAGGCGAACCGTAATTCGCGGTTCAGTCTGTGATTTTATAGTTTCAAATCTAGTTGAAACCAAACTGGACCATTTAAATTATATTTATAATTTGTTACCGAATGTAAATGATAAAATATTTTATTAGGATCAAATATATATATGTATATAAATTATAACTCTGTACTATTATAACTATATTTTTATATATTGATAAACAATCAATATACTGTGGTCATATTTTTGTATATTTTTTAGATTGTGATTTATATTTTGTGATCATATTGTAAATAAATATAATAGTTTTAAAATCCATAGTTGCAAATCGAAACGAACTGTGATTTAATGGTTCGGTTCAGATTGATTCCAAGATTTTCATAAATTGATTTGGTTCCAAATTTAATAGAACCGTAAGTAATAGATTTGTCTTCATTTATGGCTAAACCTAGCCAACTTGAACCATGCTCACCCTTATTGATAATGGCCAAGTTTAAAATAGGGCGAATTACACTAACAGTCTCTATAGTTTAGGCTTGTGTCACTTTAGTCCTTGACTTTTCAATTGTGATACATTTGATCCTAAATTTTGAATCTTGTTCTAAATAAGGACAATTAAAGATATCATTGCTCAATTTCAAAGGCAAAGTCATTAATTTGATAAAATATAAACTAATTTGACAAAAATAAATATTAAAAAAATATTTTTGAATTTTGAAAAACAATTTCTATCTACCAAAGATAAAATTATGTAACATTGATAAATCTTTTAGACATTTATTTATTTATTTTACCAAATTGATTTTTATTATGTGTTTAGATGATGATCATATAAGAGATGGTTGTTAGGCTTTTAATGTGTAATCGATATATTTAATATATAAAATATTGTTTTTTTTTTTTTTTTTGATTTAACGGATTGGTTTAATAATGTTATCAAAGTTGTCGCCATATCTGACTTTTGGAAAAATAAAAACTAATTTAATGAAAATAAAAAAACTACCAATTATATGATAATCATCCAAACACATAATAAAAATTAATTTGGTAAAAAATAAAAAATAAATGTCTAAAAGATTTATCAATTTTGCATAATTTTATCTTTAGTGGGTAGAAATTATTTTTAAAAATTCAAAAGTATTTTTTTGACATTTATTTCTGTCAAATTAATTTATATTTTTATTAAATTGACGACTTTGTCATTGAAATTGAATAATGGTATCTTCAATTGTCCTTATTTATTTGAAATAAGATTCAAAATTTAGGGTCAAATGTGTCATAATTGAAAAGTCAGGGATCAAAGCGACACAAGTCCCAAACTATAAGGACCGTTAATGTAATTCACCCTTTAAAATATAGGGTTTAAATTGATGAAATTAAAAATACATAGGCAGCATTTGGTTTAGTTTTAAAATCATGATTTGATAATAGAGTTGTATTTTGAATTTGTGAGTTGTTGAATCATGATTTGAAAAGAGAAAATTTGTTTGGTTGTGTGTTTTGAAAAGAGTTTTGAATTGAATTTTGAATTGAGTTTTAGATTTTTGAAATGAGTTTTGAAACAAGAAAAACTGTTTGATTGTGAGTTTTGAAAAGAGTTTTCAAAATTTAATTAAAAAACTTATAACTCATGCCTTAGGCCTTGTTTGGGAAGACTAAATAAGTGCACTTTTTGTCTTTTTGGACAAAAAAATTGAGGTTGAAAATATAGATGTTTGGGTTAACTTTTTGACTTTTTATGGAAAAATGTGTAATAAAAAATTGTGAAAATTGGTTTTTAGAGGAAAATTTGAATTGGGAGTTGTGCAGCCGTAATTGTTGACTTTTGGTGAATAGTGATAACTTTTTAACTTTTTGAGTAACTTTTTGACTTTTTGACTTTTTGGGATATTCCCAAACTTGGCCTAAACACACAACTTAAAACTTTATTGAAAATTCTATTCAAAACTCATAAGCAAAATCTTTTTAAAATTCAATTTGAAAAAATAATTATTGAAAAAAGTAAAATTTTTATTTAAGAAATTGAAAAAATTCTGAAAATATTTTTTATTTAAAATATTAAAAAAAATTATTATTTTTTGTTTAAAAAAATGATCAACTAGTACTTTAAAATTACTTTTGATTGTATATTTGATTGGAAATTGTTTTTTTAATTGTTTTGTTTAAAATTTTTTTTTTTTTTTTTAAAAAAATTACTGTGACAAATTGATTTTTATTTAAATTTTTTTTTGTTAATTTTAAATAAATGGGCAAATAATTTGTTATTTTGGTCAAAAAAAAAATAATTTATATATCTAAAAAATATCAAAAACAAATATAATTCTTTTTTTCTTTTTTTCTTTTTTCCAAATAACAAGTGGCAATTGCACCACAAAAAAAAAATTGTTCTGGTCAAACGGCCGGACGTTAGAGAGGATGTCCGGGCAAACGACCGGGTATACCCAAAAATTCAAAAACTCTCTGGTTACTAAACATGTTTTCAAATGTGTTTTGAAGTGTGATTTGAAATCATATTTTGAAAACTATAATCAAATAAAACATTGAAATATGAGGATAGAATCATAATTTCATAATGGAACCAAACAGAGCCATAATTTTTTTTGTATAATGTCCTACTTTTTGTTTTTTTCCTCAAAGTTTTTTTTTTTTTTTTGAAAATATAATATAAGATGAGAAATTTATTGGAATTGTTTACCTCGAAAATTGCTTTTACAAAAGTAAAAAGTTAGTTTTCAAATAACATAAACAAGTAAAAAAAGTTAACTTAAATATTACATCATTTTAACACATAAAACATGTAATTCACTCATTTGTACAATTGGAAGGGGACCACAACATCATTGACAATTTTTAGTATAATTTCATTGAGCATGTTGTAATATGTAATTGTGTTTCGATTTTATATTTGTTGTTGAAAGATTTATGGAGAAAAAAAAAAATGAACGAAAAAAGTATAAAGGAATTTTTTTAAAAGTTTATAATATTAAGATTTTATAAGATAAATGTCATACAATATTTTCATTGTAGTTAAGGTCCCTCAACATTTTCACAGAGAAAATTTGACTCAGAAAAATTTTACTCGACTCAAAGAAATTTGGCCCCGATTTTGAGAACTTTTTCTAATTTCATAGAGAAATTTCAAAATTTCTCTGTGAAAATTGAAATTTCTCTGAGTCAGGCAAAGTTTTTCTGAGTCAAATTTTCTTTGTGAAAATGTTGAGGGACCTTAGCTAATAAAAAAATATATTTGACCTCTCCTACTATACAAAGTTGGAGGATGATGTTTCACTAATTTTTTCAAAAATAAATGAAATAATAATTATAATATTTTTCAAAAATTTCTTTAATTTGTTTTACAAATTTAAGATTCAGAACGAATGTTCTCATCCAACTTGAAAAGAAACAAGAATGAAAAGCCAAAAAAAAAAAAACTATCAAAATTAACTAGTTTTTCAAACGAGGTGGACTGAAATTGAATGTCTAGAAATCGCTAATAGGATCAACCTTATAAGACTTTTTTTTTTTTTGTTAGAGTTAGACTATCACAATAGATGACACCACTTGAACCCAAGGTCTCATCTCATTGACACTTAAATGACCCTTCATTGTCACTTGATTACAACTTGTGTCTAACCCTAAAAAGCTCAGTCTAACTGAGCAATGGAAATCATTTGGGCAGATTTTGGTGAAATCTAATTTGAGCTTTCCAAAACCAACCTACTTGAGCCTAAAATCATCATACTTTAGTAAATGCAAATTGAATTGTAGTCTTTGTAAAAAGGTAAAATTTGATTATTTCATTTTTATTATGGAAACCTTTTTTGTTGAGTTGTTTATTTCTTTTGCATGATGAGAATTTTTTTCCTATTGGCTGTTGGAATTCTAAATATGTATTGTTGGAGTATGATTGATTGTTTTTTAATTGAACATAATTCTTCTCATATTTGTAAACTCTCATACCCCAATTTTAAAAAAATAAATAAAATAAAAAAAGGGAAAAAATTGAATTAGGAGGGGACAGCCATCAAAGTGAAGTGAAGTTGGGTTGGGCCATGGTCTGACTTTCTATATAGGCCATAATTGGTTGAACTGAAATGGATCACCTATGGTGAAGTTGGGCTGGGCCATGGTCTATACTTAGGCTGACAAGCTCTACAGCCCAAGGTTTAAGCCATCTTTCTTCCTCACTATTGGCTCACCAAGCCTAATTGGCAACTCAATGGACCAACCTATGGTTCAACTTGCTAGATCTTAGGTTTGAAAATGGAATGATTTCAAATAAGAAAGTGATTCTGGATCTCTATCATTTCAATTTTAGGAATCGAATCCTCACTTCATAACTATTTATGAGTAAAAAATTAATTTAGCCAACAATATTTTATATTTTATCTTTTTCAAAAATCAAATTCTTGAATAATATTAACACGTATTACAAGTAATGAGATTGCTAATAATGAAATTCCCATTCCCTTTAAAAATTGAATAATATTAGGAATCATGAAGAGAAAAAAAAATCATGAAATGCATAATGAAGATTTCTCGTCATTTGATTAGAGTGTGATGTTTTATTGTATGTGTAATTCAAAAGTAAAGAATCTTTCACGATCATCTTTATGATTTTTTTTTCATAATTCCTTACATTACTCTTAAAAATTTTATCATTCAAACATAGTCTAATAGATGCAGTGGAGCTTCCACACCTAATTGATGTTTGGTTCACTGGAATAAAATAAAATATAATAAAATTGAATAGTCATTCCTTATCTTTCTTATAAAATGACTATTATCTTGTAATAGTGAAATAATAGTTTCATTTTTAATAAATTTTTTAATGCATCAAACATAAAAATGAACATTAAAATAAAATGGTCATTCTATTTAATTTTTTTTTCAGTGATCCAAACAAAATATAAAAGAGTTAAAAGGTTGTATCCAATGCACATACTATCACTTAAAAGGAGGGGAATGGGTAAAGATATTAGGTAATAATTTTACTTTCCTTTTACCTAATTGATAGTGTGTTAGTTAAGCTTAATTGGTAAAATCCAAGTAATCATACCAAGGCACCGTTTGG
Source organism: Camellia granthamiana (assembly GCA_036172215.1). Classification (NCBI taxonomy): domain Eukaryota; kingdom Viridiplantae; phylum Streptophyta; class Magnoliopsida; order Ericales; family Theaceae; genus Camellia; species Camellia granthamiana. The sequence goes on along the minus strand of JAXFYN010000115.1, from coordinate 196,019 downwards.
GAAGTGATTTTGTAGGTCTTTTTGGCTATTTTAGCCACAAAAGATAAAATAGGTTATTTTAACCACAACAAACAAAACATCACATTCAAACCATAATCATTACACTCTTCTCATACAAAAAAAGTCAAAAATGTCAAAAAGTCAAAAAATTCTTCCCAAACCAAACTTTTTAGCCCAGGTTAAAATAGTCAAAAAAGTCAAAAAGTTAAAAAGCCAACCCCTTCCAAAGACTAATTGAGATCAAATTAAAGGATCATGAGTTTTTTTTTATTTTTTTGGTTAAATTCTTTTTGAACACCACCACCGAATAGAAGTCTATGGGTATCAAGATTTTTTTATTAGAAAAATAAAAAAAAAAAAATTAATTGGCTGCGAAATTAATAGATGAATGATGACGAAGGAAGGCAACTACATGATATCATGTTATGTCAACCGTTTCATACTCTCTATTTTTTAAATGGAAAATGTCAACCTTTTCGTACTAATGTGGTCTCACCACCACACATTAATTCCGACATATACTCTAAAGAGACTTAGGCACCGTTTGGTACGAGAGTGTTTAAGTTAAAAAAATTATTAAAAAAATTAAAAAGTCTATAATCTATATTAAAAAGTTAAAAAAATTATTTTATTTTTTACTTTTTGCATATTTTTTTTGTAAAAAATTAAAAAGTCATTCTAAACATATTAATTTTTTTACCTCATATTTTAATCAAAAAATTATTAAAATAACCTATTTCCAAACGAGACCTTATACTCTATCCACTCTCAGTAGATTTTTTTATTATAAATAACTGATATAAGATTAATTATAAATACAAGATAATTAGAATTTAACAATAAATAAAAACCCAGCAACTATCGAGCTTAACGGCCATAATAAGGAATATTAGCCAAAGAAATAAATGACTACATATAAGGGAAAATTGTTAAAAAGTTCATTATTAGGGGGTATTAACTTCAAGAATTGTTTTGTTTTGGTTATAGATATATGATTAATAAAATTATTTGGTGAGAAGAATAAATTATTGTTTTGAAGAATAATTTTTTCTATTTTTATCCATTGTTTTGTTGGTGTCCAAAAAGTTGTCGGAGGTGGCTGGCATTGGTGGCTATGATGGTGATATGAACGTATAGATAGATTACGTAGCTAATTAGGTGACAACGGACAAAAAGATAGATATGTTACGTGGACAGATATGTAGAATAGTAGACAAGTTTAAGGTTAATATGATTTTTTAAATTGTTATTGTCCTCTTTCAAATTATTATTGTTTTTATTGTTTCAAAAATTTAAAAATTGAATTCATGATCCGAATGACCTACATATAACTCCAATAAAACTATATGAAAAGTTAAAAAAAAAATAAACAATTACGTAAAAAAAAAGTAATCAATATTCGCTATTGATAATGACTAATCTCTAACCTCTTGAATAAGAGTACAGAGAAAAAAATTATGTTAAGATAAATAAAATAGAACATGAATAAAAAGAATTTTACACTTTCACAAATTTTGTCCATATTAATATTTATTTTTTTATGATGATATCATTCCCAAACTTATTGATCCACTCTTGATGGAGAGAGAGAGAAGACTTTGGGGGCAAGGAGTAAGTAGAAATACACCTTGTCAAGTCTTTAACAACATAAAACCTGGAGAGAATCTAAGGTCTTTGCAACAAAAAACAGCACCAAAGTCACTGAAATGTGAAACTTTGTACTATATAAATACCAAAAAAGTGAAATTGGATATAAACTATAAAGGTAGCTACATATGGTCCCCTCAACCCACATTCCCTAAAGGAAAACAACCCTTCTCTTAGTCTTAACCAACCATCATCAAAATTGGGGACCCATAATCTCCCAATCACTCATTTATTTATGATGGGTTTATGCCCACGCCTATTCTCATCAATAATTGCTTTCCCTAAATACTCACATGCATTCACTCTCACACCTGCAACCATGATTTGATTTAAGATTCAACCCCTCCACTTCGATGGGATACACGTGATTCAACCCTCTTTTACTGTTGTGCAATCTTTTAGGTTTATTTTGGATGTGTTGAGTTATTTTTTTTTAGAAAGAAAAATATTATAAATGCGAGCGTATTAGTAAGAATTAAAAAATTCTTATAGATTAAATTTAAGTCAATTATCAAGTAATTGTGTTGACGGTTGTTTTGCCTCAACGAAGAGGACTTCAAAATTACCAAGTGAAAAGAAAAATTAAAAGAATGAGGGAGACGGAGAAAAATGATTGAGTGAACAATCAAAACAACCATTAATTACTTCTACTCCTATGCTTTGAAAATGAAGTGCATAAAATAAAGTGTATGAAATATAAATCTATATTAAACTACTCTTAAGATAAAGAAAATGATAAGAAAAATAGAAATCAATTGTATTTGATTTAAGTTGGTTCTTTTACAATGTAGCCATAAATGGCTATTTATATGCAAACATTTGTAGGAAAAAATTACCTAAAACTACCTACTCTCCTACCTCCTCCATTTCATACTCCATGATCTTCTATGATCTTCCATAACTTTCTTCAACCTCCACTTTATACTCCATGTTCTCCACTTTATTCTTCATCATCTCTCCACATTTCATAACTTCTCATAACCTCTAAATGAGTAGGAGGGTGCCACATGTCTGCAATTATGTAAATAATAAATAATAAAATTACAGATTTATGGTGTCAACATTATCCCCGCGACCATTAAAAATGATATTTACTTGAATTTTTGAAAGACCGAACCAAGCACATGACTAATCTAAGCAACAAAATGCTTCGAATAATATCAACAAAGTGTTTTGAAAGATATAATAGCACCAAATGTTCACAATTTTGTCAGTTGAATGCA